>WBNH01012332.1:0-100841 GCA_013401255.1 Urocolius indicus | reverse complement strand
CTAGAGTTCCCTTCCAACCTCTAGACTATCTTGTGATTAAGTAATTGATTGCATAGGGCCCATAATATTGTGGTGTCTTACGGCAGCAGCCAAATGTCCAAGCAGCTGGAAGGTCTCACATTGTGGTGGTTTAGCCTGATGTCCACCCAGTCATGATATCACTCCCCCTCCTAAACTGGACAGGAGAGAGAGAGAAATATAACAAACTGCTTGTGAGTTGAGGTAAGAATGGAGAGATCAAACACATCAATTAGCGTCATGGGCAAAACAGACTCAACTTAGGGAGAAAAAAGTTTGATTTATTGAAGAAACAATAAAAGCAGGGAGATGAGAAATAAAACCATCTTAAAACACCTCCCCCCACCCCTCCACTTCCCGGGATTCCCTTTCCTTCCCCCCCCAGCAGCGCAGGGGATGAGGAATGGAGGTTGCAGTCAGTTCATTGCAGATGGACTTTGCTGCTGCTGCTTCTCAGGGGGAGGCCTCCTCACACTTCCCACTGCTACACTGTGGGGTCCCTTCCCACGGGAGACAGTCCCTCATGAACTTCTCCAGCGTGGGTCCTTCCCATGGGCCACAGCTCCTCACGAACTGCTCCGGCATGGGCCCTCCCACGGGGCAGCTCCACACACACTGCCCAGCGTGGGTCATCCACCGGGAGAGACAGTCCTTCAGGGACAGGCTGCTCCAGCCTGGGTCCCCTCACGGGATCACAAGTCCTGACAGCAAACCTGCTCCGGCGTGGGCACCTCCCCCACGGACTCCCAGGTCTTGCCAGGAACTTGCTCCAGGATGAACTTCTTACGGAGTCACGGCCTCCCTCAGGCATCCACCCGCTGCGGCGTGAGCACCTCCCCCACGGGCTGCGAGTGGGTCTCTGCTTCCCGGTGGTCCTCCATGGACTGCAGGGGGACAACCTGCTTCACCATGGTCCTCACCACATATCGCAGGGGAGCCTTCTTCTCAGTGCCTGGGCACCCTCCTCCCCCTCCTTCTCCACTGACCTTGGTGTCTGCGGAGATGTTTTCACATTCTCTCTCCCTGTTGCTGCTGCAGTTCTGCAACTGTGCAACAACTTCTTCTTCTTCCCAAATATGTCATTCACAGAGGCGTTACCTCTACCACTAATTGGCCGGGCATCTAGGTCATGTGCAGGGTCCAGCTTAAAACTGACTGGCCCTAACCCTGTCAGCTACAGAGGAAGCTTCTGGCAACTCTCTTTGTTTAAAGAAGCCACCCCTCTAGCCCCTCTGCTACTGAAAAACCTCACCCAGGCCAAAACCACTACACACATGCACACAGAAGGTGGAAGATGTACAGGGGCTAAACCCACATCTGCAGCTCCCAGGACAGGACACATACGCCTGCCTCTGCCTGTGCATGGCCCCTATGGAGCAGGCTCCCTCCATAACACCTGGGCAGGTGGCTAGAGTGCCCGGACCCCCCGGGGAGCAGAGAGCACCATGAGTGAGCAGAGTGGGTAAAAAAAGAGCGGTGCAAGAGAAGGGGGAGCTGTAGTTGATGGGTGTTCTCACTTCTGGGTGCCCTGGGTGTGCTTCTGCCCTGGGAGACTCGGGTAAAAAGGCTGCGGGTGGCTAAAACAACACACGGCCCCAGCCCCTGCAAGAGACGAGCGTGGACAGCTCTATAAAGTCTGCCAAGAGCCGCCGCCTCCGCTGGCGGCCTCAGCCAGAGGCAGGGGAGGACCTCCCGTCCTTCCTTCCCCATCGCCAAGCAACGGCCCTGCGGCTGCCCGCCGGCCCTGCCGGGCGCCGCCGTTGCCGTCCCCGCTCGCTCCGTGCGGCGGGTGGCTGGAGCCGGTGGCTGGAGCCGGTGGCGGCGGCGACTCGCGCGGAGGGCAGGGGCCGCGGCGGGCACAGGTACGGTGTGCGGCCGGGGCGGCTCGGCGTGCGCGGGGACGGAGGGAGCAGGTTTTGCGTTGTGTGAGGACGTCCGCGAACACACGGGTGGGCTTGGAAGTTATTAAGGAAGGGTTTGAAGGCAGAGCTCGTTCATCTGGGCACACCTCTTTTTGCAAAGTGAGAGAAACGTGTCCGTTCATTTAGACGGATGCCTAGCCCCGCAGTTACTGTTTCGTAATTGCACTTGGAGAGCTTCTGCGTATCCGTGCCATACCTTCCCTAAAAGCAGGCAAGTGGTGTTTGTTGGTTAAAATGTTTTGTTTTCTTTGCACTTAGTTTCCAGGGCATTTGAAGCCGACAGTTGTTGTAGTTTGGTTTGGTGAGCCAATTTCCTGTAAACTACTCTGTGAATGTCAGAGGTGTGAAAGATGTCCTGTTAATACAAGTTGACATGAACCAAAAGAAGGCTTCATTGTTCAGACATTACAAACAGCTGAACTGATTATTACCTAGCAAAGACTGTGATGGCACAGTTTACCACACACTGGATTCTCATATAGCAGTGCCTTTCACTGAAATGCTGCTTGGTAGCAATGTTGAGCAGTGCAGAAGAGACAAAGATAACTGCAGTTGAGTCAGCCAAATGCTTAGCATGGCTACTTCAAACTACATCATTTTTTTTTCTTAATAATCTTTGCCCAAGGATTTGAACCAGCTACTATAAAACTTGTTTAGTTGTGTATAGTTGGGGGTTTTGTTTGTTTTTTTAAGTATGTGACATAGCGCTGTTTACTAAGCAGATGGGAAAAAGAACTCTTGGGAAAGAAAGTGGAAGCAAAGTTAAAGTTTCATGGGACTTCCATGTTAGGTTTGTCTGCAAGCTCAACAGTAAACCCCCAATTTCTTGAGGTCTGAAAAGAAGCACTGACTGCAAAAGACACAGCAAGACTACGTTTCCCATTGTGATATTTTATGTGAGTCCTATTACATCATGACTGCCCTTCAGCACCTGTTTATCATGTTTGTCTCCTGTTCCCTATAAACCCTTTGCCTAAGGAGAGCTCTCACTAGGGAGAATTCAACAGCATTCTGTACAGGGAGGGAATGTCTGATTTCTCAACGGGTTTAGAGAAATGATCCCTGAGTAGTTTAGACCTTGTTCCCTTCCAATACTAGCTTACACCTGAGATAGAAGGGTCCTTCAAGTCTGTCTGCAAAACATCACTAAATATGCTTATTGCTATTGGAATATAGAATTACATATTACTTTGGAATATAGAAGGTCATTGTATACTTAAAGTCAAATTTTGGCCATAATCACAGCTCATTAATGAGGCCTAAAGTCTCTTTCCAATAGGAGCCTCATTCCTCATGTCCTGGACCAAAGCTTACTTCAGATCCCTTAATTTTTAGACAATGATTCCCTCACTACAGGATATAAAGTGGTCCACTGCTGTTTTCAACCTACATGCTACAGTCCGGTAGTAAAGTAGCCATGTACTTCTAACACCACTGCCTTTCCACCCAGCCTCCCTTGGGCCCTTCTCTAAAACCCTCCTCCCATCAAGCCCCCATCCAGACTCTCCTGGTTTTACCCCCTGAATTGTAACATGCTTATTACACGCTTCACAACAGCGCTAATGGAAGAGCTCTGTGACTGCTTTGTGGTTACCCGTCAGAGCCCATGAGCAGCAGCAGAATGCATTGAACAGCAGAGACGTAGGTACATCATACAAGAGAGTCACCTACTGTCAGAGAGAGAAACACGTTGTTTCATGCTGCAAAAGTTTTGGATTTTTTTTTTTCACATCCAAATAAAATAATGAGAGTCTTAAACTGGTTTGTGACTTACAAAACTTATGATTTGTGTTCATTTGCATTTAGGCAATGGTAAAGCATTTCATTTCACATTTGAGTTTTTTGTTTTAAAACTAAATCAGCATTTAAGAAAGTATTTCTGAACCATTATCTTTAAAAAAAAATTAGATATTCTGACAATTTTAAACAAAGAAAAATAAATTAAATTTAAAAAATCTGTCCAAAGATTGCTGGTGTTCTCTGGAGAAAAGCTTTTGCTTTCAATGAATTGTGTATTTTTCCACAGAAATGGCATCCCTGGCCAACTGAGTTGCACGTTGCATTGAGCAGTTTCATGTGTGACATGTTCCCTTGCTTTCTGGAGTTGTTTAGAAGGCAGAGGGTACTCATTCTGAAATCTAAAACTCAAGCTGAAAAGAGAGAGCAAGGATGTCACTCTGGAAATAGAATGAAAAGGGGTCATAGGAGACATGGGTCCAGCCTATGTCTCACTCTGTACTTCTTTTGCTTGCTACTTTCTGAGAGGAGGTGGAGGTCAGTATGTTAATGCGGTGTCAGAATGGTCCTTGACACAAACATTCAAGACACACTCTGTTCCAACCATGGAGTCTAATCCTCAGGGAGCAGCTCTGCAGGGTTTGAGGAAATTAAAACTGAGAGAAACACTCTCAAATCTAAAGGTCCATGGGTCTTTAGTCCACTGTACCACCACTCAGTAAGACAGGTATGGTTTGAGTCTCGTATATATTGAATTATCTGGGGAGGGAAGAGCACATGTCATGAGCTGTTTATTTCAGAATTGCTATGCTAAAAATAACTGAAAATCTAGTTCTCACTTGTCCTTGTTGAACCTCATGAAGTTCCTCTCTGCCCAACTCTCAACCAGGATTCCCAGGTCCCTCTCTGCAGAGCTGCTCTCCAGCAGGTCAATCCCCATCCTGTACTGGTACATGGGGTTGTTCCTTCCCAGATGCAGGACTCTGCACTTGCCCTTGTTGAATCTCATGAGGTTCCTCGCTGCCCAGCTCTCAAGCTGGTGAAGATCCCACTGAATGGCAGCACAGCCTTCTAGGGCTAGTTCTCCCAGTTTGGTGTCATCAGCCGACTTGCTGAATGTACACTCTGTCCCCTTACATCAGGCTTTATAATCTTAACCAAGAGATTATGCTCAGTGCATGACAACATGCTAAGTTAGCAGATGACTTGTTAATGCAGCAGCTCATAGCAAATCTTACTAGGCAAAGTTACTGCCATTAGATGCAAAAAAAAAAAAAACCAAACAACAACCCACAACCCAAAAGCCATAAAGAAAAATTTTAAGTATCTAAGAATTGCAAAAGCTTTGGGACTGCTACTGCTATAGTAAGCTACCTCAAAGAAAAAAGTAAATAAAGTCTGGAGACATGTAACTTCACAGCTGTCAGTGCAAATTGCTGCCTTTACAGCTGTCTGGAATCGATGCCTTTTAAATATCTTTCAGCTTAAACTAGTCTTTGACTTCTCAGTCATGGACCACAGAAACATATGTCGAGAGTGACAAGCATTAAGAGTGTAGTGAAGATGACTGCTGGCACAATCTGTGGCATTATATTTATTGTTTCCTTCCTGGTGATTGTGTTCTCTTTCAGCTAGTAAGATAGAAATGATGGCAGATGACTATGATACAAGAGATGTCTTGAGGCCGTTGGTGTTCCGGCTCCATGAGAATGCCCCTGCCATAGTCCGTGAGGTTTTACTGGAACGCGGCTGGACTGAATTTAACAAAAAGGAGCATGGTGATGCAGATTGGAATCTGTACTGGCGGAACTCGCCTTTCTGCATGGCAGACCACTACAACATTAAACCATGGCAGAGACTCAACCACTACCCAGAGGCTGTCCGGATCACCAGAAAAGACTACTTGGCGAGGCATCTGAAACGCATGAAAGGAACATATGGGTCAGCTCTGTATGAATTTAGCCCGGTGGCATTCATCATGCCCAATGACTACATCAAGTTTCTAGCAGAATACAGCAAGGAGAGCCAGTCAGTAGGCAGAAGACCTAGCTACTGGATTTGCAAGCCTGTCGGTCTCTCCCGTGGAAGGGGCATACTCATTTTCCAGGACATTAAAGACTTAGTATATGACTGTACAGTCATTGTGCAGAAGTATATTAGCAACCCCTTGCTCATTTCAGGGTATAAAATGGATCTGCGCCTTTATGTGTGTGTCGCCAGCTTTTGCCCCCTCACCATTTACACTTACGAAGAAGGTTTGGTGAGGTTTGCCACTGAAAAGTTTGACCTCGATTCTCTGGACAACGTCTATGCCCACCTAACAAACACGAGCATCAACAAATACGGAGCTTCATATAAAAAATATAAAGAAGGCATTGGCTGTGGCTGCAAATGGACATTCAGTAAATTTCGTTCTTACCTTCGAATATTTGGGGCTGACGACACGGTCCTCTGGCAGAAGATCAACACCATAGTGATTCTCACCCTGCTTGCTGTAACCCCCTTACCAGTGGCTTCCAATTGCTTTGAGCTTTTTGGCTTTGACATCCTGATTGATGACAAATTCAAGCCATGGCTTTTAGAAGTCAACTACAATCCAGCCTTATGTTTAGACTGTTCCATTGATGACACTGTGAAAAGGAAGCTTCTCCACGATATTGTTGAACTGCTGAACTACAAGCAAGTTGACACTTTCAGGCAAAACCAAGTGGCCAGGATCAAGGCTGGCAGAAGACAGATGCCCTGGTGCACAGCTGGTGATAGTGCCACTGAGCGGACTCCTGGCTTACTCACTTGCCAAAATGTGGCCAATTGTACTTCTGCTTCTTCTGTACGGCCTGCCCTACAGGCTCCAAGAGCATCAATTCCTAAGGTGGCTGCCAAGGCTACCAAGAAAACTGCCAGAGCATGTCCAAGGAAAACACTGACTTCCCAGCTGCGGGAAAGGATGAACATGCCAAAAATGCTTCCCCAAGCAAAAGTTGAAGCTAAAAGTAAACAACTCCCAGGACCTGGACGTTCCCCACACAAGTCTGCACAATTCAGCCGCTGGTTACCTACACCCGACTCCTGGGACTGCAAGTCAGCCACGCACCCTTATTTCCTCTCTGATAAAGACCAGAGGCCTGTCCCCCGCATAGGAGATTTTGTCCTTATTTTTCCTTTCAATGAAGCTGCACTTCAAGCTTCCAAGGATGGGACAGATATAAAAAGCATTATAAAAGAAATAAACAAATTAGTAAGCAAACAGTTACCATCAAAACAGCAGTACACAAAGAAAAGGGTAGGTGTTGTAGTTTAACCCCAGCCAGCATCTGAGCACCACACATCCTGCCTCAGTGGGATGGGGAGAAGAATTGGAGAAAAGAAGTAAAACTCATGGGTTGAGATAAGAAAAGTTTGCTAACTGAAATTAAATACAACAACAAAAGTAACAATAACAGTAATAATAATAAATTCTAATGAAAAGAAATTCTAATAAAAGGAGTGAAATAAAAAACAGAAAAAATCCAAGTGATCTATAATCCAGTTGCTCACCACCTGCTGCCTGATGCCCGAGCAGTGATCCACTCGTCTCTGCTAACTCCTGTTTCTGTACTGGGCATGATGCTCTGTGGTATGGATAGTTTGGGTCAGCTGTCCTGGCCATGCTCCCTCCCAGCTCCTTGTGCCTCCCCTGGCCCACTCACTGGCAGAGCAGGGTGAGAAGCAGAAAAGCCTCGATGCCATGCAAGCACTGCTCAAAAGTAACTGAAACTGAGTGATCAGTTTTGTTTTCAATACAAATCCACAACACAGCCCTGTACCAGCTACTAGAAAGAGAACTCTGTCCCAGACAAAACCAGGACAGCAGGCTATTTAACTTCATAGAATCATAGAATGGCAGGGGTTGAAAGAGACCTTTAGAGATCATCTCGTCCAACCCCGCTGCAGAAGCAGGTCCACCTAGACCAGGTCGCACAGGAACATGTTCAGGCGGGTCTTGAAGACCTCCAAGGAAGGAGACTCCACACCCTCCCTGGGCAGCCTGTGCCAGGGCTCCCTCACCTGAACAGTAAAATCATTTTTTCTGATTATTTAAATGCAACTTTTTGTGTTCCAGTTTCATCCCATTACCCCTTGTCCTGTTGCTAGACACAATAGAAAAAAGCCGTGCCCCAACCTCCTCACATCCACCATTTAGATATTTGTAAATATTCATGAGCTCCCCCCTCAGTCTTCTCTTTTCTAGACTAAACAGCCCCAGTTCCCACAGCCTTTCCTCATATGAAAGATGGTCCAGTCCAGTTACTTCTATGTAACTTTGTGATGTTAGGTTATATAGACATAACTGACAACTTTAGCTAGAAGGAGATAGATGTATACTGAAATTGTATTAGAGAGATCTCAAACGATACACAAAAATATGTAATTTAGCAATTACCATAGGAGATTATTTTTTTAAAGTACTAGTTTTTAAAGTACTAATTTTTTGAAGTAATTATTGCAAAATAATCTCAGAATAAAAATGGAGAATTGCATTTCTTCAAACATCCTCCAACGTTTATTAATTTTCTCAGCCATTTTTTATTCTTTTTTTTTTTTCTGCTCACTGAAGGGGCTTTGTGATTTGAAAAACTTTGCTCTATAGCAGGGAGCGTTCAACAGGCACTGAGTTCACAAAGGTGCAGGTAGTATGAATGACACAAAAAGGTCGTGTTTTTGAAGAATCCAGTGAGCTTCCTAACATTCATTTCCAGAAATTAATTTTGCTTGGAATGAAACAACAGTATGAAATAACTTTCAGTTTATGACAGTAGGTTTCTGTAGACATGGAAAGTAATTAAAAAAAAAAATCTATATGCTGCTCCAGTGTGTTCTTTCATATAAACTCTTAATAATGAAATACTGAGGCTTCCCACAGTAACAGATTTGTTTCCAGAGGGCAGAATATAAACAGCTAGTACGTGTTCACAAGACTGGATAGAACCTTTCTCTCACATACTCTGCATTAGCCACCTGATGGGTACAGTGATTAGGAAGTTTTGCTTGCAGTAAAACTGGTGATCAGTTGTGCATGGAAAAACACTTAATACTGAGCTGAAGCATCTGAGACAATGATCAGAATATTGCCTTTCCCTTGTACGTCTTTGCTGCCCCCAGCTGTCTGAATGTGTGTAACTGTTCAGGCGTCGCAGCAGCAGGAGTCTTCTAAATTTGAACGAAAACTGAGGCTGAATACTTTCTCTAGCATCCTTCTACCAATGCCAGAAAACCTGTGGAAAGACAGGAAGTGGGGTTTCCTAGCTGTGTTCCGTCTACCTGAAGGATTCATAAAAGTTTATTTGCCATAAACCTCCTAGGACAAAAAACCATGGTGTAGTAGGTCTGTGCATTGCTACAGTTTACTTACATATGGAGTCACATTTAATTTGGATTATTTGCATTCCTACAGCCACGAACTGTAGCTTTAACTGTAAGATTACTGCTTCTGATTCACTAATGCAAGTGGAAAGTGGAGGAGATAGGGTGTGAGAATCAACTTGTGAAAAGTAATATGGCATCTGTCTGTGAAAGTTTGTGGAGGACTCTCATAACATAACAGAGCTTGTAATTTATGTAGGTGTTTTTCTGTCTCTTTTTAAAATCAGATTTCTGACTCCCATTTCAATAATATCTGTGCTGTTATACTATAAAATATCACTTGAAAAATGTGACTTGGTAAAAACAGTGGCCGAACACAGGTTGGCAGAAGTGCTGTGAAACTCTCAGTAGCTTCACCCTTTGATTTCCCCAATGGGAGGTTTGCTCTTGCTTTGCCAGAAAGTAGAACCAGGCCCATACTTAGGTACTTAGGTACCATTAAGACCTCTGTGGAAGTGGATGCTAACAGGGTGAAAGCATTTATCAACAAGGTGAATGCAGACGCCAATTAGCACCTACACATCACTGTGTGTATAGTTTTAAAGACTGATTTGCACATATCCCTTCTGTGTTAACATCTGTGCAGGACTGGAGGCTGGGTAATTCCAGAATCCAAATGCTTCCTGCAAGGACAGTCCTGCATGTTTAAGGAATCAAGGAGCAAACAGCATGCCCAAGAAATTGGTCCTTATTTAATTTACAACTGGAAGGGATTATATACACAGGGTATTGAATGGGAAACAGCAATGTAAGGCTAAAAGCTGCAAACAAAGCTTGTTTTCTGTATTACTATAGAAACAAAGAGCGTGTCAGCATACTAACTGGAGAACAGCGATCTTTTGTTAAAAGGAATTCCTGGGAAGGAAACAGTAGTTCTTTAGAAAGCATTAGTGTTGCATCTAGTTTCCCAGCCAAATCAAAAACATTAATCACATTCCCTTTTTTCTTTTTGCTCAATAGAGAAAAAGAAAACATAAATTTGTTTTGGTCAGCATATGGCGGCACAGAATGGAAATTATTGGTGAAACACATGGAAAATTATCATATCTTGGCTTTCTTTTAATTAGAGTTTCCTTTTACAAAACATATAAAATATATTAAATACTTCTGTAGTGAAAAGCACAGGCTTATAAATTGTTCCTTTGTTATACAAAAGTAAAGGAAAAAATGCAGTTCTATTATCACACCAGCTAACATCATGCATGGATGGTGACAGAATTATAATGAGATTCATAAACTGAATCGTGTGTATGATCAATATCAGCAACACTTCTTGCTTTATGCAATCTCCTTATTCCAAAGATGCTCTGTAATCTGGTGATTTGTCGATAGTCTGTCACGCTTGAAACTGAAGAGGAGTAATTCCATAATCTTGCAATTATTTTGCCTTAGGTGTGAGAAAAGGCTAAAGCAGCATGTTATGAAAGTGTGTTTGTTGGGGCAGGAATTTGGAGGGCATAAGGAGATAATTGGTCTTTCCAGTCAATGGGTAGGTAATGAGCTGAGCTCTACAGGGGAAATGCTTCAACGCTTTGGAAAACCAGATGATGGACAGGCAGTCTGTGGGGAAGACTTGAAAGCAGCATCTGATAAATGAAATCCCTCTAGATATCAAGTGCCAGCCAAAGAGCCTTAAAACTGGAGAGATTCATTGACCAGAAATAATTTTTTTGGTACTTCTGGAAGAATAAACGAAGTAGTGGGAGAGGTTGATTCAAAAACAAAGCACCACAGAGGAGATCTGATGCAAAACTGCTAAAGGAAGAAGAAAGGGCTGTTTCATCTGAAAGAATGGCCAGGATGAAATATATGTTACTTTTTGCCTCCAAATGTGTGAGACAGAGTTTTGAGATTATGATAATATAGCTATTGAATAATTTCATCTGGAAGGGACATCTAGAGCTGTGTCTGTTCACTCAACTCCTGCTCAGGTTTGGTCTAATGTGCAGCTCATGATAAAGCCTGATACATGCTGGGATCTTCTCCAAGGAATTCAACCAAACTGAAAACTTTTAATCACTTCCACATTTTTCATGATGGTTAACTAAAAAAAAAAAAACCAACCCAAACCATGTAGATTTGGTTTAGTCAGCATAAGACAGCACTGAGCTGAAATTCAAAAAGCTTTGTAGGTAGAATGTTTTCATGCCATGCTCCTTAATTGTAGTCACTTTTGTAACTAACTAGCAGAATCCAAGGGAAAGTGTGATCAGTATCATGAAACAAGTACTTTCATGAGAAGTAGTATGGGCATTTATTTCCACGTTACATATACAAAGAGGGCATGACTGCATCTCCTTTAAATCTCACTCAAGAAACTTAATTCATTCAGGTAAGGTTATTCCAAAGTCCAGTAACTGAGCTAAAGTAAATTTCACCCCTAGAGCATTTTCACAATGCTTAAAATCTTCCTAACAGTTGTGACCTGCCAATAAAATGGGTTGAAGCTACTTACATATAGTGCAGCCCTTTGAGGAGAGGAATCACTTCTTATCTAGGATGATATTACCCTCCTCATCTTTGATTCGAACTGTTCCCGTGGAGTACTTGGTTTCCTGTCTGCCGTTGGAGAACACAGTTTTTACAGTGCCATCTGGGTACTCCCACCTCTTGAACCGCCCAGTGTGAATCTTCTTTCGGCCATTACTGAATACCACAATTTTATCTCCATTCCTGAAAGGAATAGCAATGAATGAAGCGATGGGAAGGCACTGTCTGTTATTAACCCATCTCACTGAGCTGTCTGATGTGACAGCACAGAAGTGGAAAATATTGTCAAGTGGAAACTTTCTCAGGTAGGTTCTAATTCACCTTAAGAGTTTACATGGAGTAGCATTAGAGATCTGATCTCACAGTAAGATTTTGATACAAACATACTTCAGTACATAATAAAATGCTTGATGGATGGTGAGATCTGCATTTTACAGGACTTCTTCATGCAGGCATCTCAAGGCATTCTGTGACCTGATCTAGGTGGACCTGCTTCTGCAGGGAGGTTGGACTAGGTGATGTCTAAAGGTCCCTTCCAATCCCTACCATTCTGTGATTCTAACTACGAAATCTATTTTACAACAAGATTCACCTAAAGGCCCAGAAAAGTCATGTGTAAGAAAGTCCTATTGTTGTTTTTCCTGATTTTTCAGGGAGGAATAGAGATATAATACATTAAATACCTTGCCCAAGGTCGGGAACAGAGCTCAGGAGTTCTCATCCTGAGGCCTTTAGTACCTTCATTGTTAACACAGAGAAGCAGTAATGTTCCAGCAACCCTGGACAGTGTGAAGTTACGTGGAACTAAATAAAGACTATTTCATAATTACTATGTGTTCTAGTTTCAGCTGGCATAGAGTTAATTCTCTTCCCAGTAGCTCCTACAGGGCTGGGGTTTGGGTTTATGCTGAAAATAATGTTGATAACACAGAAGTGTTTTGGTTTTTGCTGATCAATGCTTGTACAGCCTTGAGGACTTTTCTGGTCCCTGTCCTGCCAGCAAATGGGCTGAATGTCAGGCCCAGTAGTGAAACTGGGAGGAGCCGAAGGCAAGGGGCAGATCACTGCTTGGGCATCGGTCAGCGGGTGCAACAGCATTGGGCTTCACTTGAGTTTGCTTTTGTGGGGTTTTTTTCCCTTGAGTTTTCTTTCTTTCTTTCTGTTATGTTTCTTTTCATTACTAGTACTATTAGAAATTATTATTATTACATTTTATTTCATTCTAGCTATTAAACTGTTCTTATCTCAGCCCATGGGTTTTACTTTTTCTTTCCCAGTTCTCTCCCCCATCCCACTGAGAGGGTGTGCGTGTGTGAGTGAGTTGCTGTATGGTGCTTAGTTGCTGGCTGGGATTAAACTATGACACTGCCAGTGATAAGTGGTCACCTATCATCCAAGGCAGAACTGAACAATCTTCAGTGCTTCACTGTAGCAAATCCCTCCTTATCTTACAAATCCATTCTCCTTTCATCTGGAAATTTCCCAACTATGCACAGTGAAATTACAGTTTTAAAAATCACTATCATTACACCTATGCCCAGTGGTTCCTGTCACCTGGTTCCTGTTATTAATGTGAGACTTACTTTTTTACTTTTACCACTGTACCATCTGGGAAAAAAGTTTCCTTCAATCCATCACTATAGAGACGTTTCACCGTGTGATCTGGGAACACAATTTCCTGTGTGCCATCAGGAAAAAGCTTTTCTGTGGAAAAGAATATATAAAAATTCTGTCTAGTATTCTTTCATGTTGCTTTACACAAGCTAGATCAGACTTTCTTTTTGTCATTCTAGTGAGAATGGAAATGATATCCAGCATGCTGATAAAGAATCAAATGACCAGCTAATCAAAATTAGAAGAGATGCATTTATATCCCGTTATTGTCTTTGCTTTTTAGGAGGAAACTGAGCAGTAGAATAATGGAACATACTAAAAGTGAAATCCAAACCAGTGCAAAATCATAAGAAAACACTCAATCTGCTGGAGTAAGAGGTAGACATCACGTTCATAATAGAAACCTTTCTGCACATATAGTTCATGTTTATGAGCACTTGCATACCTATCTGATTATTAGGGAACTGCAGTACCTCCAGGCCATCTGGATAAGTAGTGTGGGTTGTCTGTGTATCTGCATAATAATAAATCTGGAAGGAGAGTGAAGTGTTTGCAACATGTTCACAATATTTGCATAAGCAGATTCAACCATAACAATGTGCTTTAAAATAAGCCTTCTTTAAAAAGTAATTTCAAGGTCGTTTTCTGTATCTGCCATTCATAAAAGTAGCTATGTTTGCATTGCTCTTCTTTCTGTTCCTTCTCCTCCCCCTCCTCTCTGCCCTACACCATGGTTGTGTCTAGATGCTGCTACTTTCATCTCTGTAGAATACAAGAGAACAGTGCACACATGAAAGTCATCTTCCCACATCTTTGCTTTGGCTTCCATTCATGCACTGTTAATCTAAGTTAGTCCCACTGCTGCGAAGGCCTCACTCATTTCCACTCTAGCTCACATTATTATTAACTGTTTATATTTACATAATGCCAAGAGGAAAGAACCTCCTGTGCTACCTACCCTACAAATGTATAAAAACCAATTCTTGCTTCAGATGGCTGCCCCTGCCCTTTGCCTTCTTTCAGTCTCCTTGAATCTATTTGGTCAGCTACTCATTTGTTCCTTCTTTGTCTATTATCTTCATCTCTTCCCATTTTTGTCTGTGTAGATGAAGCAGTTTTACCACAGAGGGTTGTTAAACCAACACCCTTCCTCATCAGCTTCTCCCAGAATTGAAAGATCAAGATAAATCATAGGATCTTGTTGGAAAATCACTTATCGTTTTATTTTCCTTAAAGAAAAAAAGAAAAGTTACACACCACTCTTTGATCTGGCATGATCTTCTTTATGTCTCCATTGAAAAAGCTGATCATTGTCATCCTTTTATCAGCACTGATCTCTTTTTTAGTACCATTGCGAAAAGTGATGATTCGACGTCCATCAGTAAGCACCTCTTCTACCTGCAAACACACAGAGCATCTAATATAAATGAATTCAAAGGAAATGAGTAACATTGCACCACTGCCTTCCAATTAAATTGGAGCTTCAAGTAAGTAATACTATGTCTTTGTGTTTCTAAAACTATTTCTGCAACAGAAGTACATTATTTTTGCCCCATTTGTAAGTAAAAGAGGTTAAAAATGCACCATCATCTTGTTTTTCTGTTAAGCAAGGCAAGGCACACAGCCCTGTGGCAAGAGAGAAACCACTCAGCTCCTCAGCTGCCTTCTTAACCAGCTTCATTCAGTTACTGCCTGTAACTCCTTTTGTATATGCTGCTACACCTTCCACCAAAGTCACTCAAGAGACCCGGGTTCTGGATTGCACGAACTAAAATGATTGCATGTGATGTATTAACTGACATTTGTTAACAACCATTTTATTCCAAATAACATAACCCCACATGGAGGTTCAGCACTACGGATTTCAATGTGGCTGCATGCAGAGATCTGCAAAACTGTTCAAGACTTCTTAACAACAGGGCAATAATGTAATCAGTGTGCTCTTCTACAATCATTACATTGCTCAAAGAAGACTTCGTACCTAGCATAGCCTGTGATTAATCAATTTTCCTGGGATTACTATGGCAGCTGGTTCTGTGCAGCATGTATCAAGTCCTGTAATAGAAGTCATTTGGTGAAGTCCAAAGAAGAAGTCAACCAGAAGATGTGCTATAGAGCTGCCATATAGTTCCAGTTTTATCTCAATCTCCACAAAAAGGGAATGCTTCCCAAACAAACAAAATTAATATTAAAAAAAAAAACTTGGGGGAAGAAAAGTATGGTATTTCTCCAAACAGTCGTTGAAATGGTTACTGAGGCTAGGATTTTAATTTTTAGAAATTACTTTATATGAACATTAATAGTTAATGATGGAAAATGTTCTTACACCTACTTATGACAAAAGGCGTTGCTACAAGAAGTCCAGATAGTTTAAATGAGAGTAACTGTCTCTTTCTAAAGGCATTAATCCCCATTTTGACCTCTCTTTAGCTGCACAAGAACGTCTAGCCCAGCACTCAATTTTGTTAATAAAATCCAATGGCAAAAATGTCAGTGAATGTTTTTCACAATTATTTTTCCTTTGAGAATCAAAACAACAGATAACTGCATTTGCTACTTCCACAACAGGGAACTGGGTTTGGTAGAAGCTTTCACAGAGTCTGTCTCAGCATTAGCTGTAGAAGAATCAGCATCTGAAACAAATATTCTCTGAACAACTGTTATGTTGCAAAACTCATTTCTGTAGCTGCTTCTGGTTTCATTAACTAACAACAGGACAAGGGGTAACGGGATGAAGCTGGAACAAAACGTTCCATTTAAACACAAGGAAAAAATGTTTTACTGTGAGGGTGAGACCTCCTTCCTTGGAGGTCTTCAAGACCCACCTGCATGTGTTCCTGTGCGATCTGATCTAGGTGGACCCGCTTCTGCAGGGGGGTTGGAGTAGATAATCTCTAAAGGTCTCTTCCAAACCCTACCACTCTGTGAGTCTATGGTCTGTGTTTGTGGGATAAGAAGAGAAGCCCAGACCTTAACAGGCACAGAAACCGAATTGTTGTCTTAACTTTTATCTAGCCAAAAACCTTATCGATAATTGACAACTCTCTCAATATCAAGGGAATGTTTTGACAGGATATCCTTTCATACAGATAAGCCTGGAAAAGAGTAATGGAACAGTGTGATGGAAGAGAAGCGTAAGACTGAGTTCAGATATGGCCTAGATGAGAAGCAACAGTGTTGGAAAGAGCATTTGTCTATCAGCAGTGAAACTAGAACCAGCTCACTTGCTCACTTTGCTGGCAACTTCTACCAACAGCAATGCACCAAATTTCCAATGCATAGACTTATCTACAGAATCAGCCTTTCAGGATCATTCCTAAAGTGAAGTGCATGACCACTCAGGAACAAATGATCCAGTTTTGTGGCAAGGAGTGCAGAGACACAAGGGGAATTTAGCAGGAGTTGCCTGCTCATCCCCTCCTGGAAGACAGGGACTTCCAGGAAAAGGATGAAACCAGCTGCCAAGCTGAGCTATTTGCCTCAGGACAAGGAAGCAGCTGTCTAGCTGGCACAGCTCACTGCCATTAAATTCCTGTCCAGGGAAAAAAATAATATCCTTTAATCTTTCATTACTAGCACTTTCTCATTTCTAGTGGTAAGCATATCATTCCTCCCAGGCCAAAAATGAGGTAGCTGAAGTAAAAAGGACTTGGTGAAAGTCATAGAGTAAGCCTCTGTGGCAGATAAGAAAATAATTTTGTCAGTTCATTACCATCACAATAGCTATATGTGCTTCCTACCATACATGATGTGAAGCTTACACTTCATCTCTCCTTGAAGAAACAGACACTTAATTGGAGGCATAATCGTCTATGGCTTCTTGAAGCAGTGATTCTTCTCTATACTGTAGTCCTGTTGGGGATATCTTCAACTGGTTTTGCATCCTATTTTTACTCACCTTTCCATCAGGATACTCTATTTTTTCCTGCACATCTTTCTCATTTTTTCTGTTTTCTTGACGTAATGTTGGCCTTCTAGATAATATTGATCTTGGAGGCTATATTATGAAAACAAAACAACCAATGTTATCTAAACAAAATATTTTCGTTCATTGTAGTCAACCACGCAAAAAATATATTTATTTTCACACACACAGAGGAAAAATGCCCTGCTTCCTGGTATTGCCTGGCATTTTTAATGAATTTTTATATTCTAGTTATAACTAGTTAACTTCAGTTTGCAAAGCAAAAGGTAGCATTGAGAAAGCCCAAACATGAGGTGACGAGACTGCACTCTGGCAAAACTACACAATAGGGAATGGAGACAATAAACACAAGAACAAAGAACAGAACTATCTCTGAATATTGGGTTAATGATTTGCAAAGAAAGGTACCTGTATTAGCTAGATCCATTCTTCCAAAACGAATTACATGGGTCTTAGCTGTAGGCAATGCTAACTATTTAACTAATGTCTATTCAGGATGGTACACTTCTATTTCACTGTTACAAGGAGTTATCTTTGCACTGTCTGTCTGCATAAAGGAACCTTAAGTTAATTAATATCTGGCACATAGCATCCAGAACAGTTGCTAACTAATGTTAATTATAGTTTGAAGATCTGGCACGTTTTGAATTGATACAAAAGAACAGAGAGTACTGCTCCCCACAGGGCAATGATATGCTCCAATAAAAAGCTGTAAACACAGGTCTTGAAGTTATCAGATCCATCTCTAGAGCTCTGTATCCACTGCATATCATATGAAATTGGAATGGAAGATTATCTTTTTATTGCTGTGTTTTATTTCAGTTCACAAATGGAAGGAATTAAAGTTTCTGATCATGTAAGAGCCAGGATCAGAAGTTGCTCAAACCTTTACTTCAGCACCCAGAAAAGCAGAATTGTCTGTGGATACTTTGCTGTCATCTGCAGTTATGCCACTTCTCCTATGTGTAGTCACAAAAGCCACTTTATTCTGCGTTTTTTGCAATTTTTCTGTCTTTTTAAGATGAAGAGTCTCTTCTTCCTGAGCCAAAATTAAAATATTAAATAGCAACATAAATCTATTGATGGCCAGGTCTTGATTAAAAAATCTACAGTATTATTTGTAAGCCATTGCAATACTGTTTTAAAGCATGTACTTATCATAAGTAGTGGCAAGAAAATAAAGTCAGGAGAGTATTGTTCCCAGCTGAATGGAAATTAGTCTGCTGTATATGAAAACTAAGATCACAGACTCACACTATGATTTTACATGCTGAAATACCTCTGTTTCTTCATTGTCACTGCAGAGTACGAAGCTGCAAGTGTTGTTGCTGTGGTTATGTGAGAGGAGCATGTCTTCTGAGCTGTCTGAAATGGGCAAAGACCTGCCTGTAAGAAAAAAAACAAAGTAAAAGAGGTCATTGAAAGCATATGAAAATACCTGAATCACGTTTTTCTATACATATCTCAGATGGTTTTTTTAAAGATGCTAATTCACAGATTCTTGCAACACATTGCGTCTTACACTGATAATGTTTGCTAACAGTTTTACCATCCTCCCAAAGGTACTTTGTCCTAAACCAAAATGAAGTGCAGACCATGTCCATTCTCATGCTTTCTGGGCTTCCAGGACAGCAATTTCAGTGAGTAAGCAGGCAACAGCACAATGTGCTCTTCCTCTCTTTCAAAATGTCATAATTCTTCTAAGAATCACAGGAGAGTTTTAGTGACAACATGTTGCCTGTGAACGAAGAGTTGGAAACCAGTGTCTCCAAATCACCTGCAGACCACTCTAAGCAGGCAGAAAGTTCCAACAAACCTTACCTTTTATACAGGAAGATGAGTTAGGCTCCTTAAAACCACTCAGATGTGAGACGGCGCCAGGTGATTTCCTACCATCTATTCTTCTTCCAGTGGACAAGGGCTGATGTACAACCTGAGGAACAATGGAGAGGCCCTGACATGTCCATGCTTGGCTTTAACGTGGAAGCTATCAATGACATGGCCAGTGTGCACTTCCCTTTCCTAAGAGTTTATCTATCTGTGCTGATATGACATAGGTGTCTAATCTTGTTTCAGACTGTTGTAGAGAAAGAAACATGGGTGGAAAAACTGGAAGGAGTCTCAGACAGTGACACCCCCCCACCTCATTGTTTCTCTTTGGAACTGCATTTCAGTGGTTCTAACTCCTTGTCCCCATTGGGATGCATCACAGACATGCCCATGATTGGACATGTACCTCATCAACCCAAATCCCAACTCTGACTCATGGGCTGACTTCTTGTCATAACCCCAGACCTGTCTCGTTGCTATGACCCTTGATGATTTGGGTTCTGCTTTGGCCCTGACTTCTCTCTCCAGCTTGCCTTTCTTGATGGTGGAACAGGCCCTGTCCTGCCGAACTCCATGGAGAGCCCCAGATGCTCCCGTCCTCCATCCCACAGGAAGCCACTGACTCGTGTGATGCTCCGATGCTTTGTACATGTGATCATCTCTGGACATTTTCTGAGGATCAGGGTAGCAGGTTTCAAAGCTTACACTCATGCTCTGGCCTGCAGGTGCCCAAAAAACTCAATGTACAATCAGTCTCTAAGATAATTTCTGGCAAAAATACCGCAGTAGCAGGGAACGAAGACCAAACAACCGCTATGTGGGGATCAGGATCCTCATCCAATGTTTGAACAACACTGTAAAAAGACAATAAAGGCAATCTAAATGGATCTTGCTAATGACTTACTTTTTCTGATTCAAAAGGTGTCAGTCTTCCCAGGTGAGGTGTCCTTCTGCCAGTTGGTGTGGTGCTTCTGCTAAGGGAGCAGTTGGATGGTTTCTTTTCTTGATGTCCCATTGTCATCGATCTCAAAGGATCAGACCTTTGCCCAGAGCTTTTTATTGGCTAAAAGGTATGAATATATTTATATTAAGTTGGTATAAATATATTCAAATAACATTAAAAATTGTTCTACAATGGGTACATCATTCAGTGTTTAAAACTTTTAGGAAAAATGTTGATTTATCTATGTGGACAGACATGAACATACACAGCAATATATTTTATACATAATGCTCTATTTGGGGTCTTACTTTGCTTCCCATATTTCTCTCTGCTTGGACAATCATGCAAGCTACAGGTAATCTAAATGCGAAGCCAACAGCTGCTGTCAGGCTCTCATCCCACAACTCAAACCACTCTGTCAACAGCAGGAAAGAGATCTTATTCTGGGATACCACATCTGAACAGAGACTAGTAAAATATATTGTGTGATAATTAATTTTACTTATCAGATGTCCACCTTTTTCACATTTTGCCCTCATACTTCATCAATCAAAGCTGACACAAGCCTTATAGGACTATAAGACAGATGTGAGCCACAAAAGGGAAATGGGATGTGAACAGTTTCAAACAAACTATAGCAGATATTTAGACTGGAAAGATCACAGTTACTCAAAGCACTTCCCCAATTATTCTTGGAGACCTTAGACAGAGCACAGAGGAAACATATACTATTCATGCACCACCATGACCACCATGAGATATATGGGATTTACACAATGACTGACAAGGGGTGGCGGCTGCAAAGAAAACATTATGTTGGTATGACAGGAAAACTGAAGCTGCACGCTTGCAGGGTACTGAAGGCACTGAAGGGTACTTTGAATATACTGAACTTAATATAGAAATACTTGACAATATGAGACAAAGGCATAGTCTCAGTGCCACATTGCTGAAGTCGTCCCAGAAATGGCAAAGGATGATGTATCTGTCTGTCAGAACTGATAGCAGAAGAATCTCTAATGCATTGAAGTAGTGAATGACTAGGAGTACGTGATGATCAGACACTGGTAAACATTCAAAAAAAACCCCATAGAAATGGTGCCAGGAACTCTGATTTTGAAAAGTCCCACACACTAGACACTGGCTGCTTGGCAGGGTGAGTGTAAGCAGTCCATCAGAAGAATATATTTGTCATCAGCTTCATTTGTCCAAGTATGTGAGCTGTTGCTCAAGGAACATAAGAGCAAATCACAAACATGGTCATTCTTGACACTTGTAAAATTTTCTTAATTTGATCAATGAAATTTAGAGAATGCTAATCTCTTATTTAGATTAATGAATGACATTACAATTTAATGTATGTGCTTACAAGGATGGAGCCAAGAAAGAAAACCTATTGCAACACCAGAAAGTTGTAGAATTTTAAAAGGCTAAATCTTTTCCTCCAAGCATAAAACTGTTCTCAGGAGAAGATAGGAAACAAATGGACTCTTTCAGACAAGGATGCTAAAGGGTCCAGAAACCAATGGAATTCATTGTTAAAGGATTTTGATTTATATTTTAAATTTGGAGATGTTTTCTGCAGGCAGGTTCTGTGCATATGCCTCAGTCCTTCACATATATAATCATGATTTCAAATGCAGGTGAATAGGCAAGCTGTCAAAATATACCTGAGATTTCAGCTTGAGACAAGTGGTACTAAAGACATTTAAAACTATTTTTTTTTAAGATATCTCAGAAATTGAAGATGGATAGAAAGAAGATGGTCCTTATTTTATTTTATTTTTTAAAAATCATTTTATTGCTAAAGAATTAAAGACTGAAATTACCAAGTGATTTAAAAGAGCTTGAAAAGCCACTGATGCAGTTTCATATCAGTACAAGCCAATCTCAGACATGTCGTGGGACAGGGTATTAGAGGATAACGGTGCCCAAGATGGTTGGTCTATATTCAAAGATCACTTTTTGCAGGCTCAGGATCAGAGCATCCCAGCAAGTAAGAAATCAAGAAGTGAGCCAGGAGACCCACATGGTTAAATAGGAAACTGTTGGGCAAACTCAAGGGAAAGAAGAGAGTCTATAGATCATGGAAGGATGGGATGGCCGCTTGGGATGAATATAAGACTGTTGTCAGAGGATGTGGGAAGGCAACTAGGATAGACAAAGCCTCTTTGGAGTTGTACCTTGCAAGGGAGTTCAAGGACAGCAAGAAGGTCTTCTTCAAATACACTGCAGACAAAACTAACACTAGAGGCAATGTAGGTTCACTATTGAATGAGGTGAGTGCCCTGGTGACAGATGTACAGAGAAGGCAGAGTTACTGAATGCCTTCTGTGCTTCTGTCTATACTGCTGGAGACTGTCCTCAGGGGCCCCAGACTCCAGAGGAAGTCAGGTTAAAGGATAAATTCTCTTTGTTTGGTGAGGACTGGGTTAAGGATGTACATAAATTATAGAAATCACCAATATCTATCTATAGTTGCATGTCTTCAAGGAAACTGGCAACTCTCTCCTGCTAAATGTATGAAACATTCAGAAATCAGTTTGTTTGGAGAGAATTCATATTAGTAAATATTAATATTGGCTTAACGTTAACTGTTTTGGCAAATCTGTACATCTTTGAAGCCATAATCTGAAAGAATCACTAATGATACACAGTTAAAATGTATGTTTATCTTGTCTCACTAAAGCACACCTTAAAGTGACCAGTTCCTCACCAACTATGCTACAGTACAAAGAGAAACCATAATTAGAAGTACTACAGGCAACCAGAGTATGTTTCTTTCAGAGATGTAGAACATCTCTCAGAGATGAGTAGGTTTCTTCATAAAATCATGTCTTCCAAAAATCTATGTCTTTAGCCTGTACTGATATTCAGACTCTCTCCCCAATTGTTTCTGTACATATCTTCAGATTCTATTAGTTTTGACAAAAATAAGTCAGGCTTTAAATGTTGTTTTGTCTTTTTGATTACAGCTTATGAAAATCGCCAATCCTAGCTAGCTTTACCTTCAATATGTTATACAGTTATACGCATGTCCCTGGTGGCATGCATCTCTGCTTCTGTTGCTCAAGGTTATCCCATTCACTTTGATGTTTTCCCCACTCACTTTCATGTGTTCCCATGCAGAGTTTCCCAGTTCTGGACAGAAAATAGCATGAGAATTTGCTTTATCTATATCCAAAGTCCAGAATTGTCCAGATTCACAGAATCTTTGAGAGAAAGCATCCACCTGCTAGCTAAAGAGCTCAAATAAAAAGGACACACAAGTTACTTGCAATGTTCAGATCTATTGCTAGGACACAGATTTGCGGCTTCTGTTGATTGTTCCATTTGCCTGAGCCTTCAATTCTAGACTCAAATATTTGGCAGCTACTGCTGTTCACTGCAAGTCCTTCTGCTGCCATCTGATCAGATAAGGAACATGTGTCTCTCTCAAATATTTCAGAGTTCACTCAGGACATCTGGGCACTATGCCCACCAGTCTAGCTCATGATTGAGATGGATTCCAGTTGGATTGGATCCAATGTTGGCTGGATGGTGAAAGCTCAGATAACAGCAAGCCCAAAAGTCTGCTGTCCCCAACTTCCCCCTTCTCACAACTGTTTCTAAAGCCACACTTTTTTTTTGCACATGGCTGTGTGCCACAGGAGGAAAATTAACTCAATGGATCCTAGGGAATCTATATGGAGAATAAATGTTTCTGGCCTTAAATCATTTTGCAAGAGTATTTGAGATGTTCAGATGAAACGAACTGATTAATATCTTGAAAATTTCCAGGGTAAGCTACCAAAGATAGGGTTTTTTAATTTTTTTTTTTTTTTTTACCACTTTGACTGCAGATAGTATATTATCTGGCTAGCAATTTTGTCTACCGTAGCACAGAGGAACAGAGAGATCCTAGCTGTAGAAGAGAGCAAGGAGATACAGTAGAACAAATAAAACAATTTTCTGCAGCAAAACCCTCCATCTTCTGGCTTATAAACAACATATATTGCTTAGAAATACAGCAATCTTGAAGGCAGGCACCATCTTTGAAGCTGCTATTTTATACGACTTACTTCATGACTTATTCTGCTCTTTTAAGAATATTCAGTTTAGAGTTATTTTTATTATTTTCTCTTTCCAGATCTGGTACCATACAGGATCACCAAAGTCATTGTCTAGTGACCATCAAGACACACACCATCATAATCACCAGAGCAAAATAGTTGCCTCCTTTCTCATATGACGTTTTGCATTTGAGTGCAGTCCCTAATCAGGCAGAGAGCAGCTGGCTAATCTGAGCTACATTTTGGTTTAGACAATGGAACTGGGAGATTAATTTCCAATGGGTAGGAGGAATTTTAGAGAGACTGTTCACTTGAATAAAGCACAGATTTCAAAAAAATGTGAGCAAATCAAGATCTAATAATGAAGATTCTTATAATAAGAAGCAAGAAATACAAAGCCAAGAGAAAGAAAAGCACTACAACATATTTACATGTCTATATATCCTAAACAGTGAGATGTGTAAGATATGCAGTAAGCTGGCTGTGGAGGGGCAGTCATACAGATACCAGTTATAAACAAGCATCTAATTTAACATACTGGGTTAAGTTACGATAACGTGTAAAAAGCTAAGTGATTTTCCCTCAGACTTTATTAGACAGAAGGCCGCTAATTCTTATTGACATGTAAAGTCTCAGATGGCAAAATACTGGATTTATGTTTTGGTTTCCTGTAAAGCCCATCTGTGAAGTAGCAAGTACAATGAATTCAGAGCAGGCAATTCAGTTAGGCCTAGAAAAGGAAAAAAAAGCTTTGTCTCCTGCCACTGCAAAACCTGAAGAAAAACTATAAAGAAAGTTATGCTGAATGACAGCACAAGGCCACTGCAAGAAAACATGACTGTGCTTATACAGACACTTTCACTTGCACAAATTTTGATTCCAAACAATGTTTTCTTAATTAAATATTTGAAATAGTGGAAAAGTGACTACCAGCAATAGGAGTACATACTTTGCTATTCACATCTCTAATGAAGTCCTTTTGAAAAGATGTCTTCGCCTCCACATGAGGAATGCTGTGACTCTTGTGATTATCTTGTTGTGATCTTTCTTCTTGTTTGGATAAAGATGCTGTCCCTCGCAGAATAGCTTCTGCAACCTGATGAAGATTTTGTTATAAATACATAATTTTAAGTTCAAGTCACAGATAGTAGGATCAAACAATCTTCAAAGCCATCTGGCTTTTTTTTTTTTTGTAATAAAAATTGTGATATTTAAGTATAATGGATGAAATTCCACATCTGGTTCTGCTAGGGACTGAAACTCAGTATCAGACAACAATCTTTGTATATGGCATTTTAGCATATTTATATACAGTATCTTAATATTACTCTCACACAACAAAAATCTCCAGTGGTTTGACCAGTAGTTCTACATCACCACATGTTGTAAAGCAGTAGAAAAAATACAGAAATCTGGTCTACAGCAGAAGTCAATCAGCTTTTTCTCATCTGTGCTATGATTTTAATTTTTTTCTTTTTTCATTCTGTACATGTGACTCTAATCTTTTTTCCTGACCTTCACAATCTATAAAAGGATGAGTCATATGAACAGGTAAGTTTGGGAAAATTAAAAAGAAAGCAAAATGTGACTTGAAATGACATTTTCAATGGAACTCAATACTATTATGTGAAAAATCTCATTAACAAGTACATTAAAATCAAATAAAAAGAGACACCAAAACTATTTCACTCCATAAAGCAAAGGACAGGTTAAATGGTGGTTCTAACATATTTTAGAGATACATTACTAGAAATTAGGTTTGCAAATTAGGGAAATGCCTAGGAGTAAATGGCTTGATTTTATTTTCTCCTAGGTTCAGCCACTCTGAGAAAGAATAGGATTCATCTCACCAGACTGCATTATCTAGATGATTAATTGTTTTAGTTGCCTTGATGCATGTAGGATGAAATTGATTCCTCCCTTGAATGCACAGGGAGATGAAATGACCCATTCAAACCAGACTTCTGTCTTTTCAATTCCAGTCTGAACCACTTATTTTCACTAAGACTTGGTGCCTTCTGTTTAAGAAGTGGGTAACAGCATTCCTTTCTCTTCTGTTAACTCCCTCAAATGAAGTTACTCAGTTCCATAGTAAAGTAACAAGTAACCCTACAAGTATATTAAACTAATGTGGTACTGAATGACAAATGGCAAGAGAATTTGTAAACTTATGGTTAAACCATTTTGATTTCTGCAGATCAACAGAGACATTTACACCAGCCAGGTATATTTTCAACCTTGGTTTTCCTTCCAGCTCTACCCCAGGGTAATTCACTTGTGCCTTTGTAAGGCAGGCCACTGACAGGGTTTTCTTCTTAGAAAGGTCACAGCACAAAGTAAGAACTGAAATGAGATTTAATAAAACGTCCCTCTGTATCAATTGCCAGAAACCAGCATGCACCTGTCAGAAAAGCTGTTTTATGAAAAAGTTGAATGGTGTTATATACCTAAAGAGTAGAGTTCATTTCAGGAGACTTTAGTGGTCTAATTTAGGCAGTGAATGTAAATTTGTTACCTAGCCTTCCTCCCTAGTTAGTAGAGGGAGACATTTGCACTTCTATATGTCTAAGATAAGTTGGCTGAATCACTTTGTAGAGGTGCCCACTTCATGGATAAGTAGGGCTAAAAGGACCACACAAAGAGTATATTTTAACATGGCCTACTACAGAGCTGATTTTCCCTCCTTCAGACTAAGCATGGGAGGAATGAAATATTCACACGTGCCAGCTGCAAAGAAAAATTACTCCTGAATTTTGCAGACAGTATTAAACAGATAATATCTTCCAATACCGGAGTCTCCGATTTTCTGTGCATGAAATTCTCAGCTCCTTGGAGTTTTTCCTCTCTCCATCTCCGATGTTCTGAATCTCTGAGCTCATCTCGAATCTCCATATTCTGCGTGGTCAGGATCTCAACCTGGTCTCTCAGCTTGCTGTAGGCAGCATGCCAGCAGGACTCATTTCTCTTGAACTCCTCTTGCAGTCCAGCAATCTGCTGTTTTAATATCTATCAGTAGAAAAAAAGTGTGCCACGTCATTGACAGCTTTGGACTAGTCATGCCCACCTTATACATCCAGAAGGATATACAGAGTCTTTTGTTCTGCTCAAGGGTCTGTAGTATAAAAGTCTTCAATATAAAGGTCTGCAATATAAACCCAACATATTTGAAATTATTTTTTTAAAAAGAAAAAAACAAAACCACAAAAAACCCTCAAAACTCCCAAACCAACCAAATACCACTACCCCACAAATTCCCGTGTTTAAAAAAACCCCAATTGTTACAAAGTGAGCAGAGAGTCCTTGCTGTGTGAAGGAAAATCAGGAAATTCAAACTAATCATGCAGACAAATACCATTAAATATGCAAATATCAGCAAATGCAATTATTTCCTGGCAGAAATTCTAACAATTTTTTCTTCTAAATCCCAGGTGGAAAGAAAGCTGATGTTTCAAAAATATTGTGCCAAGAGGGCATTCAAAGTACCTTTATTCAAAATACTAAAATAACGTCAGTGAAACAGTGAATTATTTGGTGTTGTAAATGTTAACCCTTAGAGAAGTATGGAACACAAGAAAATTTTTACTACATCTATGGTACAAAATACATATTTCAAAAATGTACAAATGAAAAATAAAGAAGGATAGAATGTTTGAACAAATTACTATCTTGCCAGTTTTATTTGTTCTGAAACTTTTCTGGTCAAGACAATCATTGAAATTGTCAGTTTGCTGTCAAATATATCAGTTTGGTTTAGACATTCTTTTGCAGCAGAATATTGTTCCAGACATTTCTAGGTCCATATCATTGCACAGACTTTCTATCTTTTAAAAAAATATCTTTTACCTGACTCCATCTCCTTTTTCACTGCCTTACATGGCTTGCCATGTTTTTCCTTCTCTTTATCAGTGATTCTTTTGGAAAAATACCTGAAGTCATACTGTGTCTAGCTGTTACTAACATGGATAGTAGCCACAGATATTCAGAGGTAACTTTATCACTAAGGAGGTTGAAACACAGGATTCAAACATATAGAATCCCCTAAACTTAGGAGAAACCACAATAAATGATTCAAGGGTGTTATTTGGCAGAATAAGTTGTTAGATACATAGCTGAATCAGGGAGGTTAGATTGTTAAGACACACAACTAGATTTCATCAAAATACCTCAAAGCCAAAGCTCCAGATAGTTCAAAGAAAAAAAAAATCAATACCTTCCCAGCTCAGGGATGAGAACTGAGAATGATGGCAAATAACTCTGTGCCACTGGCATAATTATTCTTTATATCAAAAAGATGTAAGGCCTACCAAGGCAGGAGTTGGAAATTTTTCAAAAGCCAGCTCAGACCTTGGGAAATGAGCACAAGTATAAGGAACATGAGAAACTCAGTAAAAGGAATATGAGAACCTCTCAACCTTCCTTGAGAAACAGAAGGCACCACCTATTTTTTTTTTTCTAATATAAAGAAAGTGGGATGCACATTTAAAACACAAACCAAAGAAATGTCCTACAAAAAATCTTCACTGTGCACACCACTGTTCTTAAGAAACAGTGTGAATAACTGACCATCTGTGACAACTGGAGGATACTACCACAAGATGCCTGTATGGACAAATATTAATTGACAAAAAAATGCACATATATTCTACAAAAGACAGCATACCTGTATTTCTTCTGATTTCACACTTGCTCCAGTGACTCCAGCTGTTCCTTTGAACTTGCTACAGGCACTTTTTTCTTTCTGCAGTGGGTGAATTTGGTCTCTGTTGTATTCCAAATGGTTACTTAACTTCTGGCTCATGACGGTCTTAAGCTGGTTCATTTGTGATCTGTTCAGAAGGTAAATAAAGAGCATGAAGATGGCATAAAGATTATAACAGAGGACTGTTTTTAATGCACTTTTTTCAGGCACAAGTTTTGGAAGGTTTGGGCATGTCACAGATACACTGATACTGCTGGAAGTGGCAACAATTTTTCAGTGCTTCTCAAAATTGAGGTCTTTCATTCCTGGAAACTCTCATGTATGCATTCCGCTGCAAAACTTATTCTATAGAGTAGATGGAAATAATTCTTATTTAAAGTTTCTGACAACATAATGGCCATGAACATGGAGGCTTTTAAATGCATTTTCTGTTCAGAGAGATAGTTAAAATTAGGGCAGACCTGGAGAAGGCACAGTTTGTTTCCTGGCATTGCACCTATGAAGCACTTTGTGCAAGGCTGGAAACTGAGCTGTATTTCTAGCAGCCTAAACATTACTGCAAATCGGAACAGCCATGGACCTGAATGAAAGGGTGGGTATAAAGTACTTTACATAGATAAATATATTCCAAGAGTTAAATACGGGAGCTCAGCACCCAGAAGAGATTTTGTTTTTGAACTCAATGTCTCAAGACATGAGCAGTCTGGAAGTGCACTTAAAAACTCAGCAAGAGAAGTATAAACTTTTACATATCCACGAATGGAGTATATTTGTTTGACCATAATCCAGCTGCTCAGGTTTTTTTTAATATAATATTAAATGATTTATTAGCTTCCTGCTTCAGCTCTCTTCATGACCTGCAGCCACCATCTGTCCACCACTATTACTTGAAACGCAACACGAGTAACAGCAGGCAGCCATGACCTCATATTTTCCTCTCAGTGATGCTGTTTAGCAACTCAGCAGCAAAACATGAATGTTCTTAAAGATACTATAAGATAAATGAACTCTCTATATCCTACTGCTCTCTACAATTCATTACCTATTTTTTTTCTTGGTTGCTTTCTGTCCTAAATAAGCCTGTCTAATATTCTGGTTAAAGTCATGCTAAAAAAAGTCTCAGCAATTGGTAACAGAAGTATTACTTCTCCTCACATTAATATAATTAAATTAGCAAATACAGCCTCTGCATGATCATGTCTAGCCTACCACTGCTCCAGATCCAGACCAATTGCCCTGAAATAAAATATACTAGAACAAAAGCAAGACCCAACATCTGTATATAACGTCTTCCTCTCAAGACTGAACAGTACTGTCTTAACTTCTTTACACCCTGTAAGATGACATCTAGGTAGATGTTCCTTTCAGCATCTCATCTCATCTCATCTCATCTCATCTCATCTCATCTCATCTCATCATCTTGAGCACTGCACAAGCATTACATCTGTACAAATAAACTAATCAGAGCTGGAGCATGAACCCAAGTGTGCAACTGTTCAGAGCACTATGTTGCTAGCATGACCTCTGTTCTTAGTATTGGTCATCCAGCACAGCAGTAGGCCATTCTGAGCGAGGTTTGGATGTCAGTGTAGGCCAGGGTTCAGTCAGATCCAGCAGACAGCTCAAATGCAGCCACTCTGTTCTGCAGAGTAAGACAGGTTAGATGTGTTCTGCTGTGCCTCTTTGCCTCAAGGCTGGAAAACAAACCCTGGCCTGAGGAAAAGTAAGAATCAAGCTCACTAGGGGTACAAACAATACCTCTTTGGAGCCTCTGACAATCAGTTCATACCTCAGGTATAAACTGCATATAGCAGCTAGGTGCACAACACAGATATAAAATACATAAAAAAGGCTAAGCACTTTGTACCAACTCAAATTCTTGCATGCACCCCAGACACATCTCTGCATGAGGCAAATCACAGTAGGCTGTGAGGCAAAAACATACATGAATCAACAGTCTTTTTTACAATAAGTCTTTTAGCAAAATGCATATGAGGGGAAAAAAACCCAAATCCACGTGTTGGCCACTGCTGTTGGTCCAGAAAGAATGCAGATTCAATACTATAAGGTAATAATGTATTTAAAATGGCAAACACGCTGTCCTTATTGAAGGAACAAGGAAATAACCATCATTTTCTGATGCCAAGAGACAGAAGAAACTTGATCAGTGTTGCAAGGGTGGAGCCACAGGCACTGTCCAGGCTCCCTTAGGCACCAGATACATACCACACACTACATCCCAACTGTTTTCACCCACTTGCCTATGTTATTTGTGCCTGGAAAGGTCTGAAAACAAAGTGCCTGGAAACAAAAGAATGGGTAGACTGGGCAGGTACAGGCATGCCATGCAGCACTCAAAAGGGTTTTCAGGGCTTTAGCAAGCTCAAATTGCCAATGTGGCACAAGTGGTATCGATGTGGTCATTTTGTGTTCCTAATAGTGTTACCAGTTTAAAAAGACAAAGCAGATAGTCAGATTGTGTATATCAGCACAGGGCCAACACAGTCAAAGAGGATAAGCTGCCTTCTGCATTTAGCTCATAAATTTGAAAAAGTAGTTGAAAAGGTATGCATATTACACTAGGCAGAATTTTTTTTTATAAACATCTGTGTGGAAATGCTAGGGGATAATTATGGATAACAACATGAATAAATCCACGGAAAGCTCTCTTATAAAAATAATCAAAGCCGTGCCACATGTGAGGCAGCACTGTCAGCAGGTAGAGAATGTAGGGCTGGCAGAGTATGCCACTGAAGTAATTCTGCACCACTATATCATTCCACAGTCAAAATTTACACCAGGAAAAGTAACAGCAGCACCTAAATTCATTAGTAGTTTGATAAGCTGACAAATTCCATAAATATTCAAATCTGGAAGAGCTAAGACAGTCAGATGGAGATCATCTTCCAGTATGTTTGCAAGATCACAAACAAGAAGGATCTTTAGCTGAAAGCATTTCTTTTTAAGACATTTGAAAGTATTTTGCTGACAGAGGAAATGACACAAACTGATACATAGGATTCAGAAATATCCTTTGGTACTAATCCTATAGTCTTTGAAGTCAAGAGGAATGGACAAGCAGATGTGAAAAATAATTTCTTACTTTGCAACATATATTAAAATAAATACACAAATCAATACACTGTATTAATTTGACACTAGATAAGAGCTCAGCTTTAAATGCAAAGAGGAAAAGACTCTCTCCTGTGTTTACAGTAGATGGTACTTAGCAATTTCTAACACATTTCATCACATTAAAAATACAGATTTTATTTGATTGTAATCATGCTCAATTTTGATTAGAGGCATTTGCATAACCCATAATTAGTCACGGTTGTGGAAGCATTTCCATTCCCAGCCCCATAATTTCAAGACTTATTTCTTGCAGAAATTTTGTGGTAAGGAATTATTCATCTTCTATGAAGATGTAAAACAAAACAAAACCATTTTCAGCATTGAATAATTGGAAATTACAAAAGCAACTGTCTTTAATTTTCAGGTTCTTCATTTATATGGCACTAAATGCATCCTCAATCTAGTCTGGTGATAGATATTTCTGATACACCAATGCTGGGCATTGACATGTGCTATGCATTTTTTTGTTGACTTTGGACTATGGGCTCATCCTGATGTGAATGTGATATGAGAAAATTATCATTTACTCCACCAGAGGCCTTATCCTGTAAAACAAATTATCCTGACTTCTTACTGATTGAGTGTAATTAGAAGACATTCAACAGTTTATATAAAGCATTTGGTGTTACTGCACCAGTGTTTTCAGAGTTGACCTCCTTCAGTTAGGTGCTTTGCTTTTAACCTAGACAGCTAAATAAGTCTTTCAGTTCTGAGAGGACAAGAGATGCTCTTGAAAAGAAGCTAGCTAATAAGTAAGAATTTAGCAGCCTAGTTTTAAAGATCCTGAAGGAAACATTTGCCTCACTGCACACGCAAATCAGTTTCAGGTTTATAAAAATTTACCTGCAAATATGCATTGCTTTCTCTTCTTCTTTTATGTTAGTCAGTGAAGGCGGTCCTCTGCTATATACACCCATCTCTAATTCTCTGGTAAGGATGTTCTGAGCTTCTTCTATAAAGACATCTATGTTAGTAGATAGAACTTTGGAAAATTTATGTACCCTCTCTTCATATTTAAACCCTCAGACTACATAAATGCAGTAAACTTTACTGCTTAATCTGTCAAGAAGAATTTATGTATCTTTCCCTAATTATGCAAGTAGTCTCTTCCCAGCGTAGTTCTCGGTAGTGCAATCCAAGCCCCAGAAATCATGATAAGTGAAACAGATTTGGGGATACATTGCTCTCAGTAGCAGAATTATTTTTCAGCAATCTGCACAAGACAGTTCAATGTTATTTTTAATGTAATTCTCAAACAGGCCTCAGGAATCCTTTTTTCAACAGCAGCCTGACATGGAGTAGAGTGTGCTTAGCAAGTTGTGACAGAGCAATCAAGAGCCATCAGAAGTGAATATTTCTGCCCCAGTGATTATTGCAGGGAGGATAACTGATTTTGACTGATCCTACACAAAAAGACAACCAATGAGTTTGGGATGAGGAGTCAATGTACAGGAAATCCTTCAGTGGAAACTAAGAGAGAAGAGTCAAGAATCAGTTTAATAAAAAGGAACAAGCAGGATACCATTTCATTGCCAGAAGATCACTGGGCCAAAAAGACTAGGAAGTTTGGTTGATCAAAGAACTGGGACCACTTTCAGGACAAACCAAGATATTCTTTGGAAATCATAATTTTCCACTGATGCAAGAGCTTCTGTGTCTTAGGAACACAGCATGCAAATTCGAGAAATAATTTTGCCTGTTTTTTAAAAGGCATTACCTCTGAGGAGCATAAACAGAAAATGTTAATATCTCACTGTCAAAGGGTCAGTGGGAGGAACACACCTAAGCTACAGGACACTCTAAGTCTTCAGGGAATTGCTGAACCTCTCATTGACTCATGAGGTCAACAGTCTCCACCTGAAAGCGCACCTCAAGCAGCAGACTTAGGAAAAATGGCTAGTGATGATGGAGAGCCAAGCATAACAAGGGGCTTGCAGATGTATCTCTCCCCTCTTGACTATTTTACAGTTTAGAGTTGAGAAATACTGATAGAGGTGGGCATATACCTAGGGAGCACTATCAGAATGAGTCATAAATCCAAGAGAAATTTTCCTCTTCTGTGGAAAATAAATTTAAATCAAAGCACAAGTAGCTATTACCTGAAGTGTCTGTAAACAGTTTTTTCTGTGGTTCCTCCATTGCAGGTGTTTCTTCAATCCTGAAAGCAGGAATCTCACTAGCCACTGTTGAGGGTGGTAGAGGATTGGTTTTAACATTCTTGACCCTATTCTCATTCTTTGATTCAGACTCATGCTCTCTTCTTTTTGATTTTGTGAGACAAAATAGGGACTGCTGAAGAGAAGAGCAAGCCTTGCTCCCTTTCATCCTGACAACCCCAGTACTGGAATCGCTACTGCTTGTGCTACAGGAGGGAATTTGTTGTCTTGAGATCATCTGAGTATCTTTTTTCCTTGGAGGTGATCTGCTTCCCTTTCTGGTAGATATTTTTTCAGTTTCACTTGGCTCACCACTGGCATAATCACCGTCAGAGAGATCCAAATGTCTGTCAGTATCATCTACTCCCTGAGGCCCATGCTGGGAGGGATACTGTGCATGGTGAGATTTGGAGTCATCATCACTGTTGGAGGATAAGCAGCTTGACTCACTGGACAAAGATGCAACATGCCACATTGGGACGGCTGTACCCTTCCTTTGCCACTTCTTCTGCAAGGCTGAGGATGAGCTTCCCTTATCCACAGCCTCAGGTGATCTACGTGTAATCTTTACTATCTTATCATTGAACATCTTAAAACCAGTATGGATCTGTCTTTGGCTTTCTGAGCTCTGGACCACTGAAACAAGTTCCTCTGGGCATACCTGAACCCTCTGCTGATCCTGTGTGAATGCAGGGCCTGCACTCCACTCTGCCTTCTTAATGCAACCTATTTCTAAATCCTGACGTGGAGATTGCTTTTGCAGGACTTCTGAGGGGGGGTTTGCTCCCTCTATGAGATAACCCTTCAGAGGTTGATCCACCCTACCTAGGTCCTTTTGCAGTGTACCCTCCACAAGTCTTCCATCAGTTCTGCCTGCTTGCCCTAGAGAATCTTTTTCTTCTGCACTTTGCTCAACGACTTTTGTTTCACAGTCAGTCAGAGCTTTTATCTCCCACTCAGTACAGTCTGCTTTTTTTTCATGTGTACCCATCTGCATGGAGCTATTGACCTGCAGACTTAATCGAGAGCGTTCCTCATGCAGCATGCCTGCATCCACCTGACCAGGCTGGGAAAAATGACCCCGGCAGGATAAAGCAACTCTTCGGGAATATTTGTCTTCTTTCAAAGGCTTCTGTTTATTATTTTTTAACCTTGCTGCACCTTCTTTTTGTTTCAGAAAAGCCTTCTGAGGTGCTACTTTTGCCTTGCTCTGAAAAAAAAAAAAATCAAAAATCCTTGCAACCATAGTCTGAGAATCATTCTCTAGAAAGAAAGATATTTCTGATGATCAAAAAGGCTACAACACAAGAAGTCTTAAAGACCTTGGCTTTGGATAACTGAGTATAGAAGTAACAGTCCTGAGACTACAGGGAATGTAGGAGAACTTTTAGAAACAGATGTTATGTGATGCCTTCATTAATTAATTGGTAAAGTCAGATGGTTAAGATCATGCTAAGTGTTTGTATGACCAGAAGATGAGAATACTTCTGTCTGCATTTGTTTTTAAAGTTAGTTTGAGTGTTTTTTACAAAGCCACACAGGAATATCAATTTGTGATGTTATTATGCTGGGGAGACATAGGGAAAATTCCTGAGTGATGAAATGTGCATGTTCCAAAGTCAACAAGCCTAACAAAATGCTGAGTCTGACACTTAGAGGTGTCAGACATAAACTCATCTCAAACAGCAAGCGTTACTGTGCTTGGCCCTTGTACAAAAACTGTTTGGAAGTGCTCTCATTCTCACATCAGTGGCACATGAGAGACTCCACAGACCACTTTTTATGAAATAAACTAACAGAATCCACCTTGAGGTCTAATTTAGAGAAGTGTATTGAGGCTCTGATACTATGACCCAAAAAGTACGATGGGAAACAGTGGGGAATATAACTGTGACCAAATAATACAGGTTTTTTACTTTTGGGAAAAATCTTCCAGTATCATATGAAAGAACAGTGCACTGCCGTGTAGTGAGCCAAAACAGAGCCTACTCAGTACCCAAATCCATGAGAACTTGTCAAAAACAAAGTAAATGCACCAATGGCACAGTACCTGCTGTTCCTTCTGCAGTTTTTCTGTGAGTTGTTTGTCTACTTTAGGTTGCTGTTGAACAAATTCTTTAAAAACCTTCTGTCTAATACCAATTCCTGGTGTGATTGGCCTAGCCAGGAAAGAAGAAGATACTTTGTAAGTTTCTTCAAATAGTTTTGGTTTTTTTTTCAATAATTCTTATGCATCTAGTATTGTGATTAGAACTGAAATGTCATCTGCATTTTTTTAAAATATGAAGCATGTTAATAAAAAATCCACTATTACGTGACATCTAAGCCTCACTTTAAAACATACTGTCTAGACTAAGCATTAATTATGCTTCTAGCAAGAAACAATTTTGGCTGCCATCAGTCTCTGCTTAAAAATAGAAAATAGTCAAAAGGAAAAATATTCCAGGCGTTTTCTCCAGACTAGAGCTGGCTACAGTCACAAAGAACTCACTATCTCTCTGACAAAGTGGTTTGAATTAGCTGGTGAAGAGTGACAGAGGAGAAAAATAATGTCTATAGTGTTTTGGAGGAACAAATTGACTGCTGACTTAAAATTAAGCATAACACAGCATACACGAACATACTGCATTGAAAATGTACTTAAGTGTAATTTAGTCACTTACTAATAATTTCTACTGCATATTAAAAATCTTGCTTTTAAGAGAGGTTCTGGTTATGCAGCATATCATTCTTCTTTCTATACTGCATCTCCACTTAAACCTAATCTGTAACACATATTATCTTTTTGTTTGTCAATCTGGCTCTGACTATTAGCACACAGCATGGCCTAATAGGATTAGATTTGTACAGCAAAACTGTCATTGTTGAGGACTCAGCACTAGACAATATGCATTTCAGGGATGTTTACTTTAAATCAACTAGAGCCTAGTCCCATAGTGAAATTGTCATGAAGAGCTGGAGTGCATTCTCTGTTTCCAGTTTCATCCAGCTCATGCTAAAGGCACAATGTGAACCAAAGCACAAATTGGGCTAACTGAGAGACCTCAGAAGCTCACTGCTGATCTGGTGTATACACTGACTGGTGTATATGGACAGGCCCACTTGCCCAGAGGTGCTTATGGTCCTGCCACCTCTTCCCAGCCTTCTGCTTTAGAGGTCCCTGCCTTCTCTGCCAGTCCCACGTGGTTAATGCACTAAAACACACTCATGATGGTTAGTCTCAGTCTGTACATGCCTAGAAATTTCTTGCTTCACCTTTAAACTTGACGGGAGGCTCAGTGTGCCAAAAATGCTGCTGCTTCTATATGCATCAGACAAGGAAAGGTAACAACTTTATGAGTATTTCTTCTGTCACTAATGCCAACCTACCCATTCTTGCCTAGTCTTGAGCACTCCCTCAGTATGCTGGTACTACTCCTTTTGCAATGCAGTGATAAAACAGCCAAGAGAATCAATCCAAGTTAAAAGCTGCATTTGTCATCTCTCCAGATAGTTTTAACAAGGATTACTTTGCTCATCTGTTCATTATATAGGCAGATAAAAATTGATCTTGGCACAGCTGAAGAGGCAGAGCAAGGAGAAGAGTGAATGAACTCCTCCTCAGACTTATTCTGCCGTCACAAACAGATGGCCAAATGTCACAACAAAAGATGCCATCTCCCCTTCCTTACTTTTTGCCTTACTTCCATCCTTTGAAGATCTACAACTACCTGAAAGAGGGTTGTAACGAGGCAGGGGTCAGTCTTTTTACTCCAATAATGAGTTATAAGACAAGAGGGAATTGGCTCAAGTTGCCCCAAGGGAGGTCTAGATTGGATATGACAAAGAACTTTTTCATCAAGAGGCTTATTAAGCACTGGAATGGGCTGCCCAGGGAGGTGATATAGTCACCATCCCTAGAGATATTCAAAAGATATGTAGATGAGGTGCTAAGGGATATAGTTTAGTTTAGTGATGGGCCTGGCAGTGTGAAGTCAGTGGTTGGACTCGATGATCATAAAGGTAATCTCTATATATTTTTTCTTTTGTATCATATTTTTTATATCATCTTTTGTATCATATTCTATAATTCTATGATTCTATGACTATAGTTGCAAAACCATTTCATCTAAACTGGTGAAACTGGCATCTTATTATATAGTGCAGGTCAGCTGCCAGCTCCTGTCCAATCTCTGCCCATGCATACCTGTCACTCTCAAGCAAAGGAAAGAGCTTTTGTATTGCAAACACATACTGTATGTGTACAATCAAGGAAAACATGACTTTGTAGCTTGTTTTGACTGATTAGGATAGTTTCTCACCTGTCTTGTATGTTTCCAGTCTTCATCTCCTCCTCTATGCCAAAGGGAGATGGAGGAATGTCCTCCTTTACTTGTTCTCTTTGTTCTTCTTCGACAGCGGAAAAAGCTTCAGGGAAACTCTTTTCTTTTAATTGACTGTTATCTAAGCAGCAGGAAAAATGTCAATGGAAACAAAGACTTTATAGAATGAATAAGTGAACAATAAACACAACGAAATAAATTAGAAATGTTTCTCTTTTCAACAACATATGCAATATTTTGAGTTTTCAAAACACTTATAGAATGCAATACTGAAAGATGGTAGAAAGATGCAACCCATGAAAGTCTAGTTCCTGCAGATAATGAAAGGGCAAATGGTATGATTTGCAGTCCTTGTGTCTAGAGATTTGTAATTCTTGGTTATCGTGTTTACTGCAGAACCTTTCAATGGAGACACTTTGCTACATGATGTCTGTAACCATGTGCCCTGCAAGCCAGTTCATTAAACAGTTTGACAAGCAGTATTTGCACACATGAGACTTTCTAACAGGGCATTTTCTATTCTATTTCACAAAAGTACAAATTTGTAGACCTTCCTATAGAAGCTTACTGACTATGTTTACTACAACAAGAAGGCTCTTACTTCACATAATCTTTTTTTCTAAGTGTCAGCTAATGAGGACTTCTCTTAACTCAAGTTAGGCCTGTCAATTGAAACCAAAAGCTTTCAATGACTCATTCATACTACACACTGTTGTTGTAACCAGGAACTACATAGCTCACTTTGTCACATTAATGCACTTAGTGCTATTGAAGTCCTCTGTAACATGGACTGTCTGGTCAAATAAGGGGAACACAAAAGCTTTATGTCTTTCCCACAGCCTTTCTCAGCTACATACCAAAAATCTCCAGTCAGACAACAGACAAATAGTGCTGTTTCTGCAGCCTTCTCACCTTGCACCAGAATACAGCTGGGGAGGCAGAGGTGAAACAGCAGGTTGACAGCAGCAAGGGACACAAAACTCATGCTGGGCTGTCTCCAGAATGCTCTAATAGGATAGGTGCCCTAGCACTGTAGTTTTCAACTAGTGATTCCCCAGTGCAAGGTAAGAAGGATGTGTCCAAGCAGCTGTGTAATTTACCTTTGTTTTCTCTTCTATTGTCTTCTTGAGCATCGTCTCTGGAAAGTGTTTTTGTGGGGCTTTCAGTCCACTGAAGCAATGGCTCAGTGCTTATCCCTTTAAATAAGAATGTGAAGTGTTATACAAGCTGTAGATATACTCATGTTTATGCTTCCAGTGGTAAAAATCCACACTTATCACATCAGTCAGGAAGTTCAGCCCAGTCCTCAATGCACACATCCAACTGAAGCATATTCCAAGGGCAGCCGTACTGACCAGCTTCCTGTCAGAAGTTAACCTGAGGTACTAAGGCTTCTGCTCCTTCATGCCTTAGTTTTACACACAGATAGCAGGTCTAAGTCAGCACTGCTGTCAAAAATAAAAGCAGTCATACCTTCCCCTGTCCTAAAATGCACTCTTGCTCTCAGATTCCTGCTGTCCTCATCCTCACACACATTTCATTTATGCCAGCAGTATTTTTGAAGCTCTCTGATAAATGTCACTGAGAAACTGACCCAGGTTCAGGTTACCCAGCAAGAAAATAATAGTGCCAGGCATAAGAAAGAGACAAGACTCTTTCAGAGAGAGTACTGGTCCTCAGCTGGATTGTAGAATATGTATTGTGGGACTATGTCACAGCACCATAGTCAGGCCTTGCTATATAGGTTCAAAGGAATCCATGATGCAGGTCTGATTTACATCCTATTCTTTTCTAAGAGGTTTCTTTCCCACTTCTTTTTATTCCACTTCACTATATTTTGAAATCAACTTTTGATTTCTTACAAATTGCTCTTTCTTCTTCCTCACTCTTTGATATCGTGCTGTGGAAGGCTACAAAGCATAGCAAAGAGAAGACACCAAATAGCAGCTCATAATGTTTTTCCTCTAAACGATGCAGTTCCTTGTCAATGTGAGAAACATCAAGATTGCTGACAAAGAGCAGGTCTTCTTAGCTAAAGAAACATGTTCTCTCACGTTGGAAAGCTATATCCACTTCCTACTTTTTGTGCTTCTCCCCCTAAGTCTGACACACTCCTTATTTCATACAAGAGCATTTCAAATTTAACGACTTTCTGCTCCATTTATATGTACAAGGCTCCATTGCTCTGTCAGTATGAGGGGCAGGATGATTGCGATTAAAAAGTTTAAAAAAACAAGTTTATAATACTTTTAAAACTTCCATAACAAGCCACCATAAAATCAAAGCACCTTCCCCTGACCTGCAGAAAGATAAGTAACAGTCACTAGCAAGGAGAAAAACTCAAACGGATTAGCTTCAGATTTCCAGAACTTGTTACTCACCTGAATCTGAAAGCTGCATGTGCTCTCCTGAGATTTCTGAACTGCTCTCATTTGGCATGAATGGTGAAGATCTGCTTTGCCAAGCAGAGCATGTTGCCAAAGGAGAGGTCTGTAAGCACTCTGGGCCCACAACTTGAGAAGAATTTTTTGATGGGAACTGGACAGGAATGGAAGTAGGTGGAAAGCATGGATGGGGTGGCATCATGTCTACTAGGTGGGAAGGTATCCCAGGAGAAACAGAAAAGGCTAAAAGTAATAACCAGAGAAGAAAAATTAGGGAACTTTAGGACAAACATTTTGCACCAAACGAGACATTTCTTGCTAAACTAGTAATGCACAGAACCATTGTTGCTTTCATGCTCCCTGGTAGTTTGCATGTTCAGAGTGAAATAATTAAATTCTTCTTTTGTCATTTTATTCAAATTGTAAAACTTAAATGCATGCTGCATCACTAATCATAACTAAAATTTTCATATGCTACAGAGATGCTGAATTAAAGAGAATTTACAAAGTACTCCTGAGCACATTTTCCCTAGGACACTTGAAGTCTCTTAGTAGGTAAAAGTTACATATTGGAAAGTATTTCTAAGGCACTCCTCAATGCAAAAGAGGGGGAAGTTTTTACTTTAGCTCTAGATATCTATTTATAATTTTTATTTGAAGATTTCCAAGTGGAAGTCTTCTATTCCCTTCTGTTTCTTGTAGGTAGTAGAATAAGCTTTCCTACTTTCTTCTCTGAGTAGTGGAGTCTGTTTTGCCCGGGACCATAATTGACAGTGAGCCCTCCCTGCCCTTGTCTCAATCCACAACATCCTTGGTTATCTTTTTACTCCCATTTCACTGGGGCCTCTGCCGTCCTAACAAGGGTGGGGGGTGAATGGGGGCACCAAGCGAGAGACTGTCATGGTGTTTCTTTGCTGGCTGGACACAACCATAACACACTGACACTTGAAGCCAGCAGAGATGATTAGGTGAATTTATGCAGATCTAATTATGTATGCATATACACAGATTTAAAAGACTGAAGGATTTTTTGTTTTATTTTCTTCCATTTTTGTTACACTGGGAGTAGAACGAATTTAAAAGCCTGCAAGCACTTTCCTGGCCAATGTTCTTTAATTCCACTGTCCAAGCTCTTTTATTATGTTGGCTAATAACTGCTGTTATATACATTAGTGAGGTAGATCTAACTTGCTAAAATTTCGATTTCTTTTATGGCAGTCACAATGTAAGATTATATTTTCCTAAAGCCAACTAACAAGTGCCAGCTCCCAAGGTTTCCAGAGCAGGGGGTGGAGGGAAAGGTTGTAAATTCTTGGTGGTTTTATTATTACCGTTAACTCTGCCTAAAGTAAAGCCAATTGTTTTGAGTGGAACTTTGCAAGCAGATATTCCTCATATGGCAACAGAAAGAGAGTTCTGATTATAAATTCTTCTGTCTAAACTGGTCAAACTAGGTGTGCTATGAGGTATTTTTACACATGCATGGAGGGACAACAAATGACGTGACTGTCTGACTGAGAGGACTTCCTCACATTATGTGTGGTTAGAACACAGGAAGAAAGTGTTGAAAAAAACATGTAGCTTTTCAGCTTTGCAAAGTTATCTGTAAGGCCCCATCAGGCTGCACCTGAACAGTAGCCCACAAGGTACCATTACTTAGTTCTCCTAACTATCCTCTGAGATCTTAGAGGAGCAAGACTCTTACAGTTCCTCAATTGGTCAAAGCAGATTGAAATTAGACTGAGAAACTGATGTCAGGTCAATGCACAGATGCAGGCAAGGGCTGCCTTAGACTGTTTACGCTCCTACCACATGGATTAGTTGAAGCTACCTCTCCAGCAGGTTTTCTGAAGAAGTAATCCAAGAATTATCTGAAATGAGCAATCAAAGCAAGGGTCACTTGACTCTTATGGATGCTCCCTGCTTGATGTAATGCACAAGAGACCCTGCTAAAGCCAGTGCTGTAACAAGTCTACATGATTTCCCTAAATTCTTCTTTCACCGTGGGGTCACATTCTGTGGAGAATGTACTACTACTGTGGACAGTGTGGGGGTTTCTCTTTTTTTACTTGCTGAGCAGATTGCATTTTCTGGCAATGCTACAGGGTAAAATGAAGCTGTTCAAGGAGCTGTATCATGCTGTGAGGAACAGGCTGTACTACTAAAGGTAAGAGTCTAGCAACAGAAATGATGTCAACAGCGTTGACAGCAGTGGTGTTCTTCCTCTTCTTCTTTTCTGTGTAAAAGCTGTAAATTTCATACATAGATACAGAAAAAAAGGAAAAGTTTCAGCATTTTTATAATGTTCATCATGATACTAAGATTTTCTCCAGTATCATTCAAATCTGTACTCTAATAGAAGTCTGTGCAAAAGGTCTGGTATTAAACACAAAAGACTCCTCTTCATGGTTCTGCTGGAATTTTAACACAGAAAAGTAGAAAGAAGTGCTTTCTACAGTTTACATCTTGTGTGCAATGTGTTTAAAGAAACCAGTGTTTTAGCCCACAACCACTAAAAACAGCTATCAAACCTTCTCTCTCTCTTTAAGAAACTGTCACATTTCCCTGCTGGAGTGAAAGCATCAGCAGATGAGGATGCCACGGTATCAGGAGGGATTCCCCTTGTACCTGGGTTGTAAAATGCGATCATTTTCTGCTGTTCAGCCACTAGTCTTTGCAGCTGCTCAATCTGCTGCCTCATCACCTGATCCCGCTGCCCTGGAGTCTGAAAATAACATGGAAATAGAATATCAGACTACATTTCTGCACAGTTTCTGATCAGGAAGAATCACCCTATCTGGGCTTTGGGGATGGGTATCTCTTTAAGTGTGTATTACTTCTAATAAGGAATGTTGAAATTTATATTTAAAACTCTTGCAATTTTATAACTCAAAGGGTACACTGACACTGTGCAGGCAGTTTGTGTCTTGCCAGGTTTTGCTGATGAGCCTCACATTAGTCAGAATTTTATTCTAGTCTTTGTGCTGGGATTTCCTTCTCATAGAAAGCAAAGCACAGAGAGAGAAGTTCTCATCTATGATTTGCACCGAGAAGGCATCAATGCAGATGATACCCTCAGATCAGGCTTCACTGTAAGACTTCAAAATATGACAAGGTCCAGCATTTCATTGTTTGTTGAACTCCCTGATAAATGCAAAATACCAGTACCGTAGTTGAAAAGCAATTTTCAAAAGTCAGTAACCACAAAGTGCAGATGCAATTAGCAGGAAATATGAACATTGCCTCCACAGAAGTCTTCACTAACACAGAGAAAGGACTGACTCTTGACTAAATTTCTGCCGCTGTTCCCTAGCCCTTCTGCAGGCCAGGCACTCCCCCTTGCCTATTTGCCACGGCCTTCTGAGTTTCCTAAGTTTACCTTTATTCTCTCACTCATCTGTTTCTTCTGTTCTGTCTGTCCTAGCCAGAAGCCACCAAAGAATGCCCAAGACTCAGTGTCAGATTTTATGATCAGCTGTTGGCAGTTCAGGATATCACAAGATACATTTTGGTCATTAAAATTATTGATCTCATTTATGTCATCCAAGAAAAGAAGTAGCAGATGCCTGAGGCTCAAAGGAAGCTATCTGCAGCTGTAGCCTCACTTACATTAATGCTTTCCCCAACAATCAAGTAAGTTTCTTTTCCCTCTGTGTAAAGTACTACAATTTTCATTAGATTGAGAGTTGAAGGTGGTGTGGACTCTTAACTGGTTCTTAAGTATCCCCTTGAGAAGGGCAGCATCAATACCCTACTTAGCAGTCCTCAGCCACAAGAGATGTAGATAGTCAAGGACTCACTGCATTGGCACAGCCCAGCTACAAATCACCTTACATATGACTGAAGAACAGAGGAAGAAGTCAGAAATGGAAAAAAAAGATAAAAAAGGAGATGGAGGAAGAGAACTGTAGAAACATTTATGGAAATGAGAACATAATCATGCCCCGCAACCATTATACACATGGGAATGTGGAACCAGAACATGCAAAATTTTTCACCAAAGGAGATAGTGATAACTATCAAAAAAGAGAAAGAGGAGAAAAACTGTCTCTTGGGTAAAGCACTTTATTGCATGGATATGTTAGATCAACAGCATCAGACACAGGGTCATGAGGCACTTCCCAGTGATAGCCAGTAAAGCTTCCTACTTACAGACAGACAAAAAAGTTACTGGCTCTTCCTCAAGAGGCTGTGCAACTATCAGAAATATACAATATGAGGTTATAAATGCCACGATTATTTAAAGCAAACTAACCTGTTCCATGTTTTTGTAGGTGGAAGAACAGTGGCTCATCCCAGGCTCTGAGGCAGGGAGCAGAGGAGGAGCAAACACTTCCAAGGTGTCACTTGCATCGTGAAGTCCAGCCTGTGTTACACTGGAAACCAACTTCGGAGGAAAAGAATTGGACCCAGACAAATAATACAATTGCCTTGCATACTGAAAAGCTTGATTGTGGTCTAAGTTATCTGTCAAAACATTACTGTTTCCTGCCATACCACTGGCTTCTGAACTGTATAAAAGTGGACACTGCTTGCTGGGAGACTCACTTGTACTGTTAACACAACCTGGGGATAAAGAAGGTATGGCCTTCTCAGTTATTGTATTGGAAGATGATACCATGCTTGCCAGATCACTAGTACTCTGCTGTGACACATCATCTTCCTCCTCAAAACCATCTGCTTCCATGACCTGCTTTCCAAAATCCATGTTAGAGATGTGCAATAAAAACCACCATGAAAAAATATGTCATCCTGACATAGTAAATCTTGTGGCTTGTCTTTTTTTATATTTCTTTCATCCAGGAGGTTACATTTCTAGCCCCAGATGGTTGTAGAGTATCTTCTGACTTCAAAAACTGTAAAGCGTACATATATATTTTTAATACATTTTAATATATATAACAGTATATATACATAAAATATTGTTAGGATACCTGTAATACTAAAAAAAAATCTGACAGCTGAAATGATTTATATGTACAGCGTGGTCCCTCACTGTTAAATCCTAAAGTCTCAGATAAAGGGGAGCAGACATAAGGCTTTGTTACAATAAAAAACAAACCCCATTCACTACTAGAAGCATTTGCCAAAGTGTTGTGAATGACTTTGTAAATGACTGTAAAGCTGAATCTTCAGCCTTCAAATTCAGAAAAAGTGCTTATTGTCCAAAGATGATTGCAGAAAGCAAGGAGGAATGGAGATAACAGCATGAAATGGGTGAAAAACCCTGAACAAAAACATCACTGGAAAACTGCCTGATGTTGAAGTAGCTATGAAAGACAGAAAACCAGCTCTACATCTTCCAGCCGTTCTCCCTGAGACCAGTATGCCTGAGACAGCTGTGCAACACAAACACTCGGCTTTCCCCTCTTTATCCACTTGGCTCCAGTCGTTCTGAGGCAGGGGTCAGGCATTGGCTACTTACCTTTAAAAAATGAGGTGGAGGTTATATTTCAGCAGCTGAAGTTAGTGAGCTCCCCCATCTTGTCTGCTACAGGATTCAAAAGTAGTTTATTTGCACTCTTGGAGAAATTAACTTAGTTCACTCACAAGACAATAATTTAATGTCTTCTTCCTACTGTAATGTAAGAACTTTGCTTATGCTGTATACACACCCTACCAGGTTCAATATCTGTTTTGACAGGTCCATCATGTGTAGCTAGGAAACATTACATTGTTTGCAGGCTTAAACTGCCTTTAGAGTAATCAACAGTTCCAATGAAAATGTCTTGGAAATCTACAAATCTAAACCAACAGAAACCCAGGCTGTCTGGGCACATTCTTGTAGGCTAAAATAAGAACCCTACAGAATGGCTCTGCAATAGGAGTGGAAGAAAAAAAAAAAAAAAAGGAAACAGATGTATTAGACAGAGAACTGGACAGGGACAGATCGGAAAGGATGGGCTAAGAAATTACATTTAAAGGAAAGAGTAGTGTCCATCACCCTATATTGCAATTCCCTCTGAAGCCTAAGAGAAAACACTAAATTCCTGTCTCCCTGTTAACTTTGCTGTTAGCAGCAGTATTGGTTGTATCTGGTTGCACAGGACATGGTAATTTGCTTCTCCTGCAGAGCCTCACTTCAGGTGGAACTCAAGTTCCAACCTGGCAGTAATTTTTCTGACTCTAATAAGGAGGCCTGTGAGCAACTAACTTGATAGTATTGAGTTTTATTCTATTATAAATAAAAAGAAATACCAATAACTGTCTGCCACAGTTGATCTTCTTCATCAGTTTAATGTATTGTAAGCTCAGGAAGGTGGGGGAGCGTATTCAGCTGGTAGTTGACGACTTTGAATAAGCAACTGAACACTGAAACTTGCTCCATCATGAACCTTTTCAATGTTTGCTTTCTCATTGTTGTGGATTACCAGGGACTTAGCGGGTAAACAGAAGCTCACCCACAGCCTTGATCTATGCAGTTCCTCATGGACTGAAGCATTCAATCAAAGCCACACAAAGACTCTTCCTCTCCAGGCAACAAAGTATTTTCTCAGCAAATATGGCCAATGTAGCCAAAACTGCTCCCTGTGAGGTAGAAATAGCTGTGCACAGAGCACCTTGGCAGCCATCAGGAGAAAACAAGGAAGTGTGGTACAGGTTGACCATCATCTTGTAACGTGTTTGTGGGATTTATCTGTTTTAGCAGATTTCTTTCATAAAGACCAACTTGTTTTATCTCAGGTAATCTCCTAATAAATAATAGATAAGCAAAACAGTTTGCACTTACACGGAATCTTCCTTTAAAGCACTCGATGTGATAACTGCTTGCATGAACTCAGTATGTGACCTTATCGTTAATGCTGCTGAATCCTTACAAATTCCCCTGAAAAGAGTAGAATACTAAATGAAAGGCCCAACAGTTTTAATAAGGTCCGCAAAAAAAGCAGTAGGAAGTGAACCATATGCTCTCAGGCCTTCAGACCTCAGCTGAAGGCTCAAAGTCAGAGTCACAGCCCCGTGAGAGCGGTCAGGGACAGGGACACCCCAGGAAAGCCCTCTTCCCATAGTATTGTCTGAAAGACTTTTGGAAGTTCTCCTAAACCCTGGAGAAGTTCCCTGAATACCTCTCTACTAGAGATAGCACTGAGAAGTTATTATTTGTAATTTTTTCTTATGCTTTTTGTTTTAAACTGTACTATTAAGTGTAGAAGAACAGTCATAAACTTGATGTATACAGATAAACAGAACAGGGAGACATAAATTGGTGGTGATAATTGTCTTTTAAGCAGCACAGAAGATAAAATATTCATTAAGCAATGAAGTGATGGGACTTATCCTGTGCTCACTGTGGTCTCCAAAATCTGATGAATTTTTTAATATTCTGTATCTGCACTGCTTTGATGCCTAACAGTCCCAGGCACTGATCTTGATCCTTCTCTGTTGGGAATGGTACAACTTCATAACAAAATGAAACGTTATTTTATAATCTGCTTAGGCATGTAAGTATGCAGCTGCTGCATGGGTTATATTGGGCTTCTGAAAACATGAGCATACAGTATAAAAAAACAACAAAAACATAAAAAGGATTAAGTTTGTCCATTAATTCCCATTAATTTATGTATACTTTGGGACACATCTAAACTGATACGTCAACACAAAACAGCCATTAATTTTTTTTCCACTTAAATGTACTGAATGATTTCCAAAAATACTTAGCTAGCCAATGAATTCTATAGGTGAAAACATAGCTATGAGTACTACCAGAACAGTATCTGACTCTTCACACCTCAGAGTGATTCAAGAAAAAAAAAAGCAAGACTGGTATCTAACTAAACTAAATGGAGTTTCCAGATAGTTCCTAGTGATAGTTTGGATTTAATTATAATCTTCATGTCTTATGGGTAAGACATGATAACAAATGCGATTAGAAGGTGTATTGGATGATCATGAGTTTTCAAGTTATTGCATGGGTTTGCATTACATTTCTATTTCCCTATTTTTTATTATACTTTGAGATTTATTCTTATGCAATATGCAACTGTTCAATGATGTAATACAAAATCATGCATTTATTTCAAGATGAGGAACATAGCCATTTATTGCAATTGTTACTTGTTCCATATGACCACAATGACTGGTGCATTTGAAAGCTACTCTCTGATGACAGAAAAAACTCGTTACTGTGTTCGCTGACACCAAATACTGACAAATTATTTCTGATCTCCAGCCCATTCCACATGTGTTGTCTCAGTATTTGCTACTGGATCACAGCTCTTGCCACTGAGGTAGAGGAGCAGAGCAGAAGCAACGCTGCTCCTTACCCACAGCTGTGATCAGCTGGGCTGAACCCTGGTCTGCTGCTTTTGTCAGTGGCAGTACTTTTCTGCAAAGTCCTCATACCTAAACATTGACATTTCTGTCATTTTCCCTTCTTTCTGCAAGTGGATGCCAGATCTCCTGGCAAGACACTGCTAGCTGCCTCACAGGCAAGCTGGAGTCTTTAAACACAGTCAAAATGTAGATCATGGACTAAATTTTCTCTTTTTATTTTTTTTAACCTCTCCGTTTCACACAGGTGCTGGCAGGCTGTACAGTTGCCTGCTCCAAACACAGGCACTGCAGCATGGAAGCGTGTAGCACCAGTGCAACCTCCATACTCAGCTTTTTGGTAGATGCTCCTAGGTTTTTTTTGGATGAGCAATTTCAATGGAGCTCATGACTTGCCCTGGGACCTAGCTGCAATGGGATACCAGGAGGGCTCATTCTTTCTGGATCAGTAATTTGTTAGTGTGATTTGTTTACTACTTTTGAATGTACACTACTAGCAACTTAGCAACAGTATCCATAATTGAATCTAATAGCTTAGTTGACATGAATTACTCTTATCTAAGCACAGCTCATTTACTATTTACCATTCGGGATACTCCAGGGTGCTTGAACTACATATAATTTATCTTGGCCTCTGTAAAGTCTCCCGAGGAGAGATTTTTGTTGCCTTGCATATTACTCAGTCATGTTTGCCTACAGAAGGATTATTGTCACATCTGAAAACATCCAGATGAGCTTGGTTTTGTTTTTTCTTTCTCATTTTCACACCATGCCATAGACTTCTATAGGATGATTTAGCTACCTGTTAAAGTGAAATTATGATCAATGTTCTGAAAATGCAATTCAGAAGTGTCTTGAAAATTCTTCTCTCTTTTTTTCTTTAAATACCCTGGGATGTTAATCAGATGAGAATTACATTGCAGAAACTCTACAAGGTTGCACATGAAACGACAGACTAGAATGGGCTACCAGTGCCAAGTGGACAGCAGCTCTTCCAGTCAAGACAAAGTGTCCGCTCCTGCTTCCCTGCTTGCTGCTCCTCCTGAAGAATTTAGGGCAAGAAGAGGGAATGGGAGACAAAATAGATGAGGAAAGAAAGAAGCACTGAAACAGCTGCCTTGTTTGGCTTTCCCAGAAGTGCTCTACACTGCTGGAGCAGAAGAAAAGTCAGTGAAGAATGAACATCCATTTAGCAGTCATCTCCCTTTCTATCACAGGTTCCTAGGTTTTTTCCTCATGTCTCCTGCAAGACAAACTCAAGTAGCACTAAAGAAATAAAAACCACCTCAATTGAATAGAAAGGATGAACAAATTAAAGGGGAAAAATAAAAAGCAAAATGTCAGAGTAGAGACTTGTGACTGGGGAACAGATGTTACTTACATCCAGTTATCTCCCTTTTGGCAGATCAGAGGTTTGGATGAAGGGACGAGGTTGTGTTTTCTGTTTCACACATATAAAGCTAGAATCCTATATGTAACAAAACAATTCAACATAGTTCCAGAAAGAATTGTCTTTCCAATATGGAGATTTTATTGTTCAACTTCAGTCTTTTTTTCCAAGCATCTTGCTGTGTACTCATCTCTTCCACTACCTCCTCACCTGTTTTTCCATTACACAGTTCATTACTGCCCTTCCTATTGATTTGTTCTCAGTCACACTGAAAAAAAACACTTGAAAAAATATAGCTATAGGCAGCAGAAGCTGAACCAAAAGAAATCCTTTTGCCTTTGAGCACATCACATAGCTTAACCCTGTAAATGATGTGAAAGCCAGCTGTACTTCAGTGCCTTTCACCTGCTCCCCAAAAAACCACTAGGCTGGAATTGAAAGCAAAGGTGGAAGGAGGTCATAAATTCCATGAAGCTAAACATGATTGGTCAGTATGTCCTAATAAAGGTTTCTCTGAAAATGCAAAAGTATCCTTCACTTTTTCTCATGGTGTCATGTTATATATATTCTCACTAGGTTTCTCTCACTGTACACTGCTTATCCAAGCCTCTGACACCAACCCTCTGTACCATACTGGAGCTGTCATTGAGCTGCCACAGCCTCAGCATACACTGGAATAACATGGTGAGATGTTGGCATTCTTCTTGTATACAAAAATATTAATATTCAAAAAGAAAAGATAATAGGAATAAACATAATGGGAGTAAAACTCAGTCCAAAACCACTTGAAGTCTGTCCTGACGTACAGTGAGTCAGGGACTGTCTAGCAGAGGAAGTGATCCAGAGGGTATCCCAAGCAGACAGGAGGCAGAAGGAATGCTTAGGATGCAAAGTCCTCTGGAAAGCATTTTAAGGAAAGTAAAAGCTGGGTGAAAGTGAGACCTGAAAGTTCACAAAGTAAGGAGCTCTACATAAGTGTATAAAGATATACCTCATATTTGCCCCTGCAAGGGACTGCCACAAGGTTGGCACAGTCCTTTTCCATAGTTCTGCTTAGTCCCTGGCAGTAAAGGATATGTCAAATTTTCTGGCTGGAAGTAGGGTCAGTTTACATGTTGGCAAGCACAACAAAAGCAGTACCTCCTAAGACAAAACAAATAGATATAGGCAAATCACTGCAATTTAATCCCAAAACAGAATAGTAATTAAAAGTATCTCCAGAATGGATTTCAAACTTCCTCTCTCGTCATTCATTTCCATAAATTAATCCCTAGACAGAAGAGGAATTCACCAAATAGCTGCCAGCAAGTGAGCCTGAAATTCTGACATGGGCATATGGTGCTTTGTCCCTTGTATTACCAGTTGCTGTGTCTTACAAGAAAAGTTTGCAGGTAGAATAAGAAAAGGGCAAGAGTTTAATTGTTTGTAGATATTGGNGGGTGGGTGGAATAAACTGTATAACTGCATTGTGCTCTGTAATATGTCTCTGTCCATTCAGGCTGACACTTATGATTACATTTACAAAATAATGACATCTATTTAAGGGTTGATATTCCTGTGCATCCTTCTTGATGTAAAATTACAATAAAACCCCTAGGTAACAGAGATTACGTTACTCCTTCAGACCATTTGTAGGGGGTTTAACCACTAGAGGGAAATCTTGCACTACTGGCAGTGAGCGATCAGACCATATAAACCGAAGAACGCGGATGATTTTTTGTTTTTTAAATGCAACGACGAAAATAATGTTACGACTAGAAGAAATGCATGCTCTCTGAAGTAATCTTAATGAACTTCTAGGGCAGCATCAGTGTCTCACACCATGTCATGATATTAAATGTGATAATTAAAAAATTGGTACTCAATGGATGGTGGCACTAGTACTCACTCCTACTGACTTCAGGTTGATGAAAAGCACACATCGTTTCCAAATACACCCAAGCCTCCACACTTGTGTCAAGAAGACAACAATAATGACCTGCAGGCAGTTTCTCCACTGGGGCATTGCTGTGTTTCTAGGCTAGATGATACAACATAATTGTCTCAGCTTGTTTGTACCGTGGTGTCTACTTTTCCAACTGGAATTACCAGTCTTCCTTGAACAAAGTCCACAGGAAGGGCACTTTGCCAATGGAGCTCCACTGACTAAAACCAACTGTTACAGCAATAATGTGGATACAACTTACATCAATAAAAATGACATTCTGGCAGTTATCTCTAGTGCTCGCTTCCTTTGCAAGACAGATCTCCATGAGTGGTATTTGACAGCTGGGCCTTTGGCTCATAATTAAGTAATTTAAAGTAATTTAAAATCTAATGGTAAGTTCTTTTTGTGCACAGTTCTTCCAGATAAGCTTCCCCATCCAAACAAGATGAATCTTATGGTGGCAATCAATATCTGGACATCTGGGAGCAAACGGAACCCTGTAAACATGAGCGTGTCCCAGTTGATGTCAGATCCTATCGCAGCTGATGTTTCCTTTTAGCGTTTTCCTCAGTAAATTTTTCTGATGCCTGCATGCTAAAGTCCATGGGAAGACTTATATACAAACATATGCTAAAAACACTACCCAGTATGTTTGTAGCTGTCAGATCCCATATCCTGCACTGTCATGTGGTAGCTTTTGTTTATCATTTCAGTCCACTTGGATGCTTCGACTCCTATCCTCAGGCAAGAAGGATATGAACTAGTCCATGTCTAACAAGATTCCTGTATGCTCCAGTTAGCTGCTGGAGAGACCTGAGACTTTATCAGGCACTCCGAAGTATCCAGCAGTCTGTCCATGAGTTAGGCATGTTAGCTGCTTTTGTAGGAGGAAGCAGAATTTGAGGAATATTCATTTTTGATAAATGCATTCTGAAATGTTCCTGAGGTAGAAGTCAGCAGAGAAACCAGAGTCAAGGTTCCATAAAAACCTGGGTTTATATCCTTAACAACAGATACTAATTTTTTTTTTCAGATGATGAAAGGTGGTGATAGAAAACTCAGAGGCTCTACAACCACAGTGTCCAGGCAGAAACCTTCAAAGAGCTGTTGGGTTTGTGGTTTGTTGTGAGAGCCTTTACAAAGCTCTAAGATTGTCTGCCACTTGGATTTTTTACTTCACTCTAGTCTGGCCACTGCCCTTGCCTTTATTTTATCATTTTCTCCTTTTCTCCTTAAAACCAAATTCTTAGGGTTTTTTGTGAATATATAAAACCACCATGAACATTTCTGCAATGAAACAGTATTTCTGAGTAATTTTCACACACACAAGATTTCTTGAAGGACAAATATTTTTTTTAAAAACAGAATCACAGAATCTCAAGGGCTGGCAGGGACTTCCCAACCCCCCGGCCAGAGCAGGACCTCCCAGAGCAGGTAACACAGGAACTCATCCAGATGGGTTTTGAATGTCCCTAGAGAAGGAGACTCCACAACCCAGCTGGGCAGCCTGTGCCAGTGCTCCCTCACCCTCACAGTGAAGAAATTCTTCCTTGTGTTTCTTTGGAACCTCTTATGTTCCAGCTTGTACCCATTGCCCCTTGTCCTCTTATTGGACATCACTGAGAACAGCCTGGCTCCATCCTCCTGATACCAGCCCTTTTTATGTATTTGTAAACATTAATGAGGTCACCCCTCAGTCTCCTCTCCACCAAGCTAAAGAGCTCCAGCTCCCTCAGCCTTTCATCATAATGGAGACGCTCCACTACCTTCATCATCTGGCCCTGTGCTGAACTCTAACCCACCTTAATTCACTGTATTCCCCACCAAATAACTGCTGCCTTATCAGAGATCACACATTATATAATACAGTAGCAAAATACAGAATTTTTCAATATTTTCTGCCAATAATTTCATTCCACCTGTGTTGTATCAAAACTTGGTCTTCACTTAAGTCTTGAGTATTTTCACTCATAGTGAATATTATTAATTGCTCTGGTTGCTAGACTCTGAAATGCCTAAGAAATTAAGTCCTTCACTACTCTCCTATGATGCAATCTACTGGGAACTTAGATAAGTTTCAAACCAGAGAAGTGCAGTTTATGTGACACTATACATGCTTATTTTCTCTCCTTGTGGAACTATATTGTATCATTAAATCATACAACTTTGTGCATTGAAAAGAGACAGATTTTAGTGGTCAAAGCTCCCTTGATTCCAGTAACCTTCTGAGTGAGATAGTGACAAAGTGTGAATCAGTACCTATGACAATCTGCTTTCAGAATGAGAGCAGTATAAAATTAGTATAAGGCACAGAAGAATTGCCTGTAGTTACACACAATAAAATCAACAGACTTTCAGATGGTAAGACATCACCAGATGTTACAAATAAATACTAACTTAAAAAGGATCTGACTTACTAAGGAAAATCTGGTGCCTGTTAATGTAAAAACAGTTGGTGTTCTCTGTATTAGGTGGCTTCCCAAATAGATGATAGCTAACAAACCTGCCTATTTCCATCAGGAGAGTCGTGGAATAGATGGTTAAGATCATCTAGTCCAGCCGTATCCTCCAAGAAAGTTGTATGCTGTAAGGTATCTTGCAGTATCTATTGAAATGTCTAAGTCATACACAGTTTTGATCTGTAAATGTATCAAAGAGATACCTTTGTAAGAAATAACACATTGTTATTTTTCAAACATCTGTTTGTGTGTGCAACTGGGGATTTATTTTTTTTTATGTCTGTATTCTTCTCTCCTTATTGTGTTAGCTCTAACAAAATCACTTTTTAAATGCTACCTTACAGAGTCCCAGTGCCTCTCTTACTGTAATTGTAATGAACCAGCACCTTTTGATTCAAAACAGTAACGCACTGCTGCCACCCAGCTCCGCAAATCTGACAAAAATGATTCAGCTGGCTTTCTACAGAATTTAAAGATGGAGTGCAGAACTCAGATGAAACTTTAGGATTTATTCCAGATATTCACATTCTTCTTTTTCTACATTTTGCACCATTGTCTGGGATTATTTTGGGGCATAGTTTGATAAGGCTTAAAAGGTTATCTCCTTTTGGGACGTCACTGATGTCCCTCAACTGAGTCTTGGTAACTTTCAATAACCTGAAAATCCAGCTCATACATGTGAATAAAACACCGCTAAAAGAAGTTAGCAGAACTCAGGGTCAGGTACAAAGCCTTACCTGAGAATACGAGACTTTTAAGTAGACATTCAGGGCAAGAACTTTCTTATTCAATTGTTTTGCCAGGAAATATTTGCCCATAAATGTCCTTAGAGAAAGTAGCAATGCTTAAATAACCTGATGGCTTTGCAATGAAAGAAGTCCAGAATGATAAAATTAAATAATAACTTAAAAAAAAATCCAGACAAGAAACATATTTTTTAGTGTTTTGTAAACAAAGCCAGCAAAAATACTTGTTTTAATTGCACAGTAAGCACATGGTTTAGCCCTTCACAATTACTGAGGCCTCAATGAGCCAGAGCTGTATCGGATTCTGCACAAGAGCAGCAGTTGCCCCCCCAGGCATCACAATCCCAAGTTGCCCAGTGAACACTTCACCGTAAATTAAAAGCTCACCCTTATCAAATCTATTAAGATCAGATAAAAATACTTAAAGATTGAAAGGAGGAAAACTATTTAAAAAAAAAAATTAGGTTCTTCACTTTCTTTCTCCTTCACTGACAAGAAGCTACAGCAGACCTCAGGAAGGGGTTTGCTGGTGGAGAGAATAGGCAACAGTCTTGCATAATTGCAGTTCAGCCACAAGCCTTAGCTTGCAAGAAAGAGACAAAGTAAAGCCTATCATGGACAAATATTATTCATTATGCAGCTACAATATACAATCATATTATAGGACTAAACTAAGTGATTAAAAGCACATCTCCACATCTTAGATCTAGAGATTTAAGAGACAGAAAGTCAGTTCAAGATAATGAATATTGTAAATGCGCTTCATCTAACTAAACATTTTAGATAGTATTTCATACAAAAATCAAGTGAGTGTAGCTAGCTGTTGTTGAGTTTCAATGTCAAATATTTTGCAGCTTTAGTAACAACTTTATTCAAGTTAACATTTTGTGGTAATGTTTGTATCATTACCACAAAACAGTAATTTGCACCCTTACAGGACAGAAAAAGAGACAATTTAATCTTCTAGTAAGAGCAATAAAGCCATATTAAACCCATAGTTTCTATAGCTTTCTTCAGTAACATATTTTAATGTCAAATTACAAAGCAACAGGTATTTATAGAAAACTTGAGAGGCAAGAAAACTGTTGAGAGCAATGGCGGTTACAAATACTTTGCAATGAATCCAGTCAGATCCAGTCTAAGATAAGAATGAGAGGTTAATGAAGACAAAGTAAAAAAAAAATGTTTCCTGCATTAGTAAGTCTGTTAAAAAAATTCTGCGTTTATGAAAATCCAAGTATACATAACACTTTCATTAACAAACATTGTTCATGCCAAATTAACTGCAACATAAAATGCACAGAAGGTTCTTCAATCTCTGTTTTTACTGTTTACACCCCTGCTGATATTATCCTTTATTATTAGCAGTTATTTCTGAAGTTTGAAATCAACATATATAACCACTCACCTGAAAACACCATAGCTGGGAAAAGCCTGTGAAAATGGTACTATTTTTACCCCTACTGTTATGAGCCGAATCTCTTCTGAACTTGAGTCAGAAAAATAAGTATAAAGATGCTTACATTCTAATTATAACTATTTTCATCGCTCCATAGTAAAAGTTTTTCAGAAATGGAGCCAGAAAGTGTAACAAAGCCATAGATGGATGATCCAATCCAGGCTAAGAAAATAAAAATATTATCATTTTTCTGGTAATTAGATAATTTTTCTCCATTATAACTCCTAACTACTACATAAGACTAAACATGACTTGTTCACAACTGAAACTACCATGTTTTGTACTGAAGCATGAGGGTCATCTACGGTTGACATAAATCAACATCATAGATATTTTCTGTTTTGAAGAAAATGTCCAGTCATTGTTTCTTGTAGAAGAAACCTTGCTTTCTCTACTTCCCCTAATCCTCAGTGAATCATACGTTTATAATAAAATTTCAGTTACTACAAATTAAATAGGTAATGTTACATTAATTTTTGTTAACTAAAGTAAATATCTAGCAATGACAAAGCTATATTAAAACTGAGTAAGTGCTTCAAAAAGCTTTGATAGAAGAATATTAATTTGACTGGTTTACTTCAGTTTTAGCTATATTGACAAAATTGATAATGCAGTAATTCAGTATGTATTTCTAACTAAAAGGCAATAAAAATAAATGGAAGATGATGAATTCATTAAAAATATGAATGGTGCATTGGGACATAGAGCTGGGTTGAATAATAGAATCACAGAATGGTAGGGGTTGGAAGGGGCCTTTAGAGATCATCTAGTCCAACCCCTCTGCAGAAGCAGGTTCACCTAGACCAGGTGGCATAGGAACATGTCCAGGAGGGTCTTGAAGACCTCCAAGGAAGGAGACTCCACAACCCCTCTGGGCAGTCTGTGCCAGGGCTCCCTCAGCTGAACAGTAAAATCATTTTTTCTTATATTTAAGTGGAACTTTTTGTGTTCCAGCTTCATCCCATTACCTCTTGTCCTGTTGCTAGACACAATAGAAAAAAGGAATGTCCCAAACTCCTGACACCCATCATTTAGATATTTGTTAATTAATAAGATCCCCCCTCAGTCTCCTCTTTTCTAGACTAAATAGCCCTAGTTCCCACATCCTTTCCTCATATGAAAGATGTTCCAGTCTCCTCATCATCTTGGTGGCCCTGTGCTGGACTCTCTCCAGAAGTGCCCTGTCCCTCTTGAGCTGAGGAGTCCAGAACTGGACACAATACTCCAGATAAGGCCTTACCAGGGCCTCTTTGCTACAGGAACACTAACTTAAGCCCACCTGGCCTCACCAGGGCACAGTAGAGAGGGAGAAGAACCTCCCTTGACCTGCTGGTCACACTCTTCTTGATGCATCCCAGGATGCCATTGGCCTTCTTGGTCACAAGGGCACATTGCTGGCTCATGTTTAACTTATTATGAATCAGGACTCCCAGGTCTCTCTCTGCAGAGCTGCTCTCCCGCAGGTCAACCTCCAGCCTCTAGTGATGCATGGGGTTGTTCCTTCCCAAATGCAGCACTCTGTACTTGCCCTTGAACTTTCTGAGGTTACATAATAACATTATGTTATATTTCTGAAGAAAATTGACTGTGGTTATCAGCTACAATATTGTACAAGCAATATTGTACAAGCAAGGTTTTTCTGGTAGTGGGGAAAGGGATCCTGACTTGGTGGATAAGAATTTTCACCACTAAAATAACCTTTTAATGAATAGGCTTTGTTTTCTTGACTAAATAGAATTCAGACAATTTTCAGCTCAGGGTCAATAATGGAATTCATTCAACCAAAAATGAAGAATTTGTTTCAAGGAACTTGTCATAAAAGGAACTTAACTATGCTCAGAGCTGCTCAGAGAACAACTCCTTGCTTATTGGTCACATCATTACCACCAGCTCTCATGTCATTCACCCATAGTAGAAGCAATATCATTTAATTACCTCTTCAGCCTGAAACATCTGCAACTACACCAACCGGAATAGAACTGAGCAACTGATGTAGTGCAATTTAAGGATTAAACATCCTCCTGATTTTTTGTTGTTGTGGAGATACACTTTGCACAGGCTGAGTCAAAGAGCAGTATGAGCTCCTAAGCAAAGCATAGTAAGTAGCAGGAAGTGGTACCTCATAACACAGGAGGTGATAAGAGGGAATACCATGATTGCTTGGCATAGCATTAAAAAAAACTGATTATGAGTCTCTTTCAGTGGTTTTGTTAAATCATTTCCTTTCCTTCTATTACACTATCTGAAAACTAACCGGAAATGTTAAAACATTTTAGATGTTTCATGAGACAAACTGTTCTGACATTTTGAAAACATTATCATTTTCACTTCATCTGAAACTTTTTTCCAGTTCAGTCCAAATTCTGAAAGCTTCAAGTACCATCTTCTTTCTAATCCTGTAGCAAAAAAAACCCAAATTGTCACCATTTTAGTCAACAAGATTGCCCTACAAAGATCTAAGACAGAGTTAGATCTAAATAATAAAACTAGAGTTAGATCTAAATAATAAAATTAGAGTTATATCTGTTATGTACTTACTCATCATTAATAACTTTCCATCACAAAAATGTTCCTGTCTAGACTGTTTTGTCCTAATTCTTTTTAGTTTCCACTCATCATCACCAAATGTTATCTATCCTTGCACGGAATTTCATTTTCTTTCCTCTGCTTTTCCTTGCCACTACCAAGGTCCAAATCACTTTGATGTCCTCTGCCCACTGTGACTCTCTCACCGGTTCACCAGCTTATAGTAATCACTCTTCTAAGAAAAAGAATATATAAACAGAAAAGATATTGCATAAAATTTAAATTCCATGGGAAGAAGGTCACAACGCTTTATGGAGACCAGATTAATAAACTAGTTCCATTTTCAAGATGATATGTGTCAGAAAACAGATTTAGCTTTAGGCTGGCTTCAACTGAGATCCAATGCCTTTATTTAACACTGCTCACTGATGACCTACCTCCTTCTGAATGGGAAGGATCAAGTAGGGCCACCAAGGAGCCACCAAAAGCAGAATGAAACACACCAGCAAGCAGAGACCTTATACATGCAGCCAATAGTACAACAGAACCACAGTCTCCTGCTCAAGGAGGGTATAAATTGTCTTCTAGAAGCTTATCAGTTGCATCTTCTGTGTGCACAATATGATGCAACACGACGCAACACCTGTGTCTTTCTCTAAGTATGGTAGGAAATGAGGACTTATTTAAGAACAAATCTCTTTTCTTCAAAAATAACAGATTAAATACTTGCAACAAAAATAAAAATGTGATCATATATTTGCTATGTAGTGTACTACATAGCTACCACAACATGAAAATTATAATAAAAAGCAGCATCCATAGCCAGCTTTGACAAGTTACTCCAAAAACACTGAAAGTAACACCCAAGTTCTTATAAATCTGTGCTCTTTTCATGCCCTAAACTCTCAGCACCAATCTCAGCTCACTCGTCAATTCTGCTCACATGGCTGTGGAAGGAAAGACAGAATATCTGACGGACCATCAGGAATATCCACTGGCCAACCTGCCACTGCATCTGCCTATTCCTGAATGTTGATCAGTGAAGTTCTCCTCCTCCAGTGCTTTCAGTCTAAACTGGTCTTACCCTTTTTCCTTAGAGTAGATTTCAGCAAAAAAAGGTAAAAAGGTAGGTATTGCATGTAAATTATTTTTTCTAATACCCACTCTTCCATTGTGTAGTTGCCCAAAAAATTTGAGTGAGAAAGCCATCACCCAAGAGGTTGGTGGTTCTGCCTGCTCAGCAGCCCCTTGAGAGTCCATCCTACCCTTTACCCCCATTTCTCCTAGAGACAGGGAAATCATTCATGGCATTTGACATTTCAGCTGTACCTTAAGTGAGATTTTTAGCAAGACCTTGACATCAGCACAATTCATATCCCAAGCACTGTTTCCATCCCACACATGCATCTTGTCCTCCTTTCCTTAACAACACTCCTCACCCGCAAAAATCAGGGAACAGCTGGGTACTTTCTCAACTTTTCAACACCATTTCCAGTGAGCATTTTCCCTCCCACAAGACAGCAGCCCAGATGCAATGTTTCTTTCCATATGAGGCAGAATTCCCACCATTGCCGTTTCCAGCTAACCAGAATCCCTCATGGTTACCAGGGCTTGGCAGCCTACAAGGCAGCCTGGTGGACCCCTCTCCCTGGGGAAGGATCTGGCCTGGGGGATCAAGCTTTGCTCTCTTCCTCATCTTCTCTTCCCCACTCAAGGGAGGATGCCCCTTTAGCCAGGAACTGCTTCACCAAGGCTATGGTGCACTCTCTCTGACCCAGAGATGTCCCTCTCTATGTGGAGCCTGTCAGTAAGCCTGCTCGGGTGGGATGGTGACAGTGACAAGGTCAGCAACTGCCCTTTGGCTGCTGTCCCAGAACAGCATGGGAGGCATAGAAAGGGACCTCTACAGATCATCTAGTCCAACCTTCTGATAAAGCAGGTTCACCTCAATCAGGCTGCACATGAACATGTCATGGAGAGCTTTGGAAACCTCCAGAGAAGAAGTCTCCGCACTATCCCTGGGCAGCATGTGCCCGGTGTCCCTCACCCTCACAGGAAATGAGTTTATCCTCAAGTGGAACTTCCTGTGTTTCAGGTTGTGTCATTACTCCTTGTCACCTCATTGAATGCTACAGAAAAAAAGACATGCCCATCCTCTTGACACTCACCCTTTAGGTATTATAAGTGTTGATAAGGTCTCCCCTTTGTTGTCTCTTCTCCAGGCTAAACAGACCCAGGTCTTGTAGCCCTTGCTCATAACAGAGATGTTCCAGTCTTCTAGTCATCTTTGGACTCTCTCCAGAAGTTCTCTATCTGCCTTGAACTAGGGAGCCCAGAACTCGCCCTCCAACCCTACCCCAGTAGCCACTGCAGCAGTGTTTGGGTTGCTCAGTGGCTGAAGGTCAATGCAGGCATGGCAGCAGGGCTGGCAGAAGTGAGGTTTATGCTTTTGAGCCTTGTGGGTCTCTGTCCAAGAGCTGCCACAGGGCATGATAGGCTTCAGTGGCTTTCCCTCCCCAGGGCACAGGCCCTCTCAGATTTGAGAAATAAGACAATATTTCAAGACAAGAAACTTAGATCTGAGGGGATTTTTTTCCTTTTCAGTTACATTTTTATTTGCTGAGTTCTCTTCCAGAAAATCTTCAGTGCTATATACAGCAAATACATGCATCTATGTTTACATAATTTTCTATCATATACTTGCCTAAGTTGCTATTCAGTCATGATAATTATATGCAATCTGATATCACATCTGGCATTGTTATTTGAAAACCTCACACCGCATTGTAAACAAGGATGAATTGCACCAGCTAACTCAGTACTACTTTCACATGGTGACATACCAATGGTCTTCCTCAAGGGATCTTCGACTCCAGCATTGTCCCTTTTGGCCCTTTGCATTGCTACTTGACAAACATGGCCAGTGATCCAAGCTCCACTGCCTCTCCAGTCATGAACTTTAAAAAAAGCAACAAAAAAAAAAAGCCAACCAAGGTAAAGAGCAAGCTGCAAAATGCATTAATTTACACAGCCATAGGAGTGTAATGTCCCACACAACAGCAAATCTAGACACTGTCATGACTTACACAGAACTGCAGAGGACTGGTAGGTATTTGCAGCAGACTGCAAATGGTCTTGTTTCTCTCCTTCCTCCATCCTGCCTCTCTGCCCTCCAGCTTCACCTCACCACAACCACTACAGTGTGTCGAAGCTCGTTTAATGATCGGAAGATCCACTGAGAAGTTGCTGAAAAGTCATGGCTGGGTAAAATGATTGCATTTATTGTATATATTCCTGTATTCGTAGTGAGTCAGATGCTGACTCAATAAAAATTCTGTCTGAATTAAGTCAGATTCCAGTCTTATTTTTAGATAGTCCTTAATAATTTCTGAAGCTAATGAAGTAAATGTCCTATATGCATATTTTTGCTGTTCCATTTCAAATGAAACTTTGCTAATGGTAGTTAAATACCAAGAAATGCAACACATTTTGTCACTGACAAAATGTTCCGACAAAAAGTGTTGGAATAATTCCAGTTTTATAGAGTTTGTCACCTTGTAAAAACTGGAATGTGAATTTCAGCTAGAAAGAAACAACTTCTCACAAAGAGACATTCACCAGATTATCAGTTTTGATGGATCTACTGCCTGAATCCTCTGCCAAATGAACGAAGAATCTCTCAAACATAGCTCCATTCAGAAGGTAGTTTTAGGAAATGTCATAAAACCTTCCTCTGGACATTTCAGTGTTCTCTTTAATTAGTAATTTTGTTTTTTCCTAATCTTCTCTTCAGTAGACACGTCATTGGTAGCTTTGACCACCCTCAGCCTTGGTGTAAGCAACTGCTGATGAGCAGGTGAAGTGTAGAACTGGACAAAGATTTACATGACCCAACACCTAAGCCCAGCCTTTAGCTTGTTTCTCTATTTGTCTGTTTGCTTTCCTTGATGTTCTGTGCTCAAAATGGTATCTCTTTAGGTATAGCATTGTCAGAGCATGACCTGTCAGCAACAAAAGCACAGTGGAGACCTACACTTATATAGAATTTCCAAGTAGAAGTAATTAATAGAAACAATATAAATGTAAGTAGGATGAGCCTGGCCATAATCTGATTAATTTACATAGTACTTTGGGGATATTTCAATGATGTAGGTCAGAAGGGATGGAATTTTCCCCTAGAAACTATGGAGGATTCCTCTGTAAGCTTCACTTTCCTGGTAACCCAAAGATATTGCACTTTAGAAGAATGTGAATGTTAAGAGAGGTGAATAAAATTTCATTTTTTTTTTTTTCCACAAGAACATGTTATTTTTGTATCTTAATTCTTTTCCTGAAAAGAGCTGTAGGTCAGGCAAGCTCCCATAGAGGTGCAGAGAAGCCTTCTGTCACAGGCACATTGACACTGGTTTGGGTTGCTCGGGGAGAAGAATCCTTCAGTAATAATGTTGTTCAAATTGTATTATATAGTAAAAGAAGATCCATTATCAGTCAGAATTTCACTAGTCTGTCTTGAATGATAAATATCAGAGATTGTCCTTGAACTACGTTTATTGTATTTCTTGTATCTCATGCACCATAGGTCCTTCATTATCTTCACAAAATAACTTCTGAATTTCACTCCAATAAATGCATAGAGCACGGGGTTCACACAACAGTGTAAAAATGCTACGGCTTCAGTGGTATATTTCACATAGGCCATCACCTTGTCGTTGTCACAAGATTTGTCCGTCTTGCCCATATTTACAGCTGTCACAAGAAGAACAATGTTATAAGGTATCTGACAAACTAGGAAAACAGCTACAATTAATACGATCACACGGATTGCTTTGTTTCTTTTGGAATTCTGAGCTTGTTGTAAGGATTTGACAATGAATGTATAGCAAAAAATCATGAATACGAAAGGTATAAAAAACCCAAATCCAACTTGTAGACACAGCAGCAGTGATTTCAGCATTGTGCTTTCCGAATTTCTGTCAAACCTGTAATCACAAATCTCTTTGGTTTCATTGATGGAGAAGCTGTAACTTTCACTGTATAGAAAAGAGGAACTAGAAATTAAAATGGATGATGCCCACACGACCAGACAAATGAGTTTACTATAGGCAAGTGTTCTTGCCCTGAGTTTAAACGACTTTGTTGCCTGTACAATAGCAATGTACCGGTCCACGCTGATGAAAGCCAGAAGTAGCATGCCACAGCTGAAGTTAATTGCATAGATTCCTCTCGTCATTTTGCAAATGAAATCACCGAAAATCCATTCGTCAGCAGCATAATTCACTGCCCACAGTGGGAGAGTGAGAACAAACAGTATGTCTGCTATGGCCATGTTGAAGAGGTACACATCTGTCATGGACTTGGTTCTTTCATATAAAGCAAAGGTCATCACTACCAAGATGTTGCCAACTAGACCAACGATACAAATGAATGAATATGCAACTGGCAGAAATGCTTTTGTGAAGTTCCTGACTTCCAACTTAGAGCAAGGTTGTGTGATTAGAGAAGCATAGTCTGACAAATATGCGTAATCTGTGGTATGATAATCTGTCTGTAAAAAAAAGAATAAAAAAGAAATCACTGGTTAACACATGGGTACTGATCTCTAATTTCTGTACAGTAGAAAGATGATAAAGTCATGCAGAGTACTTTGGGAACGTTCTGAAATTTTGTATACAAGTATGCTCACTGATTCGAAATGGAAGTGACATTTCCCTCATAGTAACTGTAACATTTCCATCCAGTCCTCCCCATGTCTCGGCATCAAGCTTATATCAAACTTATCTCAAGATAGCCCACATCACTGCTGTTTCCTCCAGCACTTCATGTTTTACACTTTCCACCAACCAAATACTCCAATTACAAATGTATTTAATACCACAAAGGAGACTTGTGAGGATTAACCAGTGAATTTGTTGAAATCTTAATTAAAATATGAACATGGAGATAATCTTTCTGGATGGCCCAAAGGTTTCTGTCTTCACATTATGCAGAAGCGATTAGCCTGAAATCACAGAAGACTCTACAGTGTAAAAGTCTGAATTTGAAGTAAGAGGTCTAGATTTCCTTTTCCATCAAGGGAGAACATGTCTTTCTAGCATGTTATACATTTCATACTAATGTAGCTTGTCTAAATCTAGTCTAAATCTTGGAAGGGACCTTGAAAGATCATCTATTTCAACCTCCCTGCCAGAGCAGGTCACCTAGTCCCAAAATTATTATTCCTTTCCACTCAGCTAAGGTAGGCAATCAAGGATGGGTAGCCTCATAAACAGTTACCTGCACCATAAACACCAAGCACACATTAGGACACTACAAATCCAATAAACAATGTGCTTTGACATAGGATTCTGCTGTCAGAAACAACTCTTCAGTTAATCAATCCTCAGATTAGGGCATGTCGACCAGCAGCTTCAAGAAGATGGGACTTCCAGATTCATTGCTTAGCTGATGTACTAATATAGTTTATCAATTAAGTACTTACAAAATTCATTTTGGCAATGTACTTCTCAAAGAAAAATATGTTGAGCAGAACTTCAAAATACTTTCTCAAGGATTTCTGGAAAGAAAATAAAGTAGATTGGATTGAGAAACTGGCACAAAAAATGTGAACAAGTAGAAAAACACAACTGGAAGTAAAACCTGTATTCAAAGAAGAGTCTCATCATTTCAGTTATATCAACAGTACACAGGAGAATCTCAACAACTCAAATATCTCTGCAGTACAAAGTGCAGTGGGTAGTTTGCATCAGTGGAATATAGAGCATAATCTTACATATGGCGTTTTTATTCATAGAGCTCCTAAACGATATATGACAGTGTGACTCTTAGTTCACACTGACTTTGCACTGTAAGAAATTAGAGTAAATTAAATTCTACTTGCAGAAATTCTGTGTGACAATGTCAATCAGTGTATTGTGGGAAATATGGAACAAATAAACAGCACTATGTAACAGTAATATGGCAATTTAACTCTTTTTTTTTTTTTACTCTGGTATCTTGTCAGTGTTTTTCAGCACTTTTAACATCACATTATTCATGCTTCTTTTAATATGCTAGTGTGGTAAATTAAGAGTGCACCTACAGTACACAATCTATGAACAAGCTGATGTTGTTTGGTTTTGTTCAGTGCATAGATCTTTGTGATATAGACTGTACTCCATGAAAGTAATCTGTTCTCTTTATCACTATGATATCTAAGTATTTTACAAATAATTAGTTCATTTGCACAACATCACTGGTGAGGATGTAGTATTATCTTTATTTCACAGAGAAGGAACCTGAGCACTGTGTCATCATGGTAAGTATCCACTTGAGATGTTTTGTTTGAGAAACCTGTGCCCCGCTAACATCACTTTTAAGAGTCCTTAGCAATACAAAGACTTCAGTTATGTAAAGGATTAAATCCATTGGCTTTGATTGTAGCCAGGCTCTGACTTCTGCAAATCAGACCACAGAGTCTAAAGTCACAGACAGATAAAATAGGGAACATGCCATTGGCGGCCACATACGCAAAGCTGGGCTTAAATGACCTCACACAGGAACCCACTGGCAGGAGATTTAGTTCATCGGCATTCCCCTGCATGAGTTCTGTCCTCCTCTTCTTTCCACTAGCTGCTGTATGAAAACAATACATGCTAATAATGCAATAGTTGCAGGGACTGTATGATATGAGGTACAATACTTGCTAATGGTAGATTCACCTAGAGTTCCTTTGCTTTGTGTTAGTCGTGCTGCTAATTAAAAAGTGTACATAGGTTAACTTTACATCTAGACAAACAAATCCTTCCTGTTCGGGAATTACTTGAATTTTGAAAGAGAGAAAGATAGTTATCTATGAAAGTGAGGCAGATGCAGTCTAGATATAACTGGAAGGTTGGGGGAGGGAAAGGACTGAATGCTCTTCAAAAGCATAATGAGGATGAAACTCTCTATGACTTATGTGGGGAGGCTGGATCACGATAGAGGGCTGCAGGTGGGCAAAGACCCATGTTATATTATGTTGGTTAAGTGTCACAGCTTCTATGGCTTTCCTACCCTTTAAAGAATTCTTTAACCACCTCTCCAACTTCCTCTACTGGCTTTTCAAAGCTGTCAGCTTGAAGGCACTTGAACACTCTCTGAAGCAAGCTTTATACTCTCAAACGTTAGTATAACACGTAGAATGGAGATAATAGGGTGAAGGCATTTAAAGGAAAGAGAGCACAGGTGTTTCCTACAGCCTGCAAAAAGGGCTGTGAATGGAGATCTCTTTATATTAGCACTGGAGAAGGGCTCTAGTCCTCAGAAGAGTTCAGCAGATAACCACTACTACTCATCATAGGTGAGCTGCATACTCTCCCTGGAGCTACAGGAATTCATAAATGCACCACCAAGCACACATTTATTCAGGAAAAGGGCTTCCACTGTCCAGCAATAGTTTATTGAGGGTGTTTGCTACAAGAGGGGGAGAGGGGGACTCCACTGAAAACAGAATTGCAGAGATCAGATTTTGGACCTGATTTAAATCTCTTGAGTTAGTTTCCTTTCCTGAATTTGAAAGAACATGAACACTGAAGTTACTAAGAAGATGCATTGACAGCAAAGGAAGTTGAATCATAAGTCCTATAAACACATTTTCCTTTTCAATTTAAATCTTTCTAACAGTCTTTCAATAGACACCTTTAAAATACATAATCTGCATATTTATGGCTTTATTTATCATTAACGTATCAGGTAATTATACTAAATCAATCTCAATGTCTATAAGGAGAAGGATGTGTTCTAACACCATTTCTCTACTTTTATACACTACAGATGGGCACATATTTGTGCATGTGCATACAAACATACTGATGTTCCAAATATTAAATATACAAGCCTTGCATTTTTTAGCTTATTATTTTTCCACTTTATCCATATTATCATATTTATTTCCATTATGAAAGCAATATGTGAGAACTCAAAAGAATGACTAAACTTCAATCTTAAGTACAAATACATTATTTAAATTACACAAGCAAAAGACAGTGGATAGAGAAAGACCCCAGAAAAAAAAAACAGATTTCTAAAAAGAAGAAAAAATTCTTAGTACTTGTAGGGAATTGGTAAGTATTTTTTAAGCATTGCCCACCACTGTAAGTTCTCTCTTACAGTCATCACACATACATACATTATACATTTTTTAGTTTAGTACTCACCAGAGTAGAAAATTGTGTAAAGATCAGGTGAAAGAGGATGTGTGATTCAGTTACATTCTTTTGTGGCTACTTCAAGCACATTTACCATCAGCTTCAACGGGAGTACACTTTAAATTGAAAAACAAGAAATAACAGCATTAGTTAAAGGTACAGAGCTAAATTGAAATAATCACCACTTCCTCCTAACAAGCAGTAACTATAACCTGCTTTATTACGTAAAGGGAAATATTTAACCTTATCTGTGCTGGAAACATGCAAGCTGGAAGCAAGACATTTACTAGTTAGGCTACCTATGTAGTGATGTAATTTTGCAAATATCAAGCTAGGATTAGAATTGTTAAAAGTGTCATGGGAATTAATAATGGCTTATTTCTGCAAAGGGTGCACTTAATGTCATGCAGATGAACAGCTGAATCATTAAACATTTAAATCAACAAGATCACTTATAGTAGAACTGCAAAACTGAGTTAAGTGTTCATAACTGAGTTGAATAATAGCTATTTTCTGAAGGAAAAAAACCAGTCTGAGATATGTCAATGTGCACATTATCCAAATGTTTTGCCTAAACTGCAAACACAAAAGATGTAAAAGCCCAGGTAAAGGAGGAAAATGCAATTGTATCTGCCTGTTTGGCACAAACATTTTCTGTTTCTGTGCATGCTGTTCATATTTAGCTACAAACATTTCCAGACTTTAGTTTCTGATGACAACTTAGATGTTTTCATTACTAGGAAAACCAAAACTAGTGAACAACCCCTTCAAACTTATTCCTTTTAGAACTTGTGTATGTCTGAACATTCAGTTGCAGCTTTTCTTATTAAGGACTCGAGATGGCATTAATACAGACAGCTGTCTAGGATAAGATTAAATTAATGGAATGCTGGACCTAGAAGAATGCAGGATAGACGTCACACTCCTCTTTAATTCAAAACTGAGCATATCACAATGGCAGTAGCTCCTTAGCAGCTTGAGTATGGTTCAGCTTTCCACTAATCATACCCGGTAAATGAAACAGAACCACTGCATGGTGTCAAAATGTGACTCAATAGATTTAAAATATCACGTTGTAATGCTTCATAATCATTTAAGCAGGTACATTTCATTTTCTAAATGGCTGGTTTTCATAGGATCCAAGGTTTTGCCTTCAACTATGACATAATCCCAACACATTATTGTAGAACAACACAGAGATACAGAAAAACCCTGAAATTGGAGTCTCCTTTTTTTCCTACATGCTTTCTTTGTTCTTCATTTTTTTATATCCCTTTTTCTTTTCAATATACTCTTTCTTTCCCCCCTCTGTATGGTCACAGTGCATGCATGTTTTGATTGCTACTGCTGAAAAGCAATCTTGTTTGATGCAGATNGGGGGGGGGGGGGAGGGAGGAGAGTGAAACCTGTCTGGATCATGACCCAAATAACTTGCACTCACTATAAGATTAATTTGGTGTCTTTACTGCTGTTTGGACTAAACCATTCCCTGTCATCACAGATCTGGCAAAGGTTATGAGTAAAACCATAAAGTAGTTGAGCATTAGATGGAGGAAAGCAGACAAGTGAGTTTCATTGCAGAGAAGAAGAGGTAAAGATAGAAGACTGAGAGAAACAATTGTAGCAGACAACTAAGATTATATCCATTTAAAATTTCTTTTAGTAAATCGAACTAGCAGATGCAGTTAGAGGACTGGTGTGCGGCAATGGTCAAAAGAGATATTCCTGAAAGCTGCCAGAGCATCAAAGAAAAGTCATATGGCAGATGTTCTCCCCAGGTGCCTGTATCTGGCCATCTTCAGAAGCAGAACATGGACCTCTGGTCTGCAGGACAGTTCTTGTATTCTTAGCAAATGCTATGGTAAGCAATGTATCTTAACTGTCTGAAGCAGTCCAGATCCAGATTTAGAGAGCTTCAGCACTTGTTGAAGGACATCAGTATTTTAACTCGCCTTTGAAGATGAGAAAGGAGAGCTGAGGTGTTGGTCAATGTGAGAGGGCAGCACAGAGGCAGGGGTGTGAGTGAGGAGGATACATGTGGTGAAATGTGCTAAACAACTGCACTGCATTTTTATTTTCTACATAAATATAATTGACAAGTTGTGTAGAACTTTTGAATCTTTTGAGACCTCCTTAATTACAATAGTGAAGTACTTTTCACTGTATCATTTGCTTTGTAATTCATAACAATTTCCATCATTAAAACTTCATCCTTTTAATCTTTGCTAAGAGGAGCTCTTTCCTTTTTTTAACTACATTTTTCTACTGTTTTGCTAACTTGCTGTTACTTGCATGTCAACATTTAGTAACAGAAATCATGTCATTAACTTGATTTGAGTTTCAGATGAGGCTTATAGAGCATTTTCTGGACTTTATTAGAAAGAAAATACAAGCTTCAGTTTTAAATCTTCTGTCCCTCAATTGCTGCAAGGAAGGGTACATTTACTCTTGGTAAGCTGAGGTATACCTGCTTTCTACAACAACATAGCTACATATGACAGCCTAGATCCTGTTTACGGAGAATTCGCTTTCTGTCTAAATGCTTTCTGATGTAAAGCACTGATTCCTGCCCACAGCGTCTGACATTTGTAACATGGTCTCAAATCTTATTAAAATCAGTAAATTCAGACTAGGAACACATTCTATGTCAGTAAAAGAATGTGCCAATATCTCGTGGGCCATTTCACTGTGCTTCTTTCTCATAACTCTGGGAATGAAGAGATGGATCTGCATCTTGCAAAATAAACTTCATTACACAAAGACCAACCTAGCCCACGGCAGTCATGTAAGCAGCAAGGAATAAGTAAGAGTAGAAATTCCCTCTCTATTACAAAAATAAACGTGACTTCAAATCATCAACCAACTCCATGATGATTGTAGTCCATGTTCAAAGAAGTACTTCTGCTGCTAGTAACAGGTTCCAAGATCTCTCTCAGACCACAGCCCACTTTTGGAATACTAACAGATCTAGCCTGTGAAGCAGCTGAATAGTATCAACTCTATTTCATGGAATGAGATACATTAAAAGATAAAGTAGAATTTTTGCTTATCCATTACAAAAAAAATATTGCTCATCTTGTTCCCTCATCAGGTATTTTCTAATTTAAATGTATCTCATTCTTTTAGTCTGCAATACATTCAATATTCAGCATGAGTGTCTTCCAGAAGGTGGAGAATTCACCGTGTAGGAGAATGTCCAAGTTAAAACAAGGTAACTAGTCCAACTTACCTTCTCAGCACGTTTTCTTTTGACCCAGTTACAAAGCCCAGACAGCCTTCTTTGCAGATGCTTTGTGCTTCACCTTCAAGCTGTGGCAAGTGGAAAGGGTTTTTTCTTTTTAACAAAACTGTCTGCAAATCTGCATGTTATGCAAATGAAGCCCCCACATGTAATTAGTGTTTTGTTCCTATGTTAGTGCTCTGAAACAAAATCTACTCTCGTTTAGCTAATATGGTTATTGTGGTTTCTGAAAGCTTACCACATGTTAGTTTTCTGCCACCGCTAATTAAGGAAAGAAAATACTGAAAGATAAGAAAGCAAAACCAGCATCAGAATCATTCCAGAATCCCCATGCTTCTTCTGGAATTACTCAGGCTGCAGAGGTTTGATTTTTTTTTTAATTCTGAAAGAAAGGCAGCACACACATCTCACACTGTTCCATCCTCCTTTAATATTCATTCAGTTAAATTTAGATTGGTCTAATCTGATTCAAAAATCTAGCTATCAGTTGAGGTTCTGGTCCCTCCGTCATTCTCTCAGACTACAAAATGCAAACTATATCTTTACATTCAAGTTGTTTACATTACTTTTTGTAAAACGACATTACCATCCGATACTGGCAATTTTTTTTTTCTCACGAATGCTTTGAAACTTTCTTTTGTTTGCATCTGGCTTTTCACTCCATGTCAAACACGGCTTTTCTGGTTTTGACATTTCTGTATTTCATACTTTTTTACTCCCTATTTCTTCCACTTTCTTTGCTCAGCTTTTCTACATTTCTCTACATTTACATCTTCTGTTTTCTTCATAATTTCTCTCCAGAACTCCATTTTGCAGCATCACTCATTTACTTCCCCTTTGATGCTTTTTGTTCACATTTTCAGCCTCAGTCACACCTGATTCCCCCTTGTGTTATGCATTAGGAGGAGTCACAAACTGAAATAGCATGATCCTGGCACTGATATCCATCCCACTTTGACTGGTATCCATCAATGTTTTAATTACTTGATCACTTCTGTCAAACCAGTTAGAGAAGGCAGAGCCCTCATTACATGAGTAAGGGCTGTAAACAGAGTACTTGGGAAGGAAAAGGATTGCATAATCAGTATTTAGCCCTCACTCCTAGCCCAAGACATATGTTTGCAATTGTAAAGCCTATCTGTTTTCCTTCCACCAATGCACTTGCTATTTAATTTGAAAATGGAGAGAGACTAAAAATAATTGATGGGAAACAGGTTGCTGGTCATGTAAAAACAGTAAAGACTGAATATGGAATTTCTGAAGGAGGAGCACAGTCATACTTAGAGTACTCCCCTGCTTCACTGAGATATAACTTCTTAGAACCAGCCTAGCTCCTAGCTGGCCTGGCTTCCAGAAAGAAGCATAAAGAGCACCAAGTGTATTCTCCCATTGTTAATCACTCGCATCAGAAAAGCCAGTTAAAAGTGTATTCTTGGAGACAACATTGATGAAAACAAAAGTTTTAAACAAACAAACGAAAAAGTTTGAACTTTCGACAGAAGTTTGTATAGCAAAAAATGGCAGTTTAGTAAAAGCACCAACATGCACAGGTGAGTTATTATGCGGTTGTTTATGCTTTTGCAGCCTGAGCTTACCAACCAGACCATGTTTCCTAGCCTTGCTTCAAGAAAGTAGGCAAGGAGTAATGTCATACCACGGTCTAAGATTTCAGAAAGGGATTGGAATTCATAAGGAACAACAACTCCCATCCACGTAACATCAGCATTTTCCAATTAACATATCTCAATTTTCCATCAAACTCTTTCTGGAATAGCTGAAAGCTTTAAAAAAAAAAAAAAAAAAAAAAAAGGTTTATTGAAATTATGCTTTATTTTCCATTAAGAAACAGCTTGAGCAGATAATTTCCTGTCAGTTATACTCCTTTAATCTAAGAACTTTTACCTGAATTATGCTGTATTTATCCTGTTTCCTACTTTTTCAGTTGCTTATCTAAATGAGGTTTAAGAACTATTTCTGGTGAAAGCTTCTCCCAAGGTTATGCCAGAATTAACGAACCTTTACAGTGATGAATAGAATGATACAATCTATGTCAAGGGGCAACTGAATAAAGATGCCAAGTGCCCATAATGTCACTTATCTACCTTCTCTCTCTGCAAGAAACTGTTATTTGGACCAGAAAATATATGTTTGTTCCTGAAGCCACAGTCCCTTGCTCTCCACCACCTGCACAATGCTTAGCCTACAGCTAAGTATCACCCAGATGTTTTCTTTTCCTTACTGTAAAGAGATTGCTTTCATTGCAAATGTCCTTTCTGAGGTCGTGAAGGAAGAAAGAGGCTTCATTCCTGTATCTCCCCTGACCAGTGGATATTTACATATCAGAAGTACCTATTACAAAATTTGCTGATCCCATCTGGGTCAACAAATCCATGAAACCAAGCCCATTTTCCTGAAACACTTCTACAATATATCATTACTAGATGATCTTTAGAGGTTGCTTCCAACCCTTAAGATTCTGTAATTACGAGACCAAACTTAACACAGCAGCTGCACTGAAAGGCTTAAAACCAAATTCTTGCTAAAGTGGATCTCACTCTTTTTTTAATTGAAATGCATCTCTACAAAGACAAAATTCTGCAAAATATTTCCAATTAACTGCTGCCTTCTGAAGTAAATGATCCCCTGCAAGAAAGCTCTGATGAATTGCTTGCCAATGTACGACTAATTTACATAAAGCTGTAGAGGAAAAGCAAGTTTCCGTATCAGAAATGTTGCAAACCCAAGTCAAAGAGACAAGAAGAGTTAAATATGAAGTCGCTGACATAATTTTTATGTTTTTGATGCTGTAGTCAGCCCATACTCATTGTGGTAATGGTTTTTTTTCTTGCTTGCTCCATTGCTCTCTCTCTGTTTCGTGTCTCATTGAAATAACTACCAAACTAGTTTCTCAGAGCTTGTCATCAGTCTATACTCCCAAGCACTGACATTTCAACCTGAGTGTGTTGAATTCATTGACCTGATTTCTTTTTAGAGTTGTACTTTCTTTATATGACTGTTTTTTTACAAGAGACCCACAACTTGGAATGCCCCAGTCACCTCTCTTTCCACAGCAGTGGCCTTCATGGACTGAGTAAGAGCTAAAAGAGATGGAGCTTAAAAGTTGATTATGTAACTAATGATGCAATTGCTCAGGATGGGAATTTTAAGGCACCTGGGATCCTGCCTCCTACTTAAATCCTTAAATGTTGAAATGGAAGAATTACATTTGAAATCCTGTCTGCACAATATGCAGCCCCTGCATTGGCTGGATGCAGCCCTAAGGAGACTTCTTTCTTCCTCTGTGGACCAAAATACAGCACATGCTATTCAGCTCATGGATTGTGATTTTCCCAGTTGTAAAGGCAAATTAGAGGGGTTGCCTGGACACTTCATTGAGACAATTATTCCCTTATTTACTTTAAAACCATAGTGCAGACTGTAACCACTGACCACACCAATGATCTGAGGCAACACAGAGGAAAACTCACACAAGAGATTGCTTTGCAAGCAGGAAAATTTCCTTCCGGGTCTTTTGCACCATGGAAATTTTGGTTCCTAAAAAGTCACCACTGAGATATCACTTGTGCAACTGGTGTAGGAAAAAGGTTGTGCCCTAATCACAGATCCTCTCTCAGAGAGGTAATGAAACATATGATTAAACCATTCTGCTTTTAATATGCTTTAAATATATTGGGTACTTAACTCTTACTGCTGTCAACAAAAGCTAGGTACCTGGGTCCCTTTAGAGACTTGAGCATACTCGTGAATTTCTGTATGGATTAGGAGGAATGCTGTGCCAAGCAGGAGACAGGGAGAGCAATTGCTGACACGGGATCCTCAGCTGTGAACAGCTAACACAGCCCTCTGAGTTCATATTGCAGCCTTCACTTCCCTTCTAAGAGTGGGCAACTGCTGTTATCATTTGATCTCTAGGTCTTCATGCACGCAGTCACTTACAGGTGGTTAATGCTTTGACAAAATTGATTTTTCCACTGTGATTATAGAGGTAGTTAAAAAAAAAAAAAAAAAAAAAGAAAAAAGGTAAACCAAAAAAGTAACAGGAGGCACGTTACTGATCGTTTCCTCACAGAAGCAGCAAGTTGGCAGCTGCTGTTGATGATTAATTCTGTCCTACACAGAGAACACAACCATGTCCTTACATCCCATTCCTGAGAGATGGTGAGTTTGTTTCCATAAAAATAATCTAGCCTACACTAAGACAGGTATCTCATAATCCAATGGGGCAGGTATGTCAGAGAACCAAGCAGCACAACTAAAAGGACTGTTGTGGTTTAAGACCAGCTGGCAACAAAGCACCACAGCACCACTCAGCCACTCATTCGACACACACAAACAATCCTCCCTCTTCTCCTGTAGGATGGCAGAGGCTCCAGTGAGATCGAAGGAGAAAAGATAAACCAAGGCCCTTGTGGATTGAGACAAGAGCAGAGAGAGTTAGCTGCCAATTATGGTTCTGAGCAAAACAGACTCAATCCAGGCAAAACAGACTCGACCATTCAACTTAGGAAAGAAAACAATAACAGTGTAATCTTCTACCAACAAGAAACAGAGCAGACAGAAAGCAAAACCAGAGTAGAATGATGAGAAAAATATAACCAACCTTTTAAGATCTCCTTCCCCCAACCCTCCCCTCTTTCCAGGCTCAGCTTCCTGCTCCTGATATCTCTATCTCCTGCCTTGTCAGTGGGGCAGTGAATAGAGTTGCAGTCAGTTCATCACTGATGACCTCTGCTGCTTTTTTGTCCTCAGAGGAGGAGGACTCCTTGCATTCTTGCCCTGCTCCAATGCAAGGTCCCTTCCATGGGAACAGTCCTTAATAAACCTATCTGGCATGAGCCCTTCCCAAGGGCTGCAGCCCCTCACCAGCTCCTCCAGCACAGGTCTCCTCTGCAGCAACACAACTCCAGGCACATTCTGCTCCAATACTGCCCTCCCAAAGAGTAACAGTCCCTCTAGGCATAGTACTCTTCTCTGCTACAGGGTCCTCCACAAGCTGCCAACAGATCTCAGTTCCACCATTGCCCTCCACAGGTTGCAGGGAGACAGCTGCTGTCTCACTACGGGACGCAGGCAGGTGTCTGCTCCAGCACACCTCCTCTCTTCCCTCACTGACTCTGGGACCCTCATGGTCACTTCTCTGTCATCCCACTCCACTACTACATTCAATCCTTCCTCTTCTAGCTTCATCTTAAAAAGTGATCCCAGACATGCCAATTGGCTCAGCCTCAGCAGTGGGTCCAACTTAGAACAGGGGAAAGTTTTGAGCAACTTCTTACAGGTGTCACCATTACAGCCCCTTCCCATTATGTTATCAGAAATGGCTCCACAAAAACTCAACGCATTTACTGAAATGATACTAATAGGGCAAGAAACTGGACCGTGGATAATAGATGACTAGCCTGGTTATCCACGTATAACTCTCCTACCAGTGTCACCAGTAGCACAAAGGGACAGATTCAGTTACATAGGCAATCTGGCCTTGATTTGAACTTAGAGCTGGAAAACCAGGAACTTGGTTACAGTTCTTGGCAAAGAAACTTCTTAATCTGCAGCAAGCCCAAGACTTTTTAACAGGTCTCAATGTATCTTTCTTACCCAGCACAAAGCTATGCCAGAAAGCTTGGGTGACAGATGCAGTACAGACTGCAAATGATGCATTTATCATTCTTCAAGTTAGATTGTTTTTGATGCCCACCCAGGCACCTTTCTCATCTCTTCACGCCTGCTCATTGCAAGGTGGGGTTGGACTAGATGACCTTTAAGGTCCCCTCCAACTCAAACTACTCTATGATTCCACGATCGCGTCGTGAAGACACACTTGAGAAAGCTGACAACTGATAGCTACCCATGCTCCCTCATCCTCAGGATGTTTTGGTTGACTCCACCATTGAGACTTAGTGGAGTGGGAAAGTGTGCTAACATTAACCACTTCCTACTTCATTGTAGCTTCCTCCCACTTTGTTGACCAGGACTGGCAGACAGCTAAATTTGCACTGGTCTATCACTCATTCCCAGTGTGCTCTCACTACTCTGAACATTTAGCACCTAATTCCCAGGAATCACTACCTAGATGCTAGCAGGGAGATCCTCACCAGGATTTGCAATTGTTACCCATGGCTACTCTCTATAGTCTTACAGGAGGCAGTCTTGGCTCTGCCTGCTTCCTCCTACAAAGAGGGATAGGGAGGAACAGATCTTAATGTGCCCCAGCATAGTCCTTCCCTTTAGTGAGGACCATCTGACAGACGTATTTCTTTCTCTTGAACTCAAAGTATTCTTTCTGTCCATCTTTAACTAACGTCATCAGTCTATGTTTGGAGTCAGGATCACATATCAGCTGGGAATACTTAGGCCAGCAGTCTTGTTCATTCATTAGTTCACAGGCACAATATTCCTTTTCCTATTTCAAAGCTCAAGTTTCTCCCCAAATACGTCTGACCTGGCTAGCAGAAATGAGATCTTCTATCTGGTAGCAGTTTTCAAGGCAGAGATGCTGCTCCTCTGCACCTTTTGTCCATTTGTCTCAAGTGTATCTGCTCCCTCCCTGTTCAGTCCCAAGGGCCAGGACTGACACAACTCTCAAGGCACACATCACAGGAAGCATTAAGTAGACCACATTCTACTATCAAATCTACAAAGCCAGAATCCAAGACTGTAATTGATTTTTCAAAGCAATGTTGAAGGTACAGGGTCAGCACACCCAGTGCTAAACACTGCACTTCATTTAATGTTGCAGCACTGACTTGTCAGCCCTCCTGAATCAGGGACATCCTTAGTCTAGTGAGGTGTTTAGGTCTCTGTCTACTTCTAAATGTATGAGTAGTCTCAAAGGGGTTTTTCAGTCAGGTTTCAAGAGACAGTTGAGCCAAGGCATCAGCTACCACATGCAGCAGTCTCCTACTTTCTCCTTATCTTGGACATCTGTCTTTCTCTCCAGGTGGGTGGCTTAGCTTGCCAGAACAATTCTCTCTGTTGTCTTTTAGGGGTTTGGTTTTGTTTTTTTTTTTTTTAAGGAGAAATTTCCCCTTGTTTAGCGAACAGAACCACCTCCTTCAAGAGTCAGATGAAAGCCAGGAAGAAGAACCCAGATCTTGATTCCAAATAGAGTTGGGTCTAGCTTGCCTCACCTCTCTCCGCTTGTGGAAAAGTAGTTGTCCTTGATGAGAATTGTCATTGCCACCCACAACCAAGAGGGAAGGTCTCACCCACACAAGTGAAGTTTGTCAACATTAATCCACAGTTATTAATGAAGTCTGGAAAGGATTCCCTAAGCCTCACACTGACCTGGTTCTGAAGGGACAATGATGTCTTCCTGGCAGGACATGATGTGTTGCATGTGCTGCTCATGCCTACGTCATTCTGCTGTAGTTGCCCTTTTCTAGCTGTTACATGATGCAACTGTCTTTTGTAAGGACAAAGGAAAAACCTGCTTCCCTGTCATCGCCACTCCCAGCACAAGTGGGAAGGGGACTTGAAGGTCTTAGCCTACATAACGGATGAAGAGAAAGTTATCGTGTCTCTTCCCACAGCAAATGCAGGCAGCAGGACTAGAGGGTTTTCCTCTCCTTCAGATGCTGCCAAACCTGTCCATCTAGCCTGATCTGCACGACTTCTAGCACAGGCTGGCTTGTCAAAGGATCATTGGTATTAAGGTTTCAGAGGTGCTAAAACAGGCAAGAATCATCCACTAATACAGGACTTTTGCTGCAATTTCCCCAGTAATTTTATGTGATAAACACCATGCCTTGACTATGCTAGAGAAAGGGATTGACTTCTACCAGCTGAGCTCTGCCAGAAAGTTCCTGGAAATCCTGAAGAGATAATGTGAGACTGCTCAAAAAATTTAATCCAAACAAATACAACAAAAGAGTTTGCACTGTGATGCTTCTCTTACTGAAGAGTAACCATGAAAGCAGATGCATCATAATTACTAGATTCATGTCCTGTGCTGCTGAGATGCTACTCACTGATAACTGTGAGCTACACCTCAGAAAGCAGAAATTCCCCTGGCTCTACAGAAGTGGAACTGATGTCAGGATTAATGACTCAAAAAACAAACATTTGTTTACAGTATGGTATTGAGACAGTAATTTATCTCCTTGCAGGTTCCTCATCAGCTGTGATGTTTCAATACTCAGGTAGACACTTCTTAGTGCAAGATGATGGCAGGTAAGCGAAAAGCTGAACTTCAGAATATGCTCCTCTGCCCAGATGTGCCACTCTGCCTGTGAAGGGTGAAGGGGAGGCAAATGCAACAGCTGGAGAGAAGCCCTCAAGTACTTACAGTAGGTGCTTCGTGGTTAAGTGAAATGAAGGGTAAGTGTGAGGCCATTTCAGCTTGTGACAAAAGTGTGTGGGAAACACCAGTATTTTTCTGTTCTCCCTAAAAGTTTTCTTATTACCTTGAAGAAACTCTGGTTTACAGCAATTTTCCTGTTCTGTCACAGCTGAGTGCAAGAAAGACTGTGAAAGGCAAAACAGAAAGCTAGATTAAAAGATTTTTAGAAGCAACAGTAGATTTGTGGTTAAAAGTTGAGTTCCTACTGTGCAAGATGCCCTCTCACTGCAGGACAAGATTTATTTTTAAAAGCTCCTCTTTGGTCATATGTTAAATAAAAAGCTATTATTTGAAGAAAGATGAAAGAAGCTTTGAGAGATTCGTATTTGCTATAAACCATGTTCTATGGGTGCTTTGTTTTGAAGAGCCAATTTGTTTTGTTCAGACAACTTTTGATGAAGCTGAAATCTCGTTATTCTGATAATTGGAACAGACTAGAAGCAAACTTATTTCTTTAGTAGTCATAAATGCAGAGATTGCTCAATGCCTCCAGCTTTTTCTTGTTGCATCTGAGATGATTACATCCTCTGTTAAACATCTTTTATCTTCTCTCTTTCTGCTGTCTCAGAGTGGTTTTCAATCTGTGTTAGAGTATCTTAACACTAGCAGCTTTTTCCTGGGATAGTTGCCAGCCTGCCCTTTCAAGGCACATCTCTTCCATCCTCATCCCACTCAAATGCTTTGAACTTCAGACTACAGTCTGAAGCACCGCCTCTGCTCTAGGACATCTAAGCACATCCCTGGGGTGCCCAGTTGTGCCTAGCAGCCCCTCTTGAATGTTTAATCTCTTAGTCTGCCTGATTCCTGCATCTCCTCCCACTCCACAACAGCTTTAATGTACCACCAAAAGTGAAGCCCTCCACTGCTGAACCATTCAGGAACCAGCCATCTCCTCAGACCTATCCCAGACTGAAACAGAGTGCAAACCATCTCACTTTCAGCAAAGAGTCATGGAGTTGTAATGGCAGGCCATCGTCCTGGGTCAGGGAGGAAGAGTGTGAATGCACTAGCATAGGAGGAAATCCATGTGGGTACTAGTGGTGCTCAGGAATGTAAAGAACTTCACAAGCTGTATGGTCTGACAAACTGCCAGCCTGCAAGCAGGTCCATCCACCCACGTTTTTATAGCTGGGGACTTGGCATGCAGAAACATTAAGCAGCTTAGCCAAAGTCACTAGTGAAGCCTGTGGCAGACCTGTGAACATAGGCAGGTCAGTGCCATAATGGATCTATATGGCCCTTCCTTGGATCATGTTTGGACAAAAGTAATTTCTTCTGGTGCTGTGAGCAGAGGTGGCTGGTGGGAACACAGCTGTGTCAGTCAGGTTTGTGGTGTCACTCTGCAGAAATCATGTGTAACTGGGAGCTGAGAAGGAGATGGAATGAGCACAAGTAATGCAGAGATGACATGAGGAGATGTATGCAGCAGAAGAAACAGGACAATAAAGGAGGCAAGGAAAGTTAGAAAGGAAATTGAAAAGGAAATAGACAAAGGGAAAAATCTTGAAATCACCAGTTAAGGGACTTTTTAAGCCACCATGTTGTGGCTATCTATGCTGTGCTTAGCCTGGCTGAGTTCCCAGTCTGACAGGCTTCAGAACTATGAATGCAGAGGTCATTTCTGAACACAGATTTTCACAATCCATCAAGCTAATGGGAACAAAGAATTATCTCAATTTCTTGCTAACACCACTGTACAAATCTGAGCATGAGGAAGACTCTGCACCACACAATCTCAATGTGCCTTACTGTGCTCCACCAGGACTTCAGCACTCGTCCCATGCTACCTCACCACTGACTGTTCAGGTTCCAAATAGACAGCAGAAGATTCTTCACTGTCTTTCACTCCTCCTCCTTTCCATGCCTAATATAAACTAGACACAAGACTGTGCATGTGTAGTTTTATATATATGTGCAGTTTTCTGTAGGTAAATGTTAATATGAGGTCCTAAGAGACATCAGTGTCCTTTGCACTTATTCACTTTAGCAGGTTTAATGTCATACTATTAAATTCCCCTTCTCTGGTGTAACCTTGTGCACAGCAGGGACACTGCTCCTTCCCAGAAAGAACCATCCTCTCAGCACCTCACACTGGTGGGCAATATCTTGAGTGGCAAAGTTGGTTTTCCCAAAGCCTTGGAAAATTCTTCACCACATGAGATTTTTCTGCACTACCCCAGCTTTGAGCTGCAGCAGGACATTTTCTGAAATATCATATTTGTCAGAACAGTGAGCACAATTCGTTCAAAACAACTGTGTGCTGTTGTAACAAACAAAAAGACAACTGTGGTTTTATGGTAAACCCTCAGGTTAAGAACAAGTGATAGGGGTGGAAAGGGGCAACCAAACTCAAGAAAGCAGTCTATCTTTAGCTATTTGGTCAGCTTACCACAGCTCAGCTTCTGGGCTCCTATAGTGTTAGAAACAAGGAGGGAGAAAATAAGCTCCAACTGATTAGGTTTAGCTGTTCAGGATGATCTCTGTTACGTTCCTATCTGCTAAGTTTACCTCAATTCACTTCCCCAGCCCCTTCAGGCAGCACGGAGAGAACCAAATAACAACAAAATGATACATTAACAGAATTTGGCTCTACTATGCAGAAAAAAAAAGCAGCCAACCCGTGCAAAAGCACCTTAGTGACAAGAAAATGTGCAGACACTGTGATTGCAAAAGACTACACAACTGGACAGTCTCAGTTTGCTTCTTGTGGCCAACAGATCCTTGGCAATCTGTAAGAACATTGCTGTACAACAGCTTGAGTCGGGATGCATGGGGGTTTTTTTCAAATTCAAAGACCACAAAAGCAAACCACACTGGAGATGAGCTAACGAAAGAGAAAAAAGCAGTTCTGCAAGATTTCCTGTTCTGTGATGCATGGGTAATTGGCCTACATTTGTGATCCCATTTTTCTTTCAGGTCTGTAGCTGTACTGCAGTACTCAATCTTGTGCTACAAAGCCTGCACTGTAAAGGGTGGGAATCATCAATGCTGGATATAGAGTAAATTTTGAACGAGGCATGTGGTTCTATAACTTGCACGATTTCTGACTTCCACGTGGCCCTAAGCCTGAACCAAACCTTAAATGCTGCTCTTCAGCAAAGGGGAAAAGAAGACATAGAAAGAGACAAACAGCTTTCTCTCTCAGGCGTCTTGTTTTGAATCACACCTTACCCTAAGCTGCTCGCTAGAGCCAAAGCCCCAGGTGGGCGGCGGTGGGGGGGTGCTGCTGCGGGCTGCGGTGGTGAACACACAGCGGTGCAGGAAGAGAACCTCTGCGCTTCCACTCACACCATTCATGAGATTGAGGACAGTAAGTGACATCTATGCAGCCGCCCTTAAAAATCATACATTTCACAGGCAAAACAACTCTTTACAGAGTTTGTGCAGCAAATAAGCCATGCCTGCTTTGTGCACTGCTAGAGCTGTTGGGTTACGACGTACTCCTGCTGCACAAAAGAGTGGGCCAGAGCTATGAGATCATATAGTCAATAGGAGCTGCTACAGGAATGCAGCTCTTCATCTTTTCTCAACAAAAATATTTCCTAGCACATCCCCTACAACATCAGGCCACAGCCAAAACCAAAGTCCACTCTCTGTATTTTTGTTTACAAGAGGGATTCTGATTTTCTGCTTCAAAAAATCAGACTGCTCCTCACAATTCATATCTAATGTGCTGCTATTATTTCTTCAGACTTTTCAATTTCTTAACTCAAATGAATCTCGGCATCTGCTGCTCCCTGCTCTAAATTGCCCGAGTTGGTATCTGCTTCACTATCAAGAACATGGCCACAGGCCCCAGGGAAGGGAGTACACCTTCAGCCGAGTGTCCTGCACCAAGCCATGGCTCTCCTGTGCTGTCTGCAGGCACTCTTACTATTTCAATCGGTTTTACGTATCTTGCTCTCTGCTACCACCCATTGCCTTCTCAGCTTCACTAATTTTTGGACTGTTTTCAGTTTAAGGGTTTTTGTTTGATTTCTTTGTGTAAAATGGATTAGCTTGAGTTCTTTTAAAACAGTGCTTGGCATTTGTTTCTGCCTGTATTTTCAGTAACTCTCTAGACTCCTTTGCATCTTTCCACAGTTCAGCTTAATGCATTTTGCTATTTCAAGCAAAAGGAACATGTACACAAGGAATCAGTGCAGAAGAACCACCTGGCATTAACATCACTGGGTTTATCCTTCCTTAAGTTTCTCAGGTTAGGTAAGACCTACAGCCCCAAATACATTCATGGTTTCTTTATTTGTATACTTTCAACTCCTTCAAATTAAGTACCATCAAATTACGACACATTTACTGAATCCAGAGACTAGTGGAAGAGAAGGTATTTATGAATGTTAATTTCTCTTTCTTGGACAAAGTCCATGATAATTTGACTTGTTTCTCTGCAGGAACACCAGATTTCTAACATCAACACCTCCCCACATCTTGTAACCACACCTTAAAGGGACCTGTAGTGCAAAAACCTGTTCAAAATTCAGACTTTCTCATAGTTTTGTTTAACAGTTTCTGTTCAGGTACCTAATTTAAATTTTCACTTAGGGCTTAATTAACAGCCCAGTGAGTGTAACTGAGGAACACCAGTTTTGCCATGCTACACTCAACAATAGCTGGCAGGGGATGGGAAGTGTTGCTTTTTTATGGCAGTCTGTTACTTAAATCTATAATTTTATTCCTTAAAGAATTATTTTGTTTCTTATTTCTTCCATTAATGTGTGTTAAACTATGAAGTTTACATATACAGAATTCTAATACCCAAGATTGCTTTAGTCTCTGGAATCTAGAACTAATGATTTGTAATTTCCTCTTGGTTTGCTTGGATTTTTTTTAACTACTTATCTTTCAACTTTACAAGTTTCTTTTTAATGAACTGAGCACGGCCCTCCTACTTTGCAGTTCAAAGAAGACGAAGAAAGCATTAGTCAACCTGTCATCTGCTCATTCGAGATGTTTAACACTATAAAGATGCCTCTTCTTACATAGGTTGCCAGAATAATTTTGTAAACCCTAGCCTTTGTAAAACATTTCTTAGGTAGGCAAATATCACAATGATTTCAAGGAAATGTAGGCCTCAAGATTTTACCTGAATTCATCTCTAATTCATCCACAAGCCACAATTATTTAGACTGTTCTAAACATCTTGATTCATGTTTAGAAAGGGTTGGAAATAGTGTTCAGGGAGGAGACAGGACAGACAACACTGGTCAGGACAGGCATGGCCAGACAAGCTGCTGAGCAGCAGCCTATTTGCACACAGCTGTCCCCTTTTATCCACTTTTTCCTCTATTTGCCCACATTTGTTCTCCTATGATTCCTCTCTTTTTCTCCTTATGGTCTTGACCCTAAATATCTCATAATAGGACTTTTGCACGCCCTAAATGGGCCTCCCATGCATCTCACAGCGAGCCCATGCTTTAGTAGGTCCCTCAGCCCATGAGGTCACCTGGAGTCGTCCCTGGGGGACCCTGAGCTAGTGACTCTCCTGGGACAGCCCAGGCAAAGGACAGAGCAAGGGGCTTCGAAGGATCTAGTTCAGTATTGGACCACCCCTGCCCTTGATTCTCTGTGCTTGTAAGAGTTGAGCCTTAATCCCGTAATTTCACACCTACACAAAAGCAGGTGGACTGCAGTGCACCATCCCCTACCCTCACACATTTCCCATCCATGTTTTACATCCTGGGTGGGCTGCGCTCCCTGAGAAGGAGACTTGGTATGTTCTGATGGGCTTGCTGGTGTGTGTGGCTGTGGTGTGCTGAGCCCCACAGCCTCACACCTCAGGAAGGAAGCTGAAGGACTAGAGTACCCCTAGTAGTGGCAGCTGGATCTGCAGGTATTACCTTGTTCCTCTGCCCTCCTTTTAATTCCTGGAGATGGGCTTTTAATCACATAACCTAACACAAAACAGCAGAATTACATGTTTAAATCATAATGTGAACAATCAGTTTAGAAGTGATTGAGCCACAAACACCCATGCCAAAAATATAACATTGCTCTGCCACACACCATCCCTTTCCCAATAGTGCCCCTTGCAGCTTCCCTGGAGGACATCTGTCAGCCAAAACAGACCATGTTGTGAGCATGAGGTGGAAGTTTTTCCATTTTGGAGCAAAAAAAGCTGAAGCGCTTTTCTTGCTATAAAGATGCATGTGATACTTTTACACGGGAACCGTGCAAATGACCTGATTTTACTACCTTTTATCTGTTGTGGTTTCCCCATAGCATAGAGCTATTGAAACAAAACAATCAAAGCTGCTAAGAAACTGAAAAACAACTTTTAGAAAACTTACGCCTTGTTTTTAAAACATAGATAGACCCCCAACGTAAGGATCAGCTGAAGTTACTCACACAACGCACTATCCAATTACGTTCTTAAGTTCGTGTTGTCTAAGACATTACTTCATGGACATAAGGTTAAAATCTTGTTGTAGAATGGATGTTAAACTACCACATGTGCAATTCTGGCCCTTACCTGTGGCACAGCTTGTACACACGTGAACATCTGCATCATGAATTGTGGCCAAATTGTTTCTACGTGCAAACAAAGTAGTTTGCATGCACAGAAGCAGCCAGATGAAGTCTGTCTATCCCTATAAAAACCAAGCTTCCATGTTAAGGTCCAGTTTGGTAGAAAAATGGAATAACTTAGGTTGAAAGGGCTCTCTGAAGGTCCAGCCCTCCTGCTCAAGGCAGATCTAACTTCAAAGCTAGATCAGGTTGTTTCACATCCATCAAGCTTTGGAAATTTTCAGTGATGGAGAATTCACAGCTTCACTGGGCACCTGCTTTAGTCCTGGACCATTCTCAGGGTGACTTTTTACATTTTATTTCATGCACGCAGTAGGAATATCTCTTGATGCAATCTGACTGCTGTCCTTTCACTGGTCACAGTCCAGATTTGTTTTCCACACAGTCCCCCAAAAGCATGGAAGACCACAGCTTAACCACTCACCTTGATTTTGTCTTCTACAGGTAGAAGAGGTTCAGCTCTTCATAGGTCACATGCTCCAGCCTCACCACCATTCTCTGGCCCCTCCACTGGACTATTTTGTTAGCATCTCTAGTAGTGGAGGAACACAAACTGAACACAAACTCTAGGTATTGTCTCACAAGGAAGGGGATATAGGGGAAACAACCACTTCCCTGAGCCTGCTGGCTACACAAGCTGCTTGTTACCCAGCCCATCTGTCCACAATCTGGCTATATAGATACTTCGCGAGACTGGCTAAAGTCAATTACAGTCAGTATTGCCCCTAGAGCCATGATAGAAGGCAATCACACTGGTCAGGCCCACTTTGCCTTTCATGCTGGCTGTTCTTAGTTACCTTATTTTCTTTCATGTACTTTAGAAACATCTGCCATGAGGACTTGCATCAAATTTCCCAGGGAGCGAGGGGAGGTCAATTGGCCTGTAGCTTTCTGGATCCTCTTTTTCGCCTTTTTAAAAGCTAGACATAATACTCTTCTTTCAAGTCATTAGGAGTATCCCTTGATCACTGTGACTTTTCAAAGAAGCCTGAGAGCAGACTTTGCCAATAAAGTTAGACATGAAAAAGAAAGAGCACCTCAGTAATTTTTCTTACCTTCATCACTAGGTTTACCCACTCCATTCAGCAGCAGGCCCACATTTTCTTTCACCTTCTTTTTACTGATGTACCACTTGTGGAAACTCTTCCTTCTGCCTTCACATCCCTTGCTATTTTCAGCTCCAGCCAAGCTGTGACGTACCTTGTACCACTTCCGTGTGTCCAGGCAGTTCCATAGTCATCCCTTGTAGTCCACTTTCCACACAATTACTGCATTGGAGCTCAGACAGCAGTTTCTCCACCAGCCCTTCTGTCCTCTGGCTACGTCTATGCATTGCTTTGCACAGTAGCTCTGGACCCTGTACACCCTGAGGGCAGCCTCCCATGGGCCCTCGTCACACACAGACCTGAACACAATAGTGTTCACTTCCCTGAAGTCCAAGACTAGTAGTGCTCTGCTACTTGACTTCCTCTCTGCCCTCAGGATTTTTAACTCTGCCATCTCATGGTCACTGAAGCCAAGGTTGCCATTGACTGTCGCATCTAAGCACTTCATTACTCCCAGACAGCAAATCTAGAATATTCCCCCCATCCTGTCCAGCACCCAGGGAGAAGACATACTCTAAGTCTCCTGGTTTGTATGTTTTCTGCCATATTGCTGTTCCTGCAAACCAGAGGTGGTTAAAAATCCCCATGAAAACCACAGCCATGCAATCAGGAGACTTCTTCAAATTGGTTAAGGAAGGCTTCAATCTCTTCCTTTTCTTAATACAGTGGTCTGTTGCACATGCCTACCACAATATCCCCTTTGTTAGCCTCCCCTTTAGCCGTGATGACAAACTCTTGGCAGGTCTGTCATCAGAGCTCTTTATGTTCCATTTATGCTCTGCAGAGACTATTGCTCTGTGGACCTTCCCCCTTCCATTTTTCTTCCTTGACTGCTTGTTAGGCTTGTGTCCATCCATCCCAGCGCTCCAGTTGTGCAAGCTATTCCACCCTTTTCCTATCAGCCTAGAGCTGTCACAGCCTTGTGACTGCACAGACTTCCTCTTTCATTTATTTTGTTGTAATTTTGTTTGCAGAAAAGATCCTCAGATGATCCCAATCCCCCTAATTTCTTGCAGAAAAAGTTATCCCTCCCTCAAGACTCTCCTGTGTGTATTCTCTTCAGGTCCCACATACCTGCAGGCCTTGGTCTTTACACCCAACAAACCTAGTTTAAGCTCTTCCCAAGGTTAGATATCCTATAAGCAAAGACAGTAATCTTTATCAGGGGCATCCTGCATTTTCTTAGCAGACCTCATTCCTCAAAGAGGGTCTCATACCCATAAAAAAACCAAAGCCCTCCTCAGGACACCAGGAACATACTAGAGGTAGGTTCAGGCAAGGAACAAATGGATCTGAAGGGCAGCATTTTGTTCCCCCAGATGGAATGACACAAAAAAACCTTAACACCGAAAGCAGATATCCAGCTCATTGAACAAAGTAAGTGTTCCCCCAAATAACTAATTTCTGCCATCTCACTTGTGACCTCTCTGCTGTTCCTCAACTACCATACCAAGGCCATGCTTGAAGACTACACCAGTAAAAAAAAAACAGCACTCCATCCTGAGTCAGTACTTAAAAGCTCACTACTCCTTTGTTGGCCATTTTTTTTCCAAAAGGTCCAGTACTGGTATTTTGCCTCACTGAAATATAAAAAAAGAATCAATGATTTAAAAAAAAGTTACACATGAAGCCTTGAACTGTGATTGTTGTTAAGACATTATGGATATACTCCAAAGAAGAGACATACCATAACACACAAGGACAGCTTAATGCATTTCCCCTATTATTCCTCACTGAGAAAGAAACAATAAAATCACAGCAGCCTGAAACCAGAAAATGTATGCTAGACAACACTTATAAATTAGAGATTTATATTTTTTTTCCCCTCTTTTATTAGGAAAATTTAATATTATGATATAGAAACAGAACTGATGCTTTTTGATGTCCACTGCAGTTCTGTCACAGCTCCAATCTTTGGGTTATTCAATGACACCGAATATCCCAGTTCCTTTTTTTTTTTGTACAAATCAAGGCAGTCAGATGTTGCAAGATACGTTTTTACAATACTGCATTTGTTATTCACTAGCCTGTAGAGGATTTAGCTTCAAGATGAATGAGTTCACTTACAAACCTACCAAAGCTGCATCTCTTTCTTATGATTCGGTTCAACTTCTCTCTTGGCTCTACCTTACAGAGAAGACAACCTACCAAAAAGATGCTTCTGGCATTTCCTGAAATGAACACAAGTCACTGTGGTCATCTTGTCAACATTCAATTCCTGCTGCCTTGATAATACTAGATGTTAGTTATCAATAATTGAGCTGAAATATCTGTAGATGCATTTTTTCCTGAAGAGATGACTGGGCTTTGAANNNTTTTTTTTTTTTTTTTTCCAGGATTTGTCAAACTACAGAGCTTATATTTTTACAAAAAAAATAATCAAATTTGTGATCAGACCTAGCTGGCACAGAATCACACAGACCAGTCGTTAGGGCCTCTCTCAGACACTCCTTCCTCTGCTCAGAGTTGGCTGTGAAAAGGCAGGATCAATACAGATAAACACTTAGACAGGAACTTTCCCACCTTTTATGAGAGGGCTCCAGTTGTTAATTCTAACAGATGGCCGAGGTTGAGGATTCAGCTGCATTGGGTCCTTTAGGGATAAGCCTAATGTGAAATACCAAGCACTACAGTTTGAAGTGAACAGCAAAAAAAGCATTTGCTTGTCAGTCTTTTGCTTATGTAGTTCTAACAATACTAAGCAAGGCAAAATTTTGCCAAACAAGACTGGATTTTTTTCCCCTTGAATCATACACCATCTGACAACTAAGGCTGATACTCAGTAACCCTATTCAGTCTGGTCTTAATCAGACTTTAGTGTTCACCATCAGCAATTGCAAGATCTTCTGGACACACATTCTCAACTGGAGACTGGACTGATGGTGAAAAAGCACAATTTTCAAGGAAACTCCCCAAAATGCACTGGATTTTCTACATATTCAGATTTTTGGTTCAAGAAGTCTCAAAAATACAATTTAGCCAGCACAATAGTTTTATTTTGCAATTTGAATTATTATACACAATTCAGTAAAAGCCCACAGGAGGAACAGCATGGAGACTTATCACTTCTCAGCATTTCCTTAAAATAAAAATGCAAGGTCTCCAATTAAACCCTAAGGTAAAAGAACAACACTTCGCTGTTAACAGAAGTCATGTTAACAATTAAAATACCTAATTAGTTATTTAAAAGGCCACATCTTCAAATGCAATTAGAAATCATTTAATAAGGTCTTCATTTCTTTTGGTATGATAAATTGAGACATATTCTACAGCTAACAGGTAACAGAACATCACATCTTCCCAAGACACGTAGAAAAGCAAACAACACTGTCTCTACATTATTCCACACACCTTAAAAATGAATGCCAGAACTCAACTGTTTCCAAGTGTTCAAGGGGATTTTTATTTGTCAGACATGCTGTTCTTCTTAAAATAAGAGGAAAAAAACCAAAAGAGAAAGAAGCCCAGACAAGCTTTTCATACATAGTATCTTGAGGCACATGATTCCCCCATACTGAAAGGAATTTTTACACAGGATGTATCATATGTTACAATATTTGTTGCTATTTGAAGTCTATGGCACATTATTTTTTTTAGGGTGAAAGAAATTCTCCTCTGTGTTCAGCTGCTACAATATGGCACAATGTCAGAAGTTATCACCATGACTAAATATTCGGATGCTTTTTTTGCTGGCTATTTTGGGGTGCACATAAATAAAAGGCACACTTTTCCTCTCTCCTCTCAGACCATTTATGTACTGTACAAGCCTAACTTCCTAGCACTGCTCCATGCCTGCTGGCTCAGTGCCAAAAAAAAGATTTAAGTCAGCAACCTATGTTAGTAGCAGCTCTGTATGCTTAACCAATGGCTTCAGTCTGGCATGCTACTTCCACTGCAGTGACCATTGATGACAGGCCAACAGTGTTACTGAAAAAAATTACAAAGCCTATAAAACAACAAAAAAATAAGTTATATTCACTCACATGTGTATTTTCCAAATGTGTTCACAATGTTCAGAAAGTGCACATTTTGAAGTCTTGTTTCAGTATTACAAATGTCTGTGACCTATATATATATATATCTCTCTCATAGCAGCGCCAAGTACAAGAGTATTGTTGAAGAACTGTCAATGTTTCCATTACTGACCCTGTTTTGCAAGAGCGTAATGAAAATACAAGGATTTGCTGTTAGGTAGAACGTCTTAGGTTTGGTATTTTTAAATATTTGTATTTAACTCTGTACAACAGTCAGAATCTGAAAAAAACAGAACGTTAGTGGTTTCACTTTTTGGCGCTCATTTTTATGTAACAAGCATTTTCAAGAATGAAAGTGAGCTTACACAGCACATGAGGAGCCCTCAATAATAACAGCTCCACAAACCATTACCACACTGTTAAAAACTTAACAAAACCTAATAAGATTCAGTTAATGATTTGTGGATCTTTACAAAACTTTTTTTTTTTGTGTGTGTGTGTGATTTAACAACAGATAACATCCATGAAATTATCAGATATATAAAAAGAGCTTAGGTCTTAACATCAGTGGTCTGACATACGTTTAAACAAGCACATTTGGAGTTAAGACTAGTACTAAATTTAGCTCTTAAAAATTTAGCTAAATTTAGATTTGAGTTTAGATGCTCTCAATTTTATATGCCTTAAAAAAAAAAAAATAAAGTCCAACCCTCAGAAGAGTCTGAAAAACAGCAGTTTCAAGTAAGTTTGGAGCAAATAGGTATTGTGGCTAGAGTTACTGTGAATAGGTACTACATGCAGACTTGACGAAACCATTTTTAAAGAAACATGAGTTGAACCACTACCTCTGAAGGATCTTGCTTTGGTTATCTTTAAAAAAAGAAAAAATCAGACTGTTACAATAACAGCACAAGTTCATTATAAAGCCACATGCCTCTCTGTAGATGTTCTTCTCAATTGGTTTTTATTATGCCCACTGCCAGCAATGGACATCCTGCTTGGAAAATCCACCTCCTGCTGCAATATTTTTGGCCGAACCAAACGAAGAAAATAGTTCTGGTATCAGACTCAAATGGGAACGCACTATTTCATTTAGTTCTTGTTAAGAATATTTGAAAGCCTTCTCCACCTACAGTCTTTTTGAAACACAAGGCACAAATAGAAAGTGGGCATTCCAGCAAAATGTGATTGTCTGAAATTAACAGTCCACAGCAGTCTTCCAGTCCAGCCCAATGAAACATTTTTGCTGTCCAATTCTATGCCACATCTTCTAGATAATCTGCAACATCACTTAACTGAGAAACTGTAAGGTCTTGCGTGATGCCCTCAAGCTACAAAATAAATGAAATTACAAAATCAGAAATCACAGCAGCAGTAAGTATTATTTCTTGTAATCCTTCACATAGCAATCCCATCCTTTTGGCCTCAAGCTCTTTCAGTGAGATTCTGTACTAATTTAGAGAGCTGACCAGACAGGTCTTGAGATACAGAGATAAGACAGTCCTACGATGAATACTAAATCAGTCTCAAATGCATTTTGCATGCTTAGAAACAGACCATGAACTGTGCTACCAAACAACTGTTGTGGGATTTTTGTTTTGTTGTTGTTTGGGTTCTTTTTTATTTATTGGTGTTTTTTAATTAGTATAGTATCTAACTTGGCAAGAATACTAGCTGTAAAACTACAGAATACAACAAATAATATAGCTTTAACATGTATCCTAGGAACCTATGATAACAGCATATTTCTTGACAGAGGGATGAAAAAAAAAGTCAAGACAAGATCAGAAGAATGTCGAGAAGAGTAATTTTAAAAGAATCATAGATTATCACTGGTATTTGACTCCTCTGTTTCCACAGAAATTTCATCTATATCTTCACCAATACTGATATCACTTTTTTCTGAGCGATGACTAGTACTAAAGAGAAAGAAAAATCACAAACGTAGAAATAATACCTGGACGTTCAAAATGAAAATCCTACATTCACTTTATACTTGACATTTGATTGGCATTTCACTCCCTAGCAAATTAAATGTGAAGTTACTTAAAACCCCATAACAACTAAAGGCTTTCCACCCAGATGAAGGTATGATATCTAGATGAGTCTATTTCATCTAGATGAAGCCACGGTAAATAGCAGGCCTCAGTCCTGAGTTTACAACATCAATACCATCGCAATATAAGGATGAGGCTGTCAAATATTTATTAGTTACTACTCATGATGCTTTAATTTTAGTTTAGTATTTCAGCATACACCTTACTCAGTGTCTAACAGTATTAATTAAAACATTAAAACTTTTTCCTCCCTGAATTATACACTTGACAAACTTCTACAAAAAAGCAACAACTTCTCTTTATCTTAAAGTTAGCATCAGATTTTTAAAGAACTCATCACCCCCTACAAGAAAGGGATCTAGTTTCTAAAGTTTGTAACTGTATGCATTAAAACAGCAAACCAAAGTTTAAAGTTAGAGTTCAGAAATACTGTCAGATTCCAGCAATACTGACTGGTTGAAATTTTATGAAATAATTCAAATATGCTAGTGGAGTTGTTTACAATGCACGAAATACTACGTTACTGCAGTACCATTCTTCTCTTACCTGTTGAAGTCATCAGCATACTCTTCGTCATCTCCATTTCCTAAAGAATTTTTAAAATGTGTTATTAAAACGTTTTCCCTTCAAGAAATGCAAAACCAGAATCTATACCTGCACCAAATTACATGGTTTGATGGTCAGTAAAAGTAGGACCAGATTAAATCACTTGTGCAGATTAGGAGGATGAGTTTGTGTTTGTCATTAATTGATTAATTTACACAAACTGTTTTGAAATCAAATATACATTTTCAGGATGTTGATTACATTGTTGAAGACAAAACTCAGATACTTCTCAGCTCTCTTTTGAGAGAAAGATTATACTTCATATTGCTCCTAAAGCTTACAAATGTAAATTTCAAAGGTGTGGAAGGCAAGCAAATATGCCACTTAAAAGCAGTAAGATCAATCTGGCTCTTTTTTCCATAAACATAAACCCTTTCTTTTCTTAGAAACTCAGACGACAAAATTTACCGCTTGATGTTAGCAAACATATATACTGAATGAATCAAACCTTTGGGTAAAATACTAATCAAAACAAAAGACACCAGTTTTCACACCTCTGTATTCTTCTAGATTAGATCTTGCTCTGAACTTTAATAAGTTTCACAACAGGGTTAAAGAGAGTACCAGAAGTAAAAATGAAGACTTTGTTCAACATATGTATTTCAGTTTCTCCGATTCCTCTAAGAAGACACACCAGAATTTAACAGCTGAAAATATCAGAACTTCCTCATGTTTAGCAGCTACTTGCCTAATTCTAGCGATCCCAGTTTTGCATTCACCAACCGCAGGTCTTTCAAAACAGAGTTTCTATTTAACTCTGTAACAAAACAAAACCAAAACAAAATTTACATCAGAAATTTGACTTGTGACTCTTTGATAAAAAGTTCCCACCTACACACACCCATCCATTCTTTACAACAAGTATTCTTTTATAGTAACCTCACATAATTTCATAGTATGGCATGGTAATACTAAATCAGCTTTTCAGGTCTGAAATCTGCTCATATTTAAAAACATTAGTACCAAACAGGGACAACCTCCCAGTATTTAGGATCAGGTTTTACAACATGAGAGCAAATATCTCTAAATAACTTGTGCAAATACCTCTAGACAAGAATACAAATGAATAAATTCATTTCAGTTACAAACAGAGCAGTAGAATTTTATGCTCCTGAAAACTGCTTTATATACTAAAAAAAAAAGTATGCATAGATAAGTATTTCATGCTCCAAATCATAAGATGCAGTTATGCATCATCATAAGATCCAGTGGCAGCATGTTACCAAAATCAGTACATGACCACCGAGTGAAAAATGCCTTACTAAAAAAGCATGTTAAAATCAGGAAGGGCTCAAGTATTTAATTCCGTTTGCATCTGAAGGTGTAGACCAGTCAATACCTTACGGAACACATCTCTTATATTTAGCAAAATGCAAAACCACGTGAAAACTTACTATCAGACTCCTTTAGCGAGGGTGCACCAGTCAGGGAGCTTAACCCACTTTTTAGAGGTGGTGCATCAGAGAGGGATGATAGACTTGCTGCTTTATTAGCTTCAGTTTTCCTAAAAGAAAGAAAAAAAAATAAGTACTCCACAAAGTTGTAAAATGTACATAGTGACTTCTTCCTTCCCTATTATTTACTAAATTGCCATAAAACTATAACAGCAGTATTTACAGCAAAAAGAGCAAGGAGAAAGAACTGTTCCTTCTTCCATTCATATCTTTAAAATGTTGAGTTCAAATACAACTTGCAAGTAAAGGATAAAGAAACACTATTAAAAGAGAGCAAGATTTTCACCTTTCATATTACCAGAACTGTTTGTTACTGTGATTGCATTCCCATTGATAACAACATTGGCATCATTCATTGTATTTTACTCCATCAAAATACTATGTTTTAATACATGATGGTATACATATTTTTAACAATAGGCGAGAGATCTTGGGGCAATGAGAGCTTGGATCATGTCTTACTCTATCCTTAATAACTGCTTGCTTCCTTCCTCTCTACTGCACTTTTCTTAAAGGAAGAGGCAGAGAGCCCATAGGGAATTTGAGCTTTTGCAAGCAAAGCAAAGCTCACGCCTCTCCTACTTACTCTCCTACTACCCTGAGAGAGGATGCCTTTTACACTGATGCCTTTCCTACTTCTCTGAGACTCAGGCATAACAGCACAACACACCATGAAGAAATTTCATCTGAAGAGTATGTTCTTTTTTCTCCCCTAGAGGCACTGCCAGAAGGGCAAAAGTGAAAGATTCAGCAGACAGCTTAGTATATTCAGCAAAATTATAATGGAACATTGCTATAATATCTATATCACAATCACGTTCTGAGGTAAAAATTAATACTTGATGGACTGAGACTGTACTAAAGACAGCATAATTTGAAATATTTTTTGTGTAGGGAGTTTCTCTACTTGGAAAAAAATCCTGATTTTAGTGAATAATTACAGTCTTTTTCTTGGATGGTCTTTTTAAAGAAATTCAGTTTACCCAATATCGAAGTGAATTTCTCTTCTTGTCATATAAAATGTTAAAAAAATTGAGAAGTTACTAAATATTATTATTATTATTCAGAAGTTTTTCCAGTCTTTTCTAGTTTTCCCAATTTATCACTTAAACATATTTTATGATAACACAAGCATCTGCTAACAATGCATGGAGACTTTGGTTAAAGGCTAGTTAAATGAGCTCTTGAGTACATGGAGTAAATGCAATCAGATGCAGTTTTAATTTTGGTATTTCCAATAAGAGAAAAGAAACACCATAGTAGGACTATTTTAACACAATATTTTCCTGAGAAAAGTCACTGTTCCAACTAAATACATCCAATGAAAGCTGTATTATAAATAATCTTTTTCAAGGAGCCTATTAATTTACTAGGAGACTTAGTTTGCCACACATGATTGCTTTGAACTGTAGCCGAATTTTCCCATTGCAAGAGTAAACATCTACTATAGCAATAACACAAAAAGTTTATGTGGTTCTGCCCACTATCATAGAATGGCAGGAGTTGGAAGGAATCTTGAGGGATTATCTAGTCTAAACCCTCTGCTGAAGCATGTCCACCTAGACCAGGTTACACAGGAATGTGTCCAGGCAGCTTTTGAAGACCTCCAAGGAAGGAGACTCCATCAATGCAGTTGTGGGAAAAAGCCAACATGCGGGGAGCTACTGTCAAACTGAATTGTAAATGCTTCTGCAACCTCTTCTGGTAACTTTTACTAAGCTAGGACAATTCCAGAAGTACTCAAGCACAGCAAAAGAACACCATGACACAATCTTACAGCATTAAATACCTAAATCAAGATTAAAGATAAAGTGACATAACACAAAGATAGGTTTTGCAGTTTTATAAACCAAATTGTTTTATAGTTCAGTCAGTAGTTCTTGTTTCAAATGGTGTTTCTTAGTCATCAGGCTCCAAAGATGAACAAAATCAATGACTTTCAGAGGATCCTGCAAAATTGGCACGTGCAGAAACAGAAATACTTTGCTGAAAACACAGAAGTGCACAAAAGAGGTGCTGCAACACGAAGAGGAAACCCTCAGCTATAAGAAAGCTTTCTTTATGGTCACAGTGTATGGAGCCAGTTTACACATTCACCATATTTTTTGTAATCCTTACAAAGCCATACAGGTATCTGTAGCACTTTCCCTGCCATCGCCCACTGCCTTTAGTAATGATTACCACTGCAGCTCTGCTGCAAGAAGAAACACTGATCTCAGTGCCTCATCCACATTTATTCCACCAAAGAAACAGGCTGGAGACAATGTAGTAAAACTGATGCACCTTAAAGTGATACATATTTTTCCACTCATGGCACTTCCAAGAGATCCCAGATGACATTGTACATTTCAAAGAACAGAAACATAGAAATGCACATTTCAGAAACACAAGTGTTAGAGAGCAGATGTAAAAGCACTTAGAAGTGTCAATAAGGAAATATCAGATCGCTCCCAAAGGCCTGCAAGGACAAAATAAACCTGTATTAAGTAAAACATCCTTGTTACTCACCAGCCATAAGTTCTTTCTGGTTTGGGTATAGGATCATCAAAAAAAGAATCTCCCTCTGTATCATCTTCATCTACACCTGGATCACTTTTTTCTTTGGTATTTAAGTCTTTGTCTTCTAGTTGAGGATCTAGTTTTGTTTCGTTAGGCAAAAAATGAATGCTTCTTTTGCTTGCTTCCCCTGATGAGAGACTTGTATCACTCTGAGTAGCTTCAACAGCCTCAAGAGAAAAAGAAAAAAATCCTCAGTGAAAGGAATAAGTATTTATGTCTTATAAGACTGCAAGTGGCAATATGAACACACAACATACAATATACATGTACCAACATTTTTTAAAAAGTAATCTCAAATTTATTATACTAATATATTCCTGAGAAGTACTAAACAGGAATCACAGCAGAGAAAAAAAGTTGTTTTATCATTTCAGAAAGGAAGTGTTACAGCCTCTGCATTGCTTTGCTACTCAGATCACCTCTGTTACAAAAGCAACCTATTTTAAAAGATGTTGATTATCAAAGAACAAAATCTACACGCTTTGAATACAGCGGGGTTTCTTTTACAGCCTAAAAGTTACATGCTGCTTTAATTAGTGGTCCATAAACAAAAAGAAATCAGTTCAAAAGAAATCAGTTTAAACCTACACAAACTACTCTAGCTTCCATATTAAATAATAATCTCTACAATATAGTATTAGCTTTTAAAGTGGTAAGTATAAGAAGACTGCAGTTAACACTTTCTCCCTCTAAATACTAAAAAAAGTGACATGATCAAGACACAAACACTGGAAGTTATGTACTTTTAAAGTATTGTGCTTATGGTACAGTTCTACAGGTAGTCAAACACGTAAAGACTATTCTATATGCTAACTTCAAGATCAAGCAACATAACTCAGGTCATATATTTGCAAAGCTTCTTGGCCCAAAGAACAATATCCAAATTTACCTAGATAAGCTATGGTGAAAAAACAGATTTTTATGTTTAAACAATAGCATCTTGCCACATATCAAGCAGTATTTTTATCTTCCCCTAGATTTATTAAAATTAAGCCAGTGAAAGAAACCCTATTACATTAACTCAATTCCTACACACTAGGGATGGCAACAGATTTGAAACAAAACTAACAGTATTGTTTAATCTAGACATGCAATACGTAGGCTGCACTGTCCCAAGTATTTCTTTATCAGCCATTAGCTTTCATTCAGAAGGCTGAAGTAAAGTTTTCAAACTGAAGGCCATGAAAGTTGAACAAGGACTACCAAGGTCATTTTATCTCAGTCACAGAATCACACTCCATTTTTGGCAGCAGCTTAGTTATTTTAGGGCGAGAAAAAAACCACATATACCTGTCAGCAATAGTAACAACAACATTTTGGTTTCCTTCCCTAGAGTAACAGAATTGTTCAAAATTAAGAGTGATAACTTGACCCTAGTAAAAGGGAAGTTACAGCTACTTTTCTGTCCTAGGCCATGAAGGAGTCAGCAGCTGCTATCCTGTCTGAAAAACTACAAGCACAACAGTTGTCCTTTGCTTGAATTTAAGCTTTGCTTTATGATGAAATAACTGCTTTCAAATTGTAGTGATAGGCTAACCAGGGCCAAGGGTTCATGGAGCAACGTGTCTATCTTGGGCTTCAGATCAGTGCAAGGTTTCACGCTTACATTTAAACAACTGTAATTCTTTGCTGCTGCCAAGAGACATGGTCTTGGTTTCTCCTAGCACACTCCATTCTACATTAAATGTATGGTTGTCAAATCACAGAGCCAGTTCAGTTCATGGCTTTTCTGAAAATCCACTGGAGAATCTCTAGTCTAGACTAGACTAGACTGCTCAAAAAACTAAAGAATTCTAGAACTTCCATCTTGCTCCAGTTGGGACTGGTTAAAATTTCCTCCCGGGTTTTGGTGGTTTTTTGGGGTTTTTTTTAACCTCAAATATGTTGGCAGGCAGAATGTTCTCCCATCCTGCCTTTATCAAGAAAAAAAGAGAAGACAAAATATATCTAAGAACTGTAGTCCCATTAAGATTCTCACAGGAGTACATAGTCCAACCAACACCTATACAGAAATCATTTTTCTCCCCTTTCTCAGATAAAAATATTTTCACTGAGGATTCAGTAATATATTATGAAAAGCATTTCCAGAACATGTTCACCTATCTCCTGCTGCAATGGAATTACAATTTGCTTGCCACAGAAGATAGGTATAAACACTACAAAACTTCGAGAGGAAAGACTCTAACGAGAAAAGGCTGGGACTGTTCAGCACAGAGAAGACTAAGAGGGGATCTCATTAACAAAGGTATTTGCCAAGAGGATCAGGAAGCACTTTTTTCTGCTCTCTCAAGTCACAGAAGAGGTAGCAGACATAAGCTGGAACACAAAAAGTTCCACTTGAATACAAGGAGAAACTTGTTTCCTCAGAGTGAGGGAGCTCTGGCACAG
>WBNH01012331.1:142378-174184 GCA_013401255.1 Urocolius indicus | reverse complement strand
AACTTTAAGATCATGGAGTCCAAGGTGTCACCTTACACGCAGCCCACCACTAAACCATGTCTCTCAGCACTTCAGTTACATGGCTTGTCAATATCTCTGGGGATGGAGAACCCACCACCTCTCTGGGCAGCCTGTGCCAGTGTCTTACGACCAATTCAGGGTAGAACTTTTTTCCCAGTTTCCAATCTAAACCTTGTCCAGAGCAACTTGAGGCTGTTTCTTCCTGTCAAAGAATCACACAATGTTTTGCTAGGAAAAGACCTTTAAGATCACCAAGTCCAACCACTCACTTCACACTACCGAGTCCACCACTAAATCATGTCTCTCAGTACCTCAACATGACTTTTAAAATCTCAAGGGATGAGAATTCCCTCACCTCCTTGGACATCCCATTTCCATGCTTAATAACCCTCTCAGTGAAAAAGTTCGTCATCATCTCCAGTCTAAAACTCCCCTGAAGCAACTTGAGGCCATTCCCCCTTGTTCTGTCATTCATTAATTGGGAGAAGAGGCAAATCCCCATACTGCTACAGCCTCCCTTCAGGTAGTTTTAAAGAGTGATCATGTCTCCCCGCAGTCTTCTCCAGACTAAAGAACCCCAGTTATCTCAGACATTCATAAGAATTGTTCTCCAGACCCTTCACTAGCTTCATTGCCCTTCTCTGGACACACTCCAGCACCTCAATGTCTTTATTGTAGTGAGTGGCCCAGAACGGGACACAGTACTTGAGATGTGGCATTCACCAGTAACCAGTACAGAGGGATGATCACTTCCTTGGCCCTGCCAGTCACACTGTTTCTGATACAGGCCCAACTGCCCTTGGACTTCTTGGCCACCTGGACACACTGCTGCTTCATGTTCAGCCAGTTGTTCATCAACAACTCCAGGTCCTTTTCTGTCAGACAGCTTTCCAGCCACTCTGCAGGACTTGGTCTTTTTAAACCTCATAAAATTAACCTCAGTCCGNTGGGCTCTGCTGCTTCTGTCTTCTCAGATGAGGGTGACTCCTGGCATTCTTCCCCTGCTCCAACACGGGTTCCTTCCCCCAGAACACAGTCTTTAACGAACTTCTCTGGTGTTGGTTGCTCCCAGCAGCTGTGGATTCTGCCGATATGGGGTCCATCTCTCGGGACAGAGTCCTCGGTGAATATCTCTGGAGTGGATTCTTCACCACGGTTGCAGTTTCTGCAGTTACAGGGTCCTTCCCTCGGGACAAGGCCTGCTTTGGCCATAGTCTTAAAGAAGAAAATCAATGCCCCTGGCTCGGGGTCTGCAGTGAAGTGAATTGCTGCCCCTGGTCAGGGGTCAACCCTACCAAAATGAATCTCTGCCGCTGATGGGGAGTCCTTAAAGACATGGAAATAAATCTCAGCTTCACCAATTCTCTCCATAGAATGCAGGGGAGTCTTTGCTCTGGTACACCTCCTCCTCTCTTTCATCAGTGACCTTAGAGTCCGCATGGTTGTTTCTCTCACTGTTCCTACTCCTTGCACCACCACCAGCCAGAAGAAGAAGAAAGGACAGAAGAAGGAAGAAGCAGGAAAAAGATGGAGGAAAAGCCATCTCCTCTTCTGACTTCTTCTTAAAATGATGGTGGAGGCATCTAATTGGCTCAGCCCCAGCAGTGGGTCTGGCTCAGAGCTGGGGAGAGTTGCAAACAACTTCTTACAGACGCCGTCTTTACAGCCCCATCCCCCTTACCAGAAAAGGCTGTCACGTCAAACCATGACAATGTTCTATATCCATATATACTTATTTTTCATTCATGCATACTTATTATTTTCCATGTATACTTTTTTCCCTCTGCATGCATTTCTGGTTCTAGTCTTTTATGTCTGGCAATCCCTAATGACTTGAGCAGAGTTTTACAGCTGTCTGTGTTTTGAATATTTTTTTTTGTAGATGAAGACTTCACCTTTGCCCACAGCCTTGCAGAAAAGAATGAAGTGAAGCTGTGAGTGACCCATCCAAAGGTTATCCAGTTCTGGGAGATTTTGACATGATGGAATCTCAAAGTATTAACTTTATTAACTAATTAACTATTAACTAATTAACTAATTACAATTAAAAGTACCAAGTACTGGAGGTAGATAAGAGAGTAAAACTGAGCACTGAAATTTAGCTTTAAATAAATTCCACGCTGAGCCAGCATATGACAGAGGTATATGGAAATCACAAGAAGAAAGTTTAAGTAACTGTTTCATCCTGTTTCATATTGTACTTTGCAGCTGGCAGCCAATAAAAACAGTGAAGGAAAAATTATTGTGATCCACTGTGTCGTGGTTTGGCCTAGCTAACAAAGAAGCACCATGACAATCTCTTGCTCGGTGCCCCCATTCACCCCCACCCTTGTAAGGATGACAGAGGCCCCATTGAGATGGGAGGAAAAAAGATAACCAAGGTTGATGCGGAGTGAGACAAGGGCAGAGAGGGCTTGCTGCCAATTACGGTTCCGGGCAAAACAGACTCCAGCACTCGACTGAGAGAGGAAAGTAGGAAAGTTTATTCTACAAGAAACAGAACGGAATAAAAGCAAAATAGAGCAGGATAGTTGAGAAAGAATGTGGTCAGTCTCTCACAGATGGGCTCTGGCGCTTCTCTATTCTCATATGAGGACAACTCCTGGCATTATTCCTCTGTTCTAATATGAGGTCCCTCCCCAGGGACACAGTCCTTAACAAACATCTCTGGTGTGGGTTGTTCTCAGTAGCTGCAGCTTCTGTCGATACAGGTGTCTCTCTTGGAACAGAGTCCTTGATGAATATCTCTGGCATGGATTCTTCCCCACAGTTGCAGTTTCTGCAGATATAGAATCCCTCCTGCATTGCAGAGTCTTTTCTGGTCACAATGTTAATGAGCTTCTTTGGTGTGAGTTCTTCCCTACAGTTACAGCTTCTGTGAACATGGAGTCCCTCCCACAGGACACGGCCTCCTCTGGCCATGGTCACTGCCCCTGGCACAGGGTCTTTAATAAAGAGAATCACTGTCCCTGATGCAGGGTCTTTAGCAAAGTGAGTCACTGCCCTTGATGCAGAGTTTCTAACAAATTGCAAACAAATCTCAGCTTCACCAGTCCTTTCCACAGAATGCAGGGGACTCTGCTCCAGCACACCTCCTCCTCTTTTCTCTCACCAACCTTGGTGTCCTCATAGTTGTTTCTCTCACTCTTCCCACTCCTTGCACTACCATCAGCTAAAAAAGAAGGAACAGAAGAAAGAAGAAATAGGAAGAATCCTCCTCTTCTGCTTCTTAAAAAGTGATCTTGGCAGTGTCTCACTGACTCAGCAGTGAGTCTGGCTCAGAGCTGGGGAGAGTTTCAAGCAGCTTCTTACAGGAGACATATTTATAGCCCCTTCCCTGAAACAGCTGTCATGTCAAACCATGACACACTGAAAACATGCAGTGTTCTTCACAGTGGAAGCCAGAGATATATGAGACACAAAGTAAAATCTAGTGGTCATGCTTGGAGGAAATTATGTGTTCTGGAAACAAGTTCAGTGTCTTGTAGATTTTATGTAAAATAAATTTAATTGAAAAGCCCCAATGATAACACAATGTAAAACTTCATTGCTGCTCAGGTGAGGGAGGCTTGGACCAGGCTGTCCAGGGAGATTGTGAAGGCTCCTTCTCTGGAGGTTTTCAAAGCCACCTGGACACATCCCTTTGTGACCTGATCTAAGTGAACCTGCTTTAGCAGGAGATTGGACGGAATGATCTCTAGAGGCCCCTCCAGCTCCCACCATTCTGTGATTCTGTGATTCAGGAAATCATTCTGAGAGATGTTTTTGAGTGGCACCATGGTGGATAAAGAAATAATAGACAATACCTACCAGGAACCAAGAATCTGAAAGATGTGGAGGGGGTTCCAACTAAATGAAATGTCTAATGAAGTCATGTCATCATGTCTAGAGAAGTAGAGCAGGAACTGGTGGACCATGATGAGACTTCCTGCCACTACAAAGAAATCTGGTATTCTCACCCACAGGGAAGAGGCCTGGATTACTCTTTTGCATCAGTGAAAATACAAGATCTAATTGAAGAATGTTTTCTTTTTTAAAATAGAAATTGGTAAATACACTGGTGATGATACACACTGTAATTTATACTGTCCTACTGTGAATAGCCACACATTACAGTAAGATTCAAGGATTTTGTAACAGATTAAGAAAGTCCTGATAAGCTTATAAGGGTCTTTCATATTGTGTATAAATACTGAGTAGGACATAAAATATTATAGGCAAACTATGCTGACCCCAAGTGAGGCTGAAAATTTTGGACTTCAGAGCTACTACAGCACAAATGGGATGAACTTCATCCATAAGAAATTCTTCTCTCTATATGAAAATATAAGAAGATTTAAAAGTGAGAATATGAAGGAATTGTACTAAAAAATGAAATTCAGGAATATAACAGAATAAGAATATATAAAAGTAAGTAAGCACAGATCTAAAAGTGGACCAAAAAAAAGATTTTTAGGAGCTTCTTTTGTCAAAGCTCTGAGGTACAAACCTTATTGACAAGAGTGTATTGATAAAATTAGTAATTTTGACATATTGGTTTATCTGAGTGAAATGATACATTGGGTCTATATCAAGAAGGGAAAAATAATGAAGCTGGTAGATGGTGTGGGAGTGACACCTCAAAGAAACTCACTGCTTGGTTCTGAGTTAATTCAGTCATCTAGAGTATTAACTTCATAGAGATCGGTGAGCTGACTGAGCTTAAAAGAGGCCTTTAGCAAAGATAGGTTTTAGGCCAAGGAGCTGAAAAACAAGATGAAATTTTACTTAAAGCACAGTTAAAATTAAGGTACAAGTAAATCTGTATACAAGAAAAAGGCTGAGGGTTGTAAATATACAATAACTTTTCTATTTCAGATAAAAATGCACTTTAAGTTTGGAGTTTTTTTCTAAGTACTATAAACAGGAAAACCAAATGCTGCCTAGAAGCCAGTACTATGTCTTTCGAGTATGCCATTTTTCCAAATCAGAGAGAATGTAAGAATATAATAGATAAGGAATTTAATTGGATGGAAAAATAAATCAGCATTATTTAGCTATGAATTTTCAACTTTTTAATTGGTGAGTCAAAATTCAGCTATCAAGGATGACAATAATTTTCCTAGAAATGTATTGTACACCTAAGTTCTGTGGTGAGAAATGCAATAAACAGAAATAGAAGACAATAAATGGCAACAAAGGAACAAAAAGGAAAACAGACATAGCTCCTAAGTTATATTGATTTTTGAATTGCAGGAAATGGGTTATGTAATTTAAAACACCACAGGAAAAAAATTGCAGTACATGCTGGTAAAGAAACTAAAAGAATTCAAAGTAAATTGGGGAAATAGTATAAAATGAAAACCTTACAAAATATAGAAAATAAAAATTTTAATTCTAGCTGAAGTGCTTGGTACTTATGCTTATTCTGTAATGAAAAATAAGCAATATATATGCTTATTTCTATGATATAAGGATGTTGAAAGACACCTCTCCTCTACTGAAGTGAGACTATCAATACAGTCTATTTCTTTTTTTGAAAAAAAAAAAAAAAAAAATTAGAAAAATTATCCTTAGGAATTCTGAAAGACTTGGATAAAATTCTTGGCCTGTTGATGGAACATCAGACACTTTACATGTGTTAAAATGATAGACATTGTTATCTTGTAGAAAATATTGTTTGATTTGATTCACAGAATCACAGAATCTCAAGGACTGGAAGGGACCTTGAAAGATCATCTATTCCAACCCCCTGACAGAGAACAACCACTTAAAGTAGATCACACAGGAACTCAATCAGCTAGGTTTTGAATGTCTCCAAAGAAGGAGACTCAATAACCCATCTGGGAAGCCCATTCCAGTGCTCCATCACCCTCACAGTGATTTCTTGAGAATAAAAGTTAAATTGGGAAAGTTAACTGCATAAACAGGTAAATTTCATGGAACTTCATTTAATTCACCCCCAAACTCTAAGTGAATATTTCACATGAAATATTCTGTGTGAAATATTGTGTGAAATAACTGCTATATAATACTGGTAAAGCGTATCTTAAATAGATTATGAAATATGGAAGCTGTTAAATGTTCCAAATTGATATAAAATCTATCTATATATTGTGATATAGGTAAAAATATATACAATGAATATAGTTCTAAATTCATATTAATACTAAGAAAATTTTCTATTCTAAATCTAGGGACAGAAAGTGGATGTCTATTTATCTCTTATATCAATTACAAAGAAAATCCATAATCAGTGTTTATCACAAAATTTGACAGTCAAACTTCTGTTCTATTCCTGTCACCTAGGCTGTTTTTAAGGTAAATGAAGTCCATCTGATGTTGTATATTTTATGTGTACATATGTACCTGTACACATTTCTGTTCTGGGATTGAATCTGGGAATGAACCTTTAAATTTCCTCCTGGAAGCAAATCTGCCATGAAACATTCATCTTTTCATTGAGTCCATTTATTTGATAAAGATCCTTCCAAAAGTCCCTGTCTCCCAACCTACTTGATGTCCAAATCATTGATCTCCAGGAAATTAAAAACGTGGAAGTGAATGTCATGAAAAAGTATACAAAGATTTCAGCTATAAGTCACATACTAAGAAAGTATCCAATTGATTCTCTGAGCACTATGGAAGCCTCTCAGAGCCAATTTCTTACACCTACTAACAGCCTACATGATACTAAATGCAATCACTTTTGATGTGGAGGATGGACTTGCTACCACAGAACTGGGAGGTAAAGCTGCCAAAGCAAAACTCAGAAAGGTTTGTGATAATTGGGTTACAAAACCCAAAACCGAGCCCTCCAGATGCAGAGATCGTACCAAAGCTGTAAGCCGCTACTTCTCAGGGAAGAAATCATACTAAACCAGAAGCGTTGCTAGTTTCAATTGAGAGATTCATGGAGTTTAGGCTAGAAAAAGCCATCAGCTCATTCCAATCTGTAGGCTATCACATTTCACCAAATTACCCCTATATTAAACTACAGATATTAAACTGACCAAGACTGAGATCCGGTGAGGCTGGACCTTGAGTACTGTGTTCAATTTTGGGCTCCTTACTGCAACAAAAAAAGACATTGAGAGGCTCAAGTATGTCCAGAGATGGGCAACAGAGGGTTGATAACAGAAAGGTTGACCCGAGAAATGATCTAAAGAACAAGTTTTATGAGAAGCATCTGAGGCAGCTGTGGATTTTTAGTCTGGAGGAGGCTGAGGGAAGGTTGTAGAGAGGTACAGGTCAGTCTCTTCTCCCAAGAAATGAATGATAGGACAAGGGGAAATGGCCTCAAGTTACTCCAGAGGAGATTTAGATTGGAGATTAGGTAGAACTTTTTCACTGCAGAATTGCAGCAAAACCTTCTGGTGAATTAACCAGAAGTGAAATGAACCATAGATTTACATGCAGAAGTCAAATGAACCACAGATTTATAAAATAAAGATATTATTTTCTTTTTTATTTGGAAGATCTTTTTCACCATACCTCTAAACTTGTACCTGCACAACATATCTAGAGGAAATATAATTGTTACCTTCAAAGTGGATCAGGAAGACAAAATAACAGGAAAAAAATATTGAACTGTATGAGAAACTCACTTATCTCATCTGGAAAATTAAATTTGATTTATAATGTAATGCATCACAAAAATCAATAACAGAATATGTTAACATAAAATAAAGATTGAAGCAAGTTAATGTAGATTTTTAAATAAAAGTATTGACTGGAGATTCTAATCAGCAAAATGCTTGAAGGTTAATCCAGAGCATGCATAGGAATAAATGAATTCAATTTGAATGTATCAGTAAAATTATTTTTTGATCTAATGGAGTGATAATTGAATTCTTTTTCTAATATGAAGCAGGGGAGATAGCACCACAACATAATTACTTGTCTGGTTAAATACATCGTCCTTTTTTGTGCAAATAATTTGCTTTCAGATTCATGCTGAGAAGCTACCAGCTCCTCTTTATCATAATATAATTTAACAAAATGTAGCATTCCTTCTTCATCAAATTAAACTGATTTGGAAAATTGAAGAGTCTTTGGGTTCCAGCTCTTCAATCATCCTCCATTGTTTCACTTGGATTAAAAAAAACAAAACAGGGCATTAAAAAAATAAAACCTTCAAAAAGGGATCCATGTCTTTTTGTATAACTAGGATCTGAGGGTAGGAGGAGAAAAAAAGGGGAAGGTGACCTTTAAGATGGAAATGCCTCAAAGACTTTTGTAAGAGGTACACAGACTACATCCTTGGATTGCTGAATCTTTTACAGTCACCTGAGGAATGCCTGCATCCAGAGCAGTTTACTCCAGCGGAGCAAAACTTCAGGCTGAAAAACTGGAATTATCAGAGACATGGACCATGTGTACTCCATGACACCACTCCATCATGCATTAGTATGGATCCTGGGACTTATTCCGGTTTTACTATTCCTTGTAGCAAAGTCCTGATGTGAAGAAGGGTATATACTTACTCAACAAATTGGTAGTAAAGGTTCTTTCCTATGGGTTAATGCTGGAGAACAATGGGGTTGACTGTTTGATTTGAAAGATTCCTCAAGTATCTCAGCCTCAGATTAGCCATACAATGACATTTTGTAGTCGAGATTTTGTGGCAATAAACATAATTTTAATCTTTCCATGTAGATTATTGCCTCATAGGCTCTGAAGTGAGAGGTAATACACCTCACCGAATAAACAGGTGCAGTGTGCCCATATATGATGAATGTTTTCCTCTAATATGTCCTTAATTAGATGGTCTATTAATTAGAAAATCTCCCATAGAAGTCAATTGCACTTGATGTAATTTCAGGGAAAAGTGGTGACTAGATCCACTTCAGCAAGTAGTGCTGCCCAGTTAGAACAGATCAATAGAGCAAACCAGCTGGTGTTGAGGACCTGGCATCTGTGCTTTAATACTAAAAGGGATTTATTTCAAAGTATGATCCGGTCCTGTGTCTTATACCCATTAGCAGTGTATTGGTGTGCATCAGTGTGCTTATCGAGAATATATTCCAGTGTGATTTCAAACAACCCATTTCACCTGCTTCAAGAGAGTACTCAGTGACATTGTAATCAAATAAGAGGTGGCTACATAAGAGTTGTGGCCGTAACACTTGAGATGTTTGTTTGCAAAAAGTTCTTTATTGTCTCAATTTAAATTTTCTTTCATAAGTCATTCAGGTTCCATGTTTATAAGAAAAAAAGATCATGTTCCAAAACCAAAATATACCATTTGAAAGGTGAGTCTTTGGGTCCTTCTAAGTTTTTTTACTTTTAAAGGTTTTCTGTCTCCTATATATCACACAAAAGTTCATTATTTCTATGCTTCTGAGGTATGCAAGTTTCCTGGTTATTATCTCTGCTTTCAAGTCCTTATCTACAAGTAATATATATATGGGGAAAGCATCCTGCTTTTCTTTCCTTTCAAAACTCTAAGGCCTATAGGTTGTATCATTTTGCTCTTGTAACAGGTGATCCACAGTTTTAGTGTGGATGGCAACCCTCAATGACTTTCAAGGAGGGTCTCATTTCTATATCCTGACAGTCTTCTTAAAATTTAAATCTAAGTCTGGACTCTACCACTACTCAGTAAATATTGAACTTGCAACATTTCAGAGGAAGTCCTAGAGTGAGCTCAAACACAACACTGAGTGCATGAGATGGTATCAGTTAGGTTTAAGACTCCTTGAAGAACAAACATTGTTGTCTCTCACACCCTAAACCCTCCCAGTGCATTTGAATATGACACTACTTCTCCAATTCTTACACTGCTGAGTCCCAGCATTTGTAGATGACCAGTTGACAGATATTTACTTTGAATAAGAAATCCTGTAATCAACTAACAAAATCATGGTTTAGCCAATGAGTTTACAACTGCAAGGCCCAACGTACATTTATCTTTTATAATTTCTGCATGATTTTTAGCCAGATTGGAAGAGAAGGAAGTAGATATATGGTAACTTGCAAATTTAGCACTCAGACAACTGGTATATTCATCTACAAAGGCAGTTAGAGGCAAATGAAAATTCATACAATTAAAGGTTGGATATTATAGCTAGACATTTTGTTGCTAAAAGTAATTACCTTCCATCTATGTTTCCCTCCACTTCTCCCAGTCTGTGCTCACTGTTTAAAATAGATTGATGGAATGGTTAAGAATTCTCTCTGAGCTCCAGTGAGATTATATCAATTATTTAGAAGTGCTAAAATTTTGGCAGGGCCATAATCCACATTCTCACTTTGAAGACAATCTGAAGATTAATGCAAACATGCATTAAGGAAAGAAATTCAGGCAGGATAAAGCTAGTGTGACAAAATGAACACTTGTACTCCACTATTGCAGCATGAGGAAAAGGGAATTAGCTGTCAGATGATAAACAGGATGAATTGCCTGCTTGTCATATCAAAAGCTTTTAGCTTTAATCTAAAGAAAATGGATATATTGCAAGTTTTACAGTGATAAAGTTGAATTTTGGCTCATAGTGAAGAATTTTTAAATGAAATGTCCTGCCCTTTGATGGAAGAATTACTGATAATACTAATATTTTAAATTGTTTATTTTCTGTAAACTATGCCAACAGGGAGCATGTGCCAGTAATCTAGAAGTCAGAGGGTGTCTTGGCTAAACTATGAGTCTTATGAAATATTATGTATAAAGATGTGCATAAATATTAATTGTCATATTTTTAATAACAACTATGGGATCATAAAGACAGAAGTAAACTTATCATGAGATACATTAAAAATGTATTCAGCACCAGGAAATTAGGGCATAAATACATGATCACTGCAAAAACAACTGTGTAGATTTAAGACTGCGCTTGACCACCATGAGTTCATTACCATCTTCCTAGCTGAGTCAAAGTAACAGATCATATGATTGCTTCTAATTGATTTCAGTGTGGTCAGTTGGCTTAATAGACCTTCAAATCAGAGAGGCTGGTGATTTAAACCATTCTATCTGACATTCCAGTGAAGCAGACTAAGAGTATTTGTATATTATGTTACCACGGTTCAGGTCTGGGAATAATATCAAACAGGTTTATACCAATAATGAACAAACTAGACAAAAAAAACCACAATAAACTGCTCTATCGTGGTTTACAAACGCAGGAATTTCTATCTCCATTCTTGTCTTGGTCATTAAAAATCAAATTAGAAAGGATATTTCTGAACATAATCTCATTAGAGACAAACTATCATAACTCCAAGAAGCATATCTGGCCTCTCCAGGTTATTGTATCTGTAATTATGCAAGTGAGGCAAACATAGTTATTAAGTGGCTGAGATAATTTTTCCTAAGTGCATTTCTGATTACTAAATGTATCTCAGAATTTTTAATTTCTATTGTATTGGAAAATCTCCCAATAATTCAACTTACACCTTCCTAATGTGCCTTCCAATTATGAGTCAACCTGGACAGACAGGAAGAATGAACTTCAGTATTTATGAAGTATGAATCAGGGTCAGAGCAGTGCCTTTTTTGTGTGTGCACTGTTGTTATGCATGCACAAGGGGTAGAGGTAAGAGATTTACTCCAGAAACTCGAGGACTGTATGTTTCTTCACTGAGAATAAATGTCTAGAAAGTGTAGGGTGGTAGGAAGAAGCAGCTCCTCAGACTTACAACCATATGAAAATAGTGGAGCTGGTTTTAACTCCACAGTGAATAGAAGCCAGTGGTGCTCAATGTCAGGGACACTTAGTCTTGTTAGAAAGAACATGCTTCCTACTGTTCTTCTTACAGCAGCTTAAACAAATAACTTTTAATAGGAACATTCTTCATGCTTGTCGAGGCAAAGTTATACAGTTTATGAGATTAAAGTACTTTCTGCTGCTTCCAGAACTTCCCATTGACAGGAAGCTTAGGAAGCTGCAGTGCTTCTGGTGACCAGTGTTACTCAGTGCAATGTCAGATGTGAGTGATATTAAATATGAGGCAAGTCTTACCTGTAATCAAAGTATCAAATATAAACAGAAACTATGGAATAATATCATTTCCCCCCCCCCCCACTCTTTTATTTTAAATGCTTTTTAAAGCACACTATTTGGTCTTTTTTTTTTTTTTTTTTTCACAAAAAAAAAGTAAATTTTAACAGACTTACTGGATACTTTTTGAGTATTTTCACATTTCCTTATTCCAATTCCCAAAACATAAACATGGGGTTTTTTTCCTCTATTAATATTTCTTTACTCCTTCACAAATGTATGCATGTAGTAGACAAAATACTTCAATTCTGATTTGGTATTCATTGTCAGAGACAGCAGATTTAGAAAGCATATCACACTCAGTTCTCATTCCTCTCTAGTACAGTCCTGGCCACAAGTTCCCCACTGGCATTTGAGCAAGAGACTTTGTTGCAAATCTGCATGATTCTGATGGAATATAATTTTACTATAAATGATAAAACTTCTGTTTTTGGGTTTAGCTTCTAGCAGAAAACTTAAACAGCTTTTTTTGGAAGTTGAACGTAATTGACAAAAAGAATCATCCCAATAAATTTTTTGATTGTTTACAGATAGTGAAGTATTCTTGCTAAGAGGCTATGTGTATGGCTTGTAAAGAAATGGATGGTGTGAAAGTACATTAGGTCTTCTGGTGTCTGGAGTGACAAGTGAAGCTGTGTGCAGAGGTAAGCTCTGCTGCACAACAGCAGTACTGACTTTATCAATTAAAGTACTAAGGCCAAACTATAGGATTCTCTAAGGGACGTACAGATGTCCTCCTTCTGGCTGATAAAATTAAAAGATATCAAACTGTAATATTACTTCTTAAATTGTTATCCTTCCTTTAATAGGTCTATTATTGTTCTTTCTTACTTTCTCTGATTCTATGAATATTTTAAAAAAATGCTTCAAAAAAACTCATAATCACAGAATCAGAGAATCTTAAGGTTTGGAAGGAACCTTGAAAATCAATATTCTTTTCAACTCATATATTGATTAGGGTTAGAGAAATAATTTGTTTTGAGAAACAAAGTTTATACACTTCAATAAGTCATATATTTTTCTTGAAACATTTACAAAAATTGATAGAAAAATCAGTAATAGCTTAAAATTATTTCCTTTGAATTTTCCTCTACTTTCTTCCAGTCAGCTGGGTTTGATGTTATTACTCTAACGGATACCATTAATCCTTTGAAATCTTAAATTTCTGTGTTTTTATTGTTTAAAGGTTCTGGAAACGCTAGTTCATAATAAACATAATCTATTATAATCATTAGTGATTTCAATAGGCAACAATAGTTTAATTACCAGAATTCGATTCTAAAACTTTTTTCCTGAATGAACCAAAGTGTTTTTCTTTTTAAATAAATTGGAAATTACCTATTTTGGTAACTAATAAATATTTACATTTCTTTTGACAGTTTAGGAAATTTAAAGATTTTTGTGGAAATAAAAGATAAGCAAGTCCATTAAACAGGCTACGTATCCCAGTCTCAGCTTTTCTGTAGCTATATTACAGAAACTTAGAACTACTGCTCAGCTTTTCTGTAGCTATATTACAGAAACTTAGAACTACTGGAGTATCTATGGTAAGTACTTGATTAATACTGTTGTTTAAAAACCCTGGAATATAGAACTAATGATCACTAATTTCACACTAGTCTTATTCTGTAGGTAAGAAAGAATTTTAATCCTCAGGAGTTCCATTTTTCCATCTTTTTCCTTGATAATTTTCCCCTTACTTTTCTAAAAATCGTTTGTTTTGTTAAATGTATGAAGCAGATGGTATGATTGTTGTTATTTGTTTCTTGTTCTGAAGTTACATAAACATTTAAAAACAAGTCTTCTTTTGTTGATTTTTAGCATTATAAACTTGTCAGTCAAGATGGACAATTCAGGAATCAAATCTTCAACTCCTAAATCAAGCTCATACTGCCCCAAAATTTACATTGAGATCATCTTGCCTAATAGGAATCTGAGTGTAAGACTCCTGACTCTCTAAGATAAGAATAGAGCTATATATAACTGTAGCAGGAAATGGCAGATTACGCAGCATATTGGATTCCTTCATTGAGGAGTTCCTTCATTGAGCAGTTGTATCACTGAAAGGACCAACAGGTGATCTAACAGAGACTATCTACAGAAAATGCCAAAAGAATGGTGAAAAAAAAGAATACAAGTAAAAATGCAATGACATGATTAGTTTCCAAATTTCTGTTCTGAAAGTGTGATGAGCTATACTTGTCATTGGATAGAGGTTACTGTAATCACATCATCTCCAGGCCATGTTATCTAATGATCTGTTGCAAGTTAAAGTTTCATATAGCTCTTCCTCACTGATATCTGTCTTCTAAGACATAGATAATGGGAAATTATATATCAAAGTAGTTGCTTTTTTTAACAAGGTAACAATTAGACAGAAAACAGACATTAAAAAGATGTACAGATTGTAAAAATACAATTTGTTACTGTAATTCAGTTTACAGAGAAGTTTCCTGTCAAAACTGCCTCTCTACATGCATTATAATTGTATAAAATCATTGTTTACCGAGACAAAATTGGTGCTTGTTTTTCTTTCACAGTACATTTAGTAGTTTGACTATTATTTGATTTGTTTAAGAGAAGAAAGGATGACTAAAAGAAAATCTCAAGGTTGCAAAGGAAGTGTTTGGTGGTCATGTTGCTTTAAAGATAGAATTCTTGTTGCATATGAATTTTGTAGCAACTCAGAAGGAACTCCCAAAAATCTTGTAAAACAGTGACATAAGAAGATTAAATTATAAATACTGAATTTAAGATGATTTTGAAGTACTCCCAGGCATGTTGTGGATTATGCTTATCAGGAATTATCTTAGGGAAGCACAGAAAGAGATCAACATCTTGGAAAAATTGTTGGTATGGAATGGACTTTGGCTGGTTTTTACCTAATGGGAAGATATGTAAGCTTGAGAAATGCTTCAAAGAAGTGTTCTTTACATCTATCATGACTTTTCTGCTTTCTTGAGGTGCAAAGTAATTTACTGATGTTAATATCAACGTTGTTTTATGTGTATATTCCTTCAAAATAGTCCAGAGGAGCCATTCCTACTTGTGCTTCTATTAAGCCTTGTGAAGAAGTCTTAAAATGATCATTCTTCTTTTCTTACCTATTGAGACTGAAAACTGTTTCAGAAGAGCTACTAACCTGCAATATGTATGTACACTTAGACTGTGGGTTCTAAACATCGTTCCATCATTCAGTTAGAATATTAAAAAAATTATAGTCCTAATACTGTGTATATACTGCTAAGAGCTAATGCAATAACTGTTCAGATCTGTCACTAAAAATTGTTAAGGAAAGCTGAAAAAAACACCTACATATTTCCACAAATGGAAAAGTACTAAATAGTTATCAATAAAAATAAGAATACAGATCAACGCGTTTCAAGATTTGCAAAGCAGGAAGAAGAAAAGAAGCCATTAAAAATTGTAATTTCTTGTACCTTTTAGATTGACATCATTCTGACAACTCCAATGTTATCCTTCATCAGGCAAGTAAAGTAATTTGATCTCTCACCTGCCCCCTGTCATGGTTTGGCCCAGCTAGCATAGCAGCACCACGACAGTCCCTCGCTTGGTGCCCCCATTCACCCCTACCCTCGTTAGGATGGTGGAGGCCCCAGCGAAATGGGAGTAAAAAGATAAGCAAGGTTGTTGTGGATTAAGACAAGGACAGGGAGGGCTCGCTGCCAATTACACTTCTGGGCAAAACAAAATCCAGTACTCGACTTAGAGAGGAAANTCTCAGATGAGGGTGACTCCTGGCATTCTTCCCCTGCTCCAACATGGGTTCCTTCCCGGGAACAAAGTCCTTAACAAACTTCTCTGGTGTTGGTTACCCCCAGCAGCTATGGCTTCTGCCGATATGGAGTCCCTCTCTCAGGACTGCAGTGAAGTGAATCGCTGCCCCTGGTCCGGAGCCAGCCCTATCAAAATGAATCTCTGCCGCTGATGGGGAGTCCTTAAAGACATGGAAATAAATCTCAGCTTCACCAATTCTCTCCACAGAATGCAGGGGAGTCTCTGCTCCTCCTCTCTTTCATCAGTGATCTTGGAGTCCGCATGGTTGTTTCTCTCACTGTTCCTACTTCTTGCACCACCACCAGCCAGAAGAAGAAAGAAAGGACAGAAGAAGGAAGAAGTAAGAAGAAGATGGAGGAAAGCAACCTCCTCTTCCGGCTTCTTCTTAAAAAGTGATCGTGGAGGCATGTAATTGGCTCAGCCACAGCAGTGGGTCTGGCTCAGAGCTGGGGAGAGTTCCAAACAACTTCTTACAGACGCCATCTTTACAGCCCCATCCGCCTTACCAGAAAAGGCTGTCATGTCAAACCATGACACCCCTCATATTTGATGTGTATTAAATTTCATATTAGACTCACAAAGATTGGAATGAATTGATGTCAATTTTAGTGGGGACAGTGGAAAGAGAAAAAAAACTCAAGGAGATTAGATAATAAATCACATATTATAGCATTTGTTCAACTTGATATTTGATTGTTAGTGTGTAGGTCAACTGCATGCTTATAACAATTTGTCATCTGATCTGCCAGCTGTTTCAATTCCAAACTTCACTTGAATGAATGAGTCTTTGGCTGTTGTTTTCCTTGTGTCCTGCAGTCAATATTCACTCATCTCAATTTGACATACTTCTAGTACTGGGGGAAGAGTGAGGGGGAATACATCATCCTCCAATTCAAGTTTTTAAACAAATCCAATTTGCATTACACAGCAACGGTCATTAAGACTTCATGGAGCTTTTCAGTTGCTTGTGAAAAAAGACTGTGTTTGGAAGTTGGAAATGGAACAGGTAAAAATAATAAATTCTCTTGTAAATTTCTTTTTCTAGGTTCATATATATGAACAGCTCAAAGAGGAGGTGACTTTCCACTCAGCTGTTGGACAAGCAGTTTGGAAAAGTTCTAGTTTCAAAAGTGTTCATATAGTAAGAAATTCAGCTGGCAATCTACATCTTTAGGTAGTGTTATGAGGTAGGGGAAAGCCTGAAGTACTATTATTTACCATTTAGATGCTCTCAGATTTTATTTTGATCTTCTTTTAGGTAAAGAACAAACCCAGGAGACCTCACAGAGGCTTCTGAAATTCACCTTTTGGAGCTCATGGGTCAAATTAACTGCTGCAAACAATTATTACCTAGTTTGGGAGAACTCCCAACTCCAACTCCAGGGAGTCCTTGAAAGAAATTTCATCTATCCTTTAACTTTTTTTTTTTTTTTTTTAAATTGAGGTATCCAGTCCAACCCAATGTTTTACATTTCATGAGCTCTGTAGAACAAAAAGGTAGTTTATTCTGTTGGTTATGTACTCAGGCAACACTAGTTAAACTTTTTAACTTTGACAGATAAAGATGTAATAGAAGTCACATTGTTCACCCAGATTACTATGGAGCTTTATCTTCTTTGTAGGCAAGTATCTGAATTTATATATCTATATAGCCCATGAAGCTTCTGCTTCAAAATATCTTCCCTTTAAAAATCCAAACAGTTAAATTATAAGAGTTATATTTAAGGCTCCAATTTCCTGGAAGGATAGATTTTTCTCCTTTGATGGCTGCCTAATTAGTATGCTTTAAATTTAGATGGCTTGAATTAATTGCAGCAAGAATTTCTTGAGAGAATTGGTGCTAAAATGAAGTGCACTAAATAGCAAGGTTTTCAGGCGAATGCTGGAGGTGTTTCACCAAGCCCTTCATACATCTCTGTGACAGAAGGAGCGTAATGTATTATTTTCTTATTAATTTCCCATTTAAGAGAGTCTTATGAATACTATTACCATGGAACAAAAATAGCTAAATATGTAATGAGGCTGGGCTTTGGTGTTGGTTGTATTTGTGGGTTTTTTTTCTACTTTCTCTTTCTCCTAGCTACCAGATGGAAACTCCAGTGCGTTATTTTCCTGGACAGTGTAATAGGTAATTAAGTTGTCCCCACCTGGCTGAGAGAGGTAAATTCTGAGTGCTCAGAAATGTTCCTTGTGGAGCAGATTTCATCCTTCCTACAGAAGAAATATCAAGGAGAAATTTTGCCTTTCTGGACAATTTCTGCTGCTAATGAACTGAAGTGGTATTTATAGGAAACGGAGCAGACTTTATGACTGAATAACATGTCCTATGCAGATATTTACCCTTTTTGATGCTGGTAAGAGAAGAAGCTTAGGGCACCCACATGCTTCAGTTAGGCACTGGAAGTGAAGTAACATGAGTCCAGGGGTATATATAGCACAAATTGCATTTCCACAAAGACATAGTGCACTCCAAATATGACTTCAAACACTGGGAATTGGAGTCAGGAGTCTATTCCTTCAAAGGCAGATGATTTGAGAAAAGGAGATCCATCCTCCTCTCTTTCAATACTTATCCTAACAGCTGTTGTACTACGAGTCAGCACAGCCTGTTTTGAAATCCTGAAATCAGGAAAAGGGTTGTGTGGATGCTGGACTGGAAAATATATGATGGAAAGGTAGAGACCTAACAGGAAAAAAAAAAAATGAGAGGGCAAGCAAAGGAAGAGTGAAACTGTGATGAAGTAAAGGAAAAAAGATCCAGAATTTTTTAAACCATATGTCAAATATACCCAGGCTTAGCCCTCTAGGCAGCTGCTTTATAAATAAAACATAGCTATTGAATTGTGAATTTTGTGGTTGTTGAAGGCAGATGAGTCAAAAAGGTCTCCTCTTCTGTCTCACTCCACAGGAGCCATGCTGTGCTTATCTAAGACCTGGAGGTCACACTTTGCATAGTTTGCATGATGCACAGTTATTGGAAAGCTTTCCTGGCCATATCAGCATTTTGGTCTTTAAGGAAAAATTTAGAAGTATTAGCAGAGTAGCCATCATCTAACTTATTAAAAAAAAAATACAAATTGGTGTTTAGTAATTCATTATCTGATTTATAATGCATGGTAAAAGGATAGGGACTCCAGGAAGATGCTGGGGCTTCCCAGCATTGCAGTCTTCATTGTCTGCTGTTGGGAGTAATGAAGGATAATAAAACAAATCATACCATAAATAATAAATAACCTCATCATTGTATATTTAAAATCAGAAAGCATGAAAGGGAAAATTCCCAACAGCTGAAAAGATTTAACAGCTCTTCTTAGTGCCTGTAGAACTAACAGTTGAGTTCTGTTAGAAGGATTTCAGTTAATAACAACCTCATTTTTAGAAACAAACAAAAAGAAGGAAAAGGGAAAAAAGTAGAAGGAAATAAATTTTGTCAAAAGAAAGGACTAGGGAGAAAGGTAATAAAACATTCATTTGATGAGGGACAGTGATTCATAGCATGTAGGAACCTCAAGGGAACACAAGGGCATAGAGAAAGGAAAACTGCAAGCAAACAGGCAAAATGAGAAGAAAAAGAGAAGCATTTGATAATATTTAGAAATGTTTTTGCAGCTGGAGCACAAAACTAGGGTCTCAACTACTTGTCACCGTGGAAGATCTGTCCTTCACAGGAAAGCATTTATTCTCTATGTGTTTTTTGAAGGGGTGGGTAGGGTAAGAAAGTGTACTTGTAAAACTAAATTGCCCCAGAGTTTTCCAGGGGAGAAAATTACTCTGTCATTCACGTCCTGCCTTTCATTCACTTCCTATTAGCTGTGATGTTAAAATAGCTGTCATGCTTTGTTTCACTGGCACTTTCCTTTGTTGGGTGGGTATTTAATGTATTTCACAGAGACCTGAGAAACCTTGGACCAAATGAGAGTTTGCAGTGTAGACCAAGGATTCTGAATACACAGGGCACACATCAGTTTCTTAGTTGAGGTTGTTTCCACTTCAGTGAGTTTAATAACCAAAATGTGTTTAGCTGTCATGATCAGGCTTCTACTTCCAGAGCTTTCTTCCAAACCTGATGGAGATCCACAGGCATGTCCTGATGAAGATGTGGTGAACCATAGTGTTCTAAAAGGTAATTTCAGAAAATTTCGTACTGCCACTTTAAAAATATTGTTTCTACCTGTCCTTTGTGCATCTTCAGCAGGGATAATGCTAATCCAGAGGTCATCAGGACAAGTATGCAGTCAATTCACCTGGCAGCACTCTTAATTTGTTAATCAAAACAAACATTTTCCAAGGATGGTGCAGGACAAGAAAGTGATGTTGAATGGAGCTAAATCCAGATGGGATCCACTTACCAATGGTGTTCCCCAGGACTCGGTGTTGTGAAGTCTTTACTATCTTGATCAGTGATCTGAATGAGGAGATCAAATGGACCCTCAATCAGTTTGCTGATGACACCAGGTTGATCTGCCTGAGGGCAGGATTTGGCCAGACTGGAGCAATGAGCCAAAGCCAATTGTATTAGGTTTGTCACAGCTCAGTCTGCATTCAACCACTTCAATCCCATGAAATGCTATAGGCTTGGAGCAGAAGGGCTGGACAGATGTCTGGAGGAAAAGGACCTGGAGTTTGGTTGACAGCAGCTAAGTATGAGCCAGCAGTGTGCTCAGGTGGCCAAGAAGGCCAAAGGGCATCCTGGCTCGTGTTAGAAATAGTGTGACCAGCAGGCCCAGGGCAGTGATTGTGCCCCTGTGCTGGGCCCTGGTGAGGCTGCAGCTCCAGGGCTGTGTTCAGTGCTGGGCCCCTCACTCACTGCCACAGGGACACCGAGGGGCTGGAGCATGGCCAGAGTTTGGCAGCAGAGCTGGGGAAGAGGCTGGAGCACAAGGGCGCTGGGGAGAGGCTGAGGGAATGGAGGTGTTCAGCCTGGAGAAGAGGAGTCTGAGAGGATACATGATCACTCCCTGCAACTCCTTGACTGGAGGTTGTGAACAGGTGAGGGTCAGTCTCTTCTCCCATGCCACAAGTGAAAGCACAAGAGGAAATGCCAGGTAAGATTTGGATTGGAAATTAGGAACAATATCATCCCTGAAAGAATTGTCAAACCTTGGAATAGAGTGCTCAGGGAGGTGGTGGAGTCACCATCCTAGGATAGATTCAAAAGCTGTGTAGCTGAGGTGCTGAGGGACATGGTTTAGTGATGTGCTTGGCAATGTGAGGTTATAGTTGGACTTGAGGGTCTTAAATGTCTTTCCTACCTAAAGAATTCTATGATTCTATATGCTGAGCCAAGACTTTACTACATGACATGTATCTTTTATAAGGATTATGAAGCTAGTAGCAATTTAATCAGTATAAAAAGATTTTTCACAGATTTGGATTAGATACCACAGCTCCTTCCTATTAGGAAACTTAACATCAATCACTTTGCCAGATTTAAAAGCAAACATTATCAGGCAGATTTCTAAAGTTGTTTTGAAATTGAAAAGCTCTCTATCTGTGAATGATATGCCATATGACTGAAAATGTGGGCCATTACACTAAACCTGCCCTGGTTTCAAAATGCCCATATGAAGAACATGAAACTGTGTTTGCAATCTCTTGCCACTCCTTCCCACCTCAGAAAACTCTAGGGATTAGTGAAGTCATCATTATTTTTTCATGATACCTTTCTTATTGCCTAATTAGCAGTCCTAGTAAGAGCTGGTTCCATACTTCACTGAAGGAAATAATGCATCAATTTTGTTTAATTACATCTGAACTACTGCTACACACAGCATTATAAGATATAATCTCCGTGGAATAAAAGAAAAAGGATCAGATGCAACATTCTCTTATTTATTAGCCTTGTTTCAGCAATATCTCAAAAGAAAATCACTTTTTGGACTTACCAACTCAGTACTGAAGTTTGCTGAAAGCTGTTGTGTAGCCATGACAATTGTGATTTCCAAATAACCATCAACATACATGTTCTAACGAGTCATCAGCTATGTGGAACAGCTTCCTCTTGTTTTGCAGCTTACATAAAGTACTATAGAAAACTTCTCTCTCACTGTTCAAAAAGACAAGTATGTATTTGACAAATATGAGTAGAAACACAAGAAACAAGGTAAACGCACCCAGTAGTGCCCTTAGAGCTACCCAGCCCACCTGAGGACAGATATGATCTCTGTTATCAAACTCACATGTAGACATCCACATATTAAGAAGTAATTTTTACTTGTCTAACTACATGAGAGAATTTCCATCTGAGTTTCTATTTATGTACTCTCTCAGCAATCTTACCAAAACTGTTTTTCTTCCTAGTACCCAGAGACTAGAATGGGAAGAAATACAAAGAGCTGTGCGTATGCCTAATATATATTTGTATAAACAGATTAACTAGCTTTGCTCACAGCCTCTAGCTTCTGAAAAACGTTAAAAGTCGCTTGATCACCATATAAACCCTGGAATATAAATACACGTATATAATTCTATATAAACCAAATAAAATTGGATTATAATTTGGGATGTCGAATAAAGTACCTTATACCTAAGAGACTATGTAAAACACTAGGAAGAAATCAAAACATACTTAAAAGATTGACAGGTTAATCTCTGTAAATCTAAAGATCACACTTGAGCTGTGGATTTGTGCAGAAATCTAATCAATCTCAGTATCTGAGAGGGATACAACAGACTATTGGATTGCTTCAACTCACAGAACAAAAAATATGTTCCTACACTATTTAATCTTCTAAGGTATTTTCTGTATTAGTCAAGGTAATGATATACACCATCAGTATTCAATTTTCCACTGTGATTACAAAAGTTACCACATTTGTACCACAAACTAACCATATCAGCAGTTTTCCATTGTGCTTTATTAACATTGTGTATTTTAATGGCTGGTTCTGCTAATGAGATTTGGAAGTTTTATATTAAGGGCACACAGAACAGAAATCATTAACTAGAAGATGAGGGTTTTTTTCTTCTGGCATATGCATAAAATTATATGCTAATAAAATAGGAATATGATTTCAGTAGTTGCTAATACAAATTAGTTTTCATATTAATGATTCCAGAGTTTTATTCTGGGAACAAAACGTAAGAGTCAGAGAAGTCATACTGAGAAGAAAGCACAAATCACTGGTACTCCTGCTTGAAGAGAGGAGTAAAAAAAATGCAGTGGTCCAGCATAGTGACCTTTCCTTTCTACTTGTTCCTTCTACATCCACTCTTCTAGATATTAAACTTCGTTCAATCAATATCGCCTCATGCAATGAGGCAGAGATGAAATTCTGCTCACTGCTTGAGGCCATTAGCCTCACAAGTGCTTTCCTGAAAGAGTGAAGGAGGTAGTACAGATGTACTGGTCTTTTCCTTAAAGAAGCAACTGACCTCCTACACAGCTTCACGATGCATCAATATGACAGTTCACTGTTTATTGTTGGAAATGTATTTACATTGCTGTATGTTTCTGAAACATTACTGTAATCCAATACCGGCATAAGTCATGTTGTGTAGATATAACAGGTACTTGAATAATTTCTGGCAGAAATATTTGATGCAATTAAATCTCAATGTGTTGAGGAAATATATTGGATTTGTCAAGAATTTTAATAGGAATTTATAGAAGTATACAATTTTACAGAGGACATGAACAGTTAAGAATGCATCAGATCATAAAGGCAAGAAATTTCCATTTTTTGTTTCTGTTTATAAATTCCTTTTTTTTTTTTTTTACTATATTAACTATGTAAGTGGCTCTTAAGCTTTCCAGCTTCTGAAAGGAAACTACATCCTTGTGGTCTAAGCCCATCCTACCGGATACCTTAGATACCTAAATTGGGTATGCATCTGACTGTTCTGTCTCTGTTCTCAGTGAAGAAAATACAGATGCCATAAGAAAGTGTTACAAATTTTAGGATTTTTTTTGTTGGAAATGGGGCTAGACATTGACTCAAGAGTTAAAAAGTAGGACAGGTAAGTCTTTCCAAGCATATGAAAGTTATGGCATTCTACTCTATGCCTAGTCAAAACATCTATTTATCTTCAAAGATGTATCAGTGCTTATGATGGGTCTTTTTGTGATAGAAACTATTTATAAACATATGTTTCTACAAGATTTAAGTTAGACTAAATAGTAATCCTTACAAAGACATGTAGCAGCAAGTGCATTTATCTGCAAATAAGATAAATGGCTTATTTTGCTATCATTAAAAGCTTTTAACTCAAGGTTACATCTTCTCTGATCGTTGTTAGAGGCAGTCAGACTGAATGACGGTGATGGTTCTTCTGTGCTTATGAATGATCTTGTCATTAGGAGTAGTAGACTTCTGAATTTCTTCCTCCTTAACAGTGGTCTATATGATATGGTCATGGATGATATCGTGGCTTGTGGAACACAATTCAGGGAGCTTATGTTCAAAAACTTATTATGTGATGGTTTGTATGAAGTACAGTTTCTCACATTTCCTGTCTGAGACCTGTCCTGTGCACACTTATAGAAAGGCTGAAATGCTATTCCTTTTTCTCCTTTTGCTCTGCCTTACCTGTTAGGAACAAGATCTGCTTTTTGTTATGTGGCACAAAAATCACTAGGATCCTCAGGCACAAACAACAATAATGTGTTTGAAAATTATAACATTTAAAAACCCTAAACACATTTCCCCACTCCCTCCCACCCCAAAAAATTCCAAACCGAAACAAAACAAAAAAGAAGTTATCACATACTGTGAACTATATACACCCAGTTAGTTAAGATTTTGGTAAGGAAACATCTCACTCACATCCTTGAAAAGGCTGGTTTATCATCGTTTTGCGGTTCAGTGAAGTATGCCGTGTTAACACCAGCAGTTCACTATTTCCTTGAATCTACTTCCATCTGTTGGCAAAAGTGTAGGTTGCGCTTGGGAAAACAAAACTCAAAGTGCAAATATTTGGTTTGAGTTTCTCCGGAAACAGACAAAGAGTAGAAATCCTAAACACCAGGCATGTTTTAGATTTTTCTCATAGTCTGTAAAACACCTTTATGGTAAACTCTTTATCAGCCTTTTTTAATCTTTTATTTAACTATTAAAACAAAACAAGCAAACTATCATACATAATCCCTATGCATAAAGAAGGTGTTACACAATTAAAAGTCGACTTTTTTTCTCCCAAAGTATATCTGCTGGTCAAAAAAAAAAACCAAAAAAACCTATTATCCCATTCCAAAAGCCTTACATCCCTTATTTCTTAAAACCATCACAGCTGTACAGTAATCACCTGTAAGCTGCTGTACAGCTGTTGTGCAACAGCTGGCTCAAAGTTTTAGGAAAGAAGTTTTAATTTGTTTACACAAATGTACATTATGTATGGGTTTTTAGGTGTTACTATATCAAAGTATACTGTATATTTTTCATGTTTCTGTGCCAGTCAATCAAAAAATAAATTTTATTTCACACTAAACAGCTTGCAATGATTCCTATGGTCCAATGAAACAAACAAAACAGCAATTGATAATCCTGATGCTGGCGTCACAAACTCTTGAATTTGGTTCAGTATCAACTTGTCTTGTAATTTTAATGCTACCTTCTTTAGGAAGACATCTTGTCATGCACAGTTGTTGTGCACAGTAGAGCAACAGTGATGTTTGAGGTTTGAATGAATCTCAAGAGTTCTCACTGAGATATTTTTATGATTTCAGAGACCATACGTATACACTCCTAAGGAACCCAGGTCAGAACTCAGAGTCTTCATTCCACCTTTATCTGTTTCAGTGTTGCTTTTCAATTTGGCAGTTATATTCTCTCCGAGTTTAGCTATCCTTTGCCATATTTTGATGACTTCTTTTTCTGTTTAGTCTCCAAAAAGTAGTTTTTTAATTTAATACTCCTTTTTTCATCCTCCACAAACCATCTTTAACTCTGTATGGAAATGTCTCTTCTTTAACTTTTGCATCTTCCAGTAGGTGATACTGTATCCTATGATGCTCTTAACATCAATAACTTCCACAAAAACTCTATTTTTCTCAGTCTAACTGTTTACTTCTAGAACGTCAACTCTTCTGTTTGTTTTCAACCAAAATACAGTACATTGCACATCTGACCTTCTTCATTCCTCTCCTCACTTATCTTCATCCTCAGTACCCATAGAGAATGCCTAGGGATGCCATACAGGGCATACAGGGCTTTTGAGGCCTTGGTCAAATGTCAGAACCTCTCTCCACCTATCAAAGGACTACAGGTACTGAAAGGTTTCAGTTTAACAGGGTACTTTATTTCCTAGACTACTCAGCCTTAACCTTATAGAGCTAAATGATCGAATTTTGATCCTTCACTCCTTTACATACAAACAAACCATACTCATAATCCTGATGTTTTCAATATCAGCAAAGCTGTCTCACTCTCATCTTTTTTTTGTAAACATCTTTCTTGCCTGATGAAACTGATCCTATGAGAATGGATAACAAGGTCATCCATGTCTTACAGACATCATAATTGAAGTGGGAAAAAGGAATTGAAAAGGAAACCAGGCAAGGTATATTTAACAATATGGTCAAAAGAGATAGGATAAAGGCATGCTACTTCTTAATTATTTTCATAATCATGGTAATTTTTAATATCTACTCTGCTGTACTGAGTTTCTAACATTTCAAAATCTTTGTTACATTTCTAGATATTTGCTGTGCAAAGACAGCAACTGTCTTGCCGTAGATCAGTGGAACAATTAAGGAAGACCTTTTCACAGGGAGCCGTAAGGTTATTTGCAGTTAGATGTCCATCTGAATCTATGAACTCTTATTTTTTACCCATCCATTATGCAACACCATGGAAGAACAATATTCCATGCTGCTTTTAAAGTTATTTTTTCTTTAAACACGAGGAAGAAAATAGCCTACAGAGCTGGACATATGCCTTTGAAAAGTGTCGTGACCTGTTCTTCACATTTCATCAAGTCCTAAGGCATTTTATGTTTCCTATTAAAAAAATAAAAATTATTTGCTGCCTATTTTAAACAATATAAAATATGATAGTTCTGAAATAGCACAAAACAGTTTCTGTCTTAAGACTTGCAAGTACACTGTGATTCAGAAATTAAATAAACAGAAAGTTTTTGGTGTATGTCCAAATTGTCTTGGAAAGATAAGGCCAGTGATCTTTGGATCACATTTTGAATTATTTTCTGTACTGAATTATTATGTGATTGTTGTTTAGTGACCATTGGCTGTTGTCTGCTGATGCTTATTATATTACTCTTGGAGAAAATAATGCTTTAACAACCCAGATTGGATGCTTCTATTTTTTCTGTTTTCCCGAGATTATGGAACATCTTAAAAAACATCAAAAATTTTTTTGTAGGATTCTGAGATTGCATCTGCTCTAATTATGATTTAATTGCCACTGATGACTGCCAGCTGTCCAATGTGAAAGAAAACTATTCACAGGTATGCCAGAAGACAGGAAGGTTCTGTTCTGTGAAATGATGAGATTCAAGTTTACAAAATTTTCTTTTGCTCTTCATCAAAGAGAACAGAAACATCTCATGCCTGTCTGAATTGGATCAATTCCCCTAATCAGAAACAGTGACTTAAATCTCAGCCCTTTTCCTCTATAAGAATGCACTGAGGAATTCTGTTGCAAATATAACTTTTGATCTGACTTTTCCACTGATGGATGTTTTGGGATTTATATTGACATCCTATGAATGAATACAGCTGAATTAATTGACATCACCAGTATTCATAACCTCAGAACACTCACCAGAAAACGATATCTATATTCTGACTTTAGAGATTTTGGAAGGCCAAGGTTCAATCCTGGGATAAAATAAAGTAGAGAAGACTGAAGCTGTGTGGAGTATGGTAACAGTGTTTTTTCTAAAGTTTTCAGTCTCTTCAGAGACTGAAGAGTCTGAACTCAGACACTTCAGATTAAATGATCTGTCAATGCCCAGTGACAAAATGATACAAATCTTTCTCAGTCTTTTGAATACACAGACAGTGAATATGGCTGATAGCAAGCACACAGGAGACAACAGCTCTGAAACATTTGTGTTTTATCTTGGACTCTTTTTACACTCCAAAGTTCTATGTTCTCAATATGTTTTACCCTATGTATATAAGCTTTACAGACAAAATATAACCTCCCTTGTTTCTCTGCTTACATTCCTGGTCCAAATTATTAACAGACTTTACAATGAGAGAAGCAATGTCACTAAACAGACCCAGATGGAGTCTTCTTAGAGTCAAAAGTTTATAGGTATGGATAGCTGTTATTTATCATATCTTAGCAATGGTATAAAGAAGACAGGGGAATGTAGGTAATCAAAAGATAAGAGGGATAAAGAGTTCAGGCTGACCTCTGTGCGTCTTACTATTGAAGATATGTTATGAGGAAAAATGAGAGGCCATGAGTTACAAAGAGAGGTTGATGTTACTGGTGTACCATAGATGGAAAGAGAGAACACAGTTCATGCAAAAAAAAAACCAAAAAAACAAACAAACCAAATTGTAGCTCAATCTTTTGTCCAATCTCTAAATCAAAGCCAGTTTTCCTACCCAAGGACTGTCTCTTTTTCCTTTTTTAAAATTTCCTCTTGAAACAACAGTATCTTGCAGGTAGCCTTCTCTTTGTGTACCTTCTAATAGGATAGAAGTCATAATCATTTTGATAAAGTGCCCTTCTTAGCCCAGTAACATTTCAACATTTCAACAGAGTGAAGATTAGCACAGTTCCTTGATAGTGACAGATGCAGAATCTAGCTGCAAGGACAGCCTCTGGCTTTCAGATTGCAGCATTCCTTCTACTTTTCTCTGGGACTGTGAGAATGGAAACACTTTTTTTTTTTTACCGATATCAGTCTTGATTTGCTACTTTCACCTGCACCAATTCCTCAACTAAGGCACAGTATAACCTGTTCCCCTATTCACTGAACATTTAGGTAGAAACATGGAACATTTTTAAGTTTCTCACGTTTCCCAGTACTATGAGTTTCCCTAAAGATCCCAATGTCCTTGCTTGTCTGTTATGATGAACCTCAGTAAAAAGTGAGCCAAAACAAGATCTTCTCAGCTTATTTATCCTTGGACCTTTCTGTTGTATCACAGCTTTTATGACAGGCAAATGCATTTCAGTTTTCCCTTCAGCAGTTTACCTCAGAAGATTGTGAGGTCACCTGTGTCATTGTGAAGGTCTCCATTTGAGGTTCTGTACATCACTTCTTCTCTATTTCTTTCGGCAGAACAGTCTGTTTTTTCCTTCTCTTCCTTCACCATCTTTCCCAAGCAGGAACTCCTAAGCTGGTCTGTCCTTCTGAGAGCTTCAGTTTTTCGTGTCAAGGACACTTTGCAGCTGAAGTAATAATTTTCCCACTCCTCACTAATGGTGTCTACACACACATACAGCCCATAAAACAGCAAAATCAAGAAACCGGAAAATACAAATATTACTTTTACACAAGCATTGGTTTTACATAGCACTTTTACATGGTGTTTATTTTTATTTCAATATTTACTTCTTAGAATGTTATTTTCTTTTAAAGAAGTTATTTTTCGCCACTTAATTTTTTCACGTCTTCTGAATTTTCCTTTCTTCTCTTGTTACTGCAGAAAAAAAAAATGAAATCCCAAATCGCAGCAAAAAATGAAATATCTCATTTAAAAATTGTTCTTATTCAAACATCCCTGTTATTCCAATTAACTGTTTCAAATACAGTCACATAAAGGTTTTGAAATAGTAAAACTATGTTTCTAAGTGTCATTGAGTTATATTTATTTCTTTATGTTTCAGATTGCTAAATGACTTTGTTTCATTTGCTGGTGATCTGTTAAAAATTACTTTAAGTGTGTATAAATACTATAAGTATTTATATCACACTTCTGCTATGAAAGCAGAAGCCGGCACAAACACACTAAATGAGGAAATTACCAGGTGTTTTCATTTCAAATGCAAGGAGCTTTTCATTCTCAACACTTTACCCCACATAACCTTTACTTGCTTGGGATCAAACCTAAAACCTACTTCACGTAAATCCTCTAACTTAGAAGGGCTGTATGAAGCCAATTCCCTCCTGATGCACAGAAGAAGGATGGATAAGGGAAAGAAGAGGGGATTGCAAGACTCTGTTAGTCCTTAGTCTTGACAGAAAATCCAAGTAATTCATAACATATTTGAGCAAAGAAATATGAATTACTTTTCAGGAAAAAAAAAAAAGCTATTCTCAACTGGTCGTAGACAATGAACCACAAAGTGTTTCTTCTCAGCACAGTTGTGTCTCCTGGGATCTCCTTGGAGAGTTTCACTTTCAATAAACACAATGTATTGAAGCTCTGGAAAGCAAGAGTTTTGTTTTTAATGGTGATGAGGACAGTGTAGGATCTCAATGGAAAATGATACTGAAGAGGCAAAGTTACACAGACTATTCAAGGGTGATTTTTGCTCGTGTTGGTATCAGTCTCCAGTGCCACACAGTCTTTCTGTTCAGCCTGTAGCTTAGACTACCATAAGAAAATGTCAGCCATACATCCATTACTGTCTATTTTCTGAAAGTTTAAGGCTGAAGTTGATGAATTTCAGTTGTATTTTCTTCACTTAAGGAGACAGATATCCAAAAAAGTGCTCTTTCAGGAGCATGTTCTGGAGTTTGCAAAAGTGAAAGAGAAGTCTTCCTTCTTTGGTCCCCGAAGGTAGAAACATTATGGAAGAGAGCAGCTGCTGCAGAAGTTATCTATGCTTTGTGCTTTTACAGAGATTTTTGAAACATATGGGACAAATTTATTTTTATGAAAACTCACTGTGTCAGAAGGCCCAATAAATATGGCAAAGCTAGAGCAGGATTAAATGTTCCTAGCAAATGCCTGAAATTTTTTTTGAACTTACAGGATGAAAAGATCTTCTGTGCCTGGGAAGTTGTGTGGGTGGCAGGACAGAACCAGATGTTTTTCCTCTGTATTTTTATTAAAGTGGGAACTGAAACAACACACAGTCTGAAAGTTTGGATGTGAAGCTTCAGTGGTTTCACGGATAGGTTGAGCAACAGTTGTCTGGCATACTATAACATCAAGCTAGGGAAACTTTAATTAGTTGTAGTCAATGGATTCTCTCAGAATTTGAGATGCTTTAGAATAAAAGAGCACTCTTTGAGATTGCTCATCTCTTGTCTTATAAACATTATTTCCCAGTTCCAATTTTTTTTTTTTTTAAATTGATATTTTTATATGTGGGGATTTATTCAATCTCTGTCTTTCAAAGACACATTTTGGGAGTTTGTTTTATCTGCTAAACCTCCTCCTCCATGACTACCTTGAAAGGTTTTTATACTCCACTGATCTCCATACAAAACAGCATACAAGACATTAGAAATGTATCCTCTTTGTTTTACTTATTAGCTAGATCCTATCTTCCACCACAATAATCCAGCTCTCATCTGTCTTTGCCCAAGCAGTACATTGTAGAAGCCATTAGCAAGACTTTTAGTTCTTTTTTTTTTTTTTGCAGTAGGGGTTAGCAGAGGTTCATACTTCCTTTTTCAGAATATTCAATTTACCATCTTAATCTATTGTAACCAAAGGTTAACAGTAATCCAGGTATTCACTGGCTCTTCAGCTGTGTGAATAGAGGTGTCTGAGTGCCATGAACTGTAGTGTGAAGGGCAGTCTACGGGCAGGAAAAATATTTTCTTCATTGTAGGAATATGTATGTCCTGAATTATGTGAGATGTCAGGTGTTTTATAGGTGTGGTCTCTGAAATTAAAAATTTGGGATTTATTATTGTCGTGGTTTTGGCCCATCAAGGAACAAAAGACCACGATTAGCCTCAAGTACTGAAGACTTAAAGATTGCTAAAGGGCAGGGGGGGCTTAATTGCTGCTTAAGGTCGAGGATAAAACAGACCAGGCTACCCGGCTTGGGGAAGAAAACAGAAAACAATTTAATACCAACTAAAACATAAACCCCCCCAAAAAACAGAACCAAAACAAAACAACACAGAATGGTACAGAGATGAAGAGTCCAACCAGCCCTTTAAGACCCTCTGCTCCCCACTCCTC
>WBNH01012331.1:125941-142143 GCA_013401255.1 Urocolius indicus | reverse complement strand
TCCTTCCTCCTTCTCCGACTGTGGGGTCTGCATGATCACCTCCATCTTGCACCAAATTCCCGTCCCTAAATAGTGATCGCAGAGGCACCAGATTGACCCAGCCGGGCCGGGGGGTGGGTCTGAACCCAGGAGTCGGGGGAGAGTCTAAAAAATTTTACCAGGTCTTCACTGCAACCCGCTCCCCCTGTTACTAAGCAAAAGCAACTCCTTGCTAAACCATGACAATTATGTTTTTCATACATTATTTTGAAAATTAATTCCAATTTTCCTTATTTCTGTCAGGGGACGCAAGTATGTTGAAATGAGGCAGGTTAAGTAAAACAGTCAGAGATACTATTAAGGTAAGTGCAGAATTTTCTTTCTTTTTCTCGTTTTTGTTGTTAAAAGCTGTAAATTATTATGTGATCTGATTTGTTTGTTTTGGTCTAAATAACATTTTTTATTTCATCTTGGGGCAGTGTTTCTTATTTCATTTTCAGACATTATGGAAATGAATTAAAACTTGAAATACAATTTCTAAGGCAACATAATTTGATCTGGTAATTAGAATGTATCACTTAAGTATACACGTCACAGCAAAATCAGAGTTCTTCTTAGACTATTTTTTTTTTTTTAAATTACATGAAAGCAGAGCAGATGCTTATTTCCTAAATATTTTTATCACCCAAATATGCATTTCTATAGTTTCATTTTTTGGTTTTAATGCTTTGAGTGAAACCAAAAAGTGCTTGCTTTCAATATTAAAACTTTTCCTAATTTGTGAGTAGATGGCAGATTTCATGTACGCTCTATTCTATGCGTATCTTTCAAATGAATTGGCTTTTCTTTTCCTTTCTTACAGCGTTCAATAAATAGTGATATTCATCTTAGATTTTTCCTCCTGCTCTGATTAAAGCAGAGGCCCTTAGGAAAGACTGTGGGTGTCAGAGTTCTGAGGGAAACACCTGCAGACTTAGATGAGACATGCAGCTACCTGCAGACAGAGCTGACACATGCATGGAAAGAATTTTCCTTCTTTTTTTTTAATCACAGCACCTTTTGCAGTGTCTTTTGCCACATTAACTGTCCATATCTTTCATGTGTGCCTTCCTTTATTTATAAGTTCAGAAATGAAAGCCACCTACCTTAGTCCTTGTCACTATCTTGAATATGAACAGGAGTAAACATTTCTTTTTGCACTTCATTGCATAAATCAATCAAATCTTCCATCCTGAAGATGTTAATAGGATCCTAGATAGCTACAGATTTGTGAAGCAAGGCACTGACATGCTTTATTAGCAAGTATCCTGGACCATGTGAGTAACTATAATTCCCATGTATGGTATTATTACAGAGAAAATTGCACACTCATCTTGGCATTCATTCAGTTCCTCCAGTCGCAACTTAACTTCAAAGAATATAGCAGGTGTATAGAAATTTATCCTGGTGTCTGTGGAGCTTTATTCAGGAGCATGCAAACTGTTTGAAACTATTTTGAAAATAATACAGAAAAAAAAATCTACTGAAAAGCTAGACTCAGTAGAGTTTATAGGATTTCCAGTTCAGAACACAATTAAAATAATTATTTAAAGGTCCTTAAGATTTATCTGCAGCATCAAGCACCCAAATACGTTGAAAAGCTGTGATATAGACAACTACTTACAGGTGTGACTTTCTGTCACTTGACAAAGTTGCCGTCATCACATGTCCTGGCCTACAGTCATTATCAGACTATGCATAATACAGACTGGGTAAGATATACAACAAAAGATAGCTAGGGTTTTTTTAAAGCTTTTAAGTGAATTAAGTTGGAAATGACAATTAAAATCAGATGAAGATTTCATTATGCCATACCCACTAAGCTACAGCTTGGTAAAGCTCTCCAGCTTCTCTCCCAGTGGAACAAATGCCTAATGGTCTGAGAGCAAGCAAGAGGAAGTTGAGTCCAGAATTTTACTGTCGTATCAACAAAAGGAGTTTTCAGTTATGTATTCACTTATTGATCAAACTTGTCCTCAAAGAAAATACATGAATGTGACTGTTGGAAAAATTGTAACCCACTGTCTTCCTACCCTGAGATTCTCACTGCTATTCTGGAAAAGATTTGTGCACTCATCTCTGCTAAGATAGACCTAGACCCTTTAATTAAGTCCCTAAACCCAAAAGTGAAAAGGACAACAACACAAACCCTGGAGGCTGCTGAACAAGAGTAGATGTCAGTCAGCAGGAAGTGTCAATTGTAGACCTGGCTATCTCAGATGTAGTACCTCAGTCAGACTGGGTCACAGCTTCAGAAGCAAAACTCACATTTTGTTATTTAAACTATTTGATCATAGACAACAGGAGCGCTTTATTATTATTATTATTATTATTATTATTTGAAATAGGAATACTTACTACCTTTGAATATCTCACTGGACTCTGAGCCTTTGACTGACTTCCAGTTCTTTGTCCTTCTGAGCAATAAGTGAACCCTTTAGGTTTCTAAGGTACAAAAGTAACACCCTACAGGTCAGTAGGGTCAGTCAATATTTTTTTCTGAAATAGTTTTCTGCTAGATTTGGCTGAATTGACTTAGAAATGGAGACCCAACAGAGGCAGACAGGTGAGCATTGAGTAAGAGGGTATGATGGCAGGAAGCAGGGTTATTTCCCTTGATTCTATCGTGCTACTGGGAACAAACTCCATGAATAGAATTAAATTATGTTTAAAAATGTAATAAAATTTTTCTCTTATTGGAAGATTTACAGTAACTCTATTACTGATGTAAGAAGGAAAAGATTTTTTTTTTTTAATAAAGTATGACTATTACAACTTGTTTCTGAAGTTGTTTTCAGCTTTTAAAGAAATGAAAAGTGAAGTTTATATCTTGTATCAATGTGATGATGTAAGTTTGGTGAAAAGTTATACAAAAAGTTACTGAACAACATTATAACAAGACATTTGGAAAAACAAAATTCATAAAACATGGAGTAGTGTTTTAAGAGGTGTTTTGTCATGTTGCTTTCCCTTGGGAGACATTTCTGGAGATGACATTTGTTTTGTTTCTTCCAGAAAAAGTTAAGACAAGCATAGTAAAAAAATCATTTAGTTGTAGAGATAAACTATGTTAATTCTGCCTTTTTACTTTTACTTAAGTAAACTTGTGACCTTGCAGAGTAATTTCAGTAACTAATAAGAATGGGCCACACCTAATGCATCAGCGTGATGGGATGGCCAGTTAAATAGTAGATCTCTTGATTCTCCCTCAAGCCTTTAACAACCATATCAGCTAAACAGCTTTCCCAGTCTCCTCCTAATGTGATCTGTCATCATTTAAAACAATCCAAAAAATATGAACCTCTGTGCAACTTTTTATATGTGAGTAAACTACAACACTCGGGCTAATGAGAAAGAGACTTAGACTAAAACCAGGCTTTACGTTACTAATTATGTCAGACAGCACAAAACATTATTGGCTGGCAGAAATTTACGGCTATGCTGGCCGTTGTAACAGCTTTTAGCTTGAAGAAAAATGTTGTTCTCTTTTAATCTTTTTTTTAATCTCAGTTCCCAGAAAACAGAAAAGACATAGCAGGTAGCAATCCTTGCTGCTCACCAATGCCCATTGTTGCAGAACCATATACTTTAGAGCTGGAGCTGCAAGATAAGAGGCAGTGGATGCTTTCTGTGAAAAAAAAAACAGCTCTGCCAGAACACTAAACTTTCCTGAGCTGACGTGCTTTTTATGAGTATGTATTTATGCATCCAGAGACATGGTTCTCTTCCCTGCAGGAGAATATAAATCGTCATGTGCAGAAGTCCATGAAATAACCGGTGAGATTAGTCTCTCTGAGAAAATCTCCCGTTCCTTGATGCTCACAATGATTCTTCCCGCTAGATGGCACCGAGCATCTGCTGCATCTCTCTGTGCCTTCTCCCCACGCTGTTCACTATCCTTCCATTTTTACACCTAGCAATAAGCCACTGTGCTAGTTTAACCCTGGCTGGGAGCCAGGTGCCACCAAAGCAATTAAATCACTCCCTCTCCTAAACTGGACAATAGAAAGAGAATATAAATCTCCAGAGTCGAGATAAGGTCAGGGTAATCAGNACAGTTCTTCACAAACTACTTCAGCGTGTGTCTCATCCACAGGGGAAATAATCTTTCAGGAATTAACTGCTCCAGTATGAGTTCCCCATGGTGTCACAAGTACTTATAGTAAATCTGCTTCAACATAGGTTTCTCTCGGCCTGCAGGTTCACATGTTTTGCCAGGAACTTGCTCCAGAGTGGGTTTCCCACTAGGTTACAGTCCACCCATTCCAGTGTGAGGTTTTTGCTGGGCTGAAGGTGGATCTCTGCTCCCTTGTGGCATCAATGGCTGCAGGGGCACAGCTGCCTCACCATGACCTTCACCACAGGTTGCAAGGGAACCTCTGCTCCAAGTGCCTGGGCACCTCCACCCTGTCCTTCTTCATTTACCTTGGTGTCTACAGACAAGTTCTCACATTCTCAGTCTTAACACCTGAGCAGTAACTTCTTCCCCTACTCTAAAATGATAATCACAGGTATGTTACTTCCATTGCTGATTGGCTTACCCTTGGTCAGCAACAGATCCATTTTACAGCTCTCTGGCCTTAGCCCTATTAAATACATGGGAAGTTTCTAGCAGCTTTTCTCAGAAGCCACTCCTGTAGCTCCCCCGCTAATAAAACTTGGCATCACAAATGCACTACAGTCCCTCAAAATCACCATTGCAGAATTACTGTTAAATCACTTCTTTTGCCTCATGCCCAGCCTCATAGCTAAATGATACAGCCACAGTAAGCAGTTGGGATGGTGACAGAACATCCTCCAGGCTTCTTGTCGTGTCTGGAGTTGATCCACAGAGCTCAATGCTTGATTAAACTATGTAGGTCTGGAAACAATACAGTTACATTATCAGGCTGCTCAGAATTATATTTATTTACTAATTGTTTGCCTAGTACAACATCTCGTCAAGCTGGTGGGATTGCTGGTCCTGAGCTAACTCCTAAGGCACCAGAGCTCCATGGGTCCTAAGAGCTCAGTGGCAAACCTCAGGGAGCCATTTGACAGGTTTTGTTTGCAGAGAGATGCCCAGAGGATGCACCAAATCTATATTCCTTTCCAAACCTCAACAGGAGCCGACATGCTGAGATTTTCAATTACACTTCATTTTCCTCACCTGCAAAGGAAAGTATTTTGCTCCTTTGATCAATAGCAGTCACTGCTAGCCTGTCCCTGCTGTCTAAGTAGCAATTTGGAAATGACACAGCTTTGAAACATGTTCCCTAGTTAGGGAGTACCTGTTTTGCAGAAACTTTGTAAGACTGAGACTAGTCCAGAAGGATTTTTTTCACTTTAAGTCTCTTAAGGGATAAAAAACTGCTACTGATCCTTACCGAGTGAGTGGAATGGGAGTTTTTCCACTGAATAGGGACAGGTATAATAATTGCTGAGGTTGTTGAAAAGGAAAAGAGGTTAGACCAAGGCAGAACTGTGTAGATTCTTTTCCCTCTCTACTTGCAAATCCCACACTCAAAAACACCAGGTATGTGCACTTGGTGTAAAAAAACACAGAACCATGGAAATCATAGAAATTATTTAGCCTGAAAAAGGCCTTTAAGAACACCAAGTCCAATCATAAATATAATAATGCCAAGTCCACCAATAAACCACAAAATCGCAGAATCACAGAATGGTAGGGTTGGAAGGGACCTTTAGAGATCATCTAGTCCAATACCCTGATACAGCAGGTCCAATTAGATTAGGTTGCCAAGGCTCCCTTACAGGAACAGTAAATTAGTTTTTCCTTNGATACTCCAGTCCCCTGATTATCTCTGAGTCCCTGTGCTGGACTCTCTCCAGTAGTTCTCTGTCCCTCTTGATCTGGGGAGCCCAGAACTGGACACAGAACTCCAGATGAGACCTCACCAGGGCAGAGGAGAGGAGGAGCAAAACCTTCCTCAACCAGCTAGCCACACTCTTTTTGATGCATCCCAGAATGCCATTGATGTTTTTGGCCATGAGGGCACATTGTAAGTTCAGGTTTAATTTTTATTAGGTAAGGAGAATCCTAGGATGTAACTAAAGACAGAATGAAAACACTTTACTTAAAAGCATAAAAGGTGGGTGCCAAAGAAAAGTGTCATGTGAGGAACCGAGAATAAAATGCATGAATTATACTCCTTTTTCACAAGAAGATGGTCTACATTTTGAGGATTCAACTTCTAATATCAAGTTACTTTATTTTTTATTATATTCACTTTTGCTTCACTCACAACCCTATAGCTACAATCAGTGTAGACTGTTAATTATCACAGAAAATCCTTTTTTTGAACCAACTTCTGTCAAGAAGAAAACTAAGGGTAATTTTTTTACTAGATGAGACCATTTATTTCACAAAAAAAACCTCTACTCATTATATCTGCTTGTTCATGTGAATCAGTATTGCGGAATTTCCTTCATGAAGAGTATTTAATGAGATTATTGTGATTTCACACACACAAAAAAGTAAACCTAAACAAACAAAACCCATCACTAAAAAAATAATAAGAAAAACAAACACAAAATCTGAATTCACACATCCTTTTCCTTCTTTTTTTTTTTTTTTTGAGTTAAACCTCCTATTCTGTTGCTCCGAGGCCTTAGACTAGTCTGCTACAATAGCTGGGATCCTTCCAGTAGCACATTAAGCAACATGGCTCTACTGTCATGTATTGTTTCTCTTGCATACTCTTCCCTCAGGGGAAAGTAACATATGCAACAGAGACACTCATTTTGCTCTAGTATTCTGTACTAATTGGCTTTTCCTAAACAATGAAGGCATCATGCCCAGGAATATCACGTTACTGTAGACTAGCTGAGGGGTGACATGAAATACCTGATGCCAGATCATTGTTTTTCAGGAGGGGAGAGCATTTCCAGGTGTTTTCTTTGTCTCATGATGAAAGTTTACTTTATTTTAGTCAAAACTAAACATAATACTTTGATTACTTTTACATTGGTTTTTTTTTTTTCCTTTACTGATTTGTTCTGAATACTGAAAGCCAGCTCTGATGGTCTTTCTGAAAAGCAATTTCCATGCAACTGAATTTGTTACACATTGCTTCAGTTCTATTATACTTAGGAGATGATATTTTACCCACTTTTATCTGTAAATTCCTCGGGAATTTTATAGGCAGTGCTTGAAATGGTAATTCAGATGCTCTAAAATGAAGCTGGTAGGCAAATGTAAAGAGTTGAAATGTTGTATCATTGTGTACAGACCATTTCAACAACAATTTATGAGAATAAAAGCACAAAAGTGGGATGTTAACAAAATGCTTTTAGATAAAAAGCCAGCGTCTGCCAGACAGACACAGATTTTGATCCAGTACTGCATTGTGTTGTGTATCTTTCTTCAGTTTGCTCTTTTTAAACATTTCTGAGTTAGTTTCCGTGGTATTAGGCCAATATCTATTACATAGATTTTACTTGTTAAATTGGTGAAATTGAATTTGCCTTTTCTTTCCTCAATCCCTTGGACTTTTATATCATCTCGTGATGAAGTTTCTGGATTATTTAACTCTGATCTTGATTTCAAAAGCAAAGGTGTTTATTTTTTCTTTCCACATATTCAGATTTAAAAAAAAACAAGCCTGCTTATCATCTTGTTCTTTGCAGACAGGAAGGAGATACTTTTTCAGCTGTGTAAAATGAAGGACCTTTCACCCATAATAGCTTGAAATGGCAGGTTACGGAGTAAGTATCTAATGGCAACAGAGTGAACATAAGGCTTCTTAGAAACGTAAGCAAATTGAATTTTGTCTAGTTACAGGGTCTGGGCAAAACTCTTCCTGCAGAAGGAAAGGAGGCAAAAAAAAAAAAAAAAAAATTAAAAAAATAGGGCTATAAAGGCAGATAAAAAGCTTGGACTATCTCCAACAAGTCTGATTTTCCACAACTCAGTTTTGGATAGTGCAGAAAACTGCTCACTGGTCAATTTGCTGCCCTACAATCTATTGCCCTAAGGCACGTGACTGTGAGTCCTAATTTGGACTAGAACAGAGGTCCCAGAAGTACTGAAGGACCAGCTAGTATAGCAAGAGTAACAAATATATCTGAAGTTACAAAGATCACTGATGGAGTTTGTAGTAAAAGCAGACATTCTCCACCTTTGCAACAATAGAACTTTCACTGGCAACTTGGCAAAAGAAACACCAGTTGCAATATCAGTATCCAAACTGAAAAGTGCAACATAACTGCTCTCCTTTCACATTTAACCTGCTTTTCCTATCCTATGAATTTTCCATTACATTATTTTTTCAAGGGAAAAAAAAGGTCAGTAAAGACTTTTATTGAAAATTACTTTAAATGTCAAAGCAAACTTATAGAATTTATCATACACAAACTCTGTCAGTTTATACCCTTAACTATTACACCTTAGAAAGGTCTTTAACATATATTAATTACTATGGATTGACCAAAAGAGGTGGTCAAAAGTTGTTAGAAAATAGCTGTTTAATAAGAGTGGCCTTTTCACTTTTACCAGCTCTTTAAGTCCTTTCTCCTTTATTACAGCATGTGAATATCATGTTCTCAAGGGAGGTTTGAGAAATGTGCCCAGAAATAGAGGCGTAACTCATCTGGAAAAGGAACTGAGGACCAATTGAACGCCTCTTTCTGTCTGCCTAAATTACATGTAACTTGTGCTCAGGTTTCATGCAAAGGGAAGCTCATGGATTTTTTTATTTTTTTTTTTAAAAAGACAACAAAACAGGGCTGAGAGTTACCAGACTGAACAGAGACATCTACATTTGATTTAGTTATTCCACACTCCAGGATTTAGTAAAAGGAGATCTACTCTGCACAGTCAATGGTGTCTAGATGTGATTAATTTCATTCTAACACAAGGGAAAAAAATAACTCAAATGAGTCACTCTCAGGAGCTCCTATTTCTCTACTCAGACTAGAAAGGAGCCTTGAGCGAGTAACTCAGATTGAGGCAGTTACTTTGTAGCTGTTTAATACTGAATGAGGCTGTTCTTACCCTGATTGGTTGTCATTAGCCTCAAGGTAAGTAACCATTCATGTTCAACCATCTTTTTGTGCGCTCAGCCACAGCCTTACATGGCAAATTCGACACTCACACCCCTGCAGTTTGCACACAGACACCTGAACTGTCAGCTCTAGAGGATAAAATACATCTGGGAGGATTTCCATCTCCTGAAAGTTTGGCATCCTGACATTGTGTAGGTTTATGACAACACTTACAAGCCAAAATCCTAGATAAAATTTCTGTCACACTGAGTTAGACAAATACAAAATAAATATCTACTCTCCAAAGAAATTTGCATGAAATGAAGATACAATAACTGCAACAGCTACTATACCAGGAGTGTTTTTAACTTCCGTACCTACAGATGGTGACAGGTCAAGATCAGGTTGGCTTAGATCTGTTCAGAGGATATTAATTAAACAAAGCTAGCAAATTTAATACATTCACTTGATCCATTTTTTATAATGCAGGCTTGTATTAGTAATCAGATAATAGAAGATCTTTGTGTGGAAACAGTTTTCCTCTGTCATTTCAATTACAAACCTCCAATGTTCTTCCTTCTTTGCACAAGAAGATACTTAAATCTTATAAAAATATTAATTTAAAGTATGGGCATCATTTGTCATAGGATAAAATATGATGGTGTTGTCTTAGAGTTTCTTGCCATCGTTAAATCTGTATTTCACTATTAATGCATTTTTTTTCACAGTTTTACAAGACTACACCCCTTACGTATTTCATAAAATATTTGAGTAGTTATTTATTAAAAAAATTGTTTTTTCTAGGGTACAAATTTTTGTAAAGTTCTTCTAAATTATTAGTATTTTGTAAATTTACTATCAAAATTATCAGTAGAAATCAGTATTTCTTCTGTAACTACTCCCCCAAAAACTCAGATTTTTTTTTATTTGAGGGCAAACAAGTGATGTCCAGCACAAGCCTATGAAAAAATGATGTTAAAAAAATTTAAGACAAAATGCTTATATAGTTGAATAGCTACAAAAATGATGAAATATTTCATTACCTTTTTTTCTGGCTCTGCCTGACAGGTTGATTTTGCAGAGCTTGAAGCACCATTTCACCTCATGAGACATTAATTTAATTGGGTTGGTTGACATAGTCTGGTTTGATTTGGAAATAAATTTTTGTCAAAATTTCTCACAATAAAAGAGCTATGTGAAAACCAGGTCACTACAAGTTTGTACAATTGATTAAAAGACAATTGAAAAATGAGTAGAAAGCAGGATTAAACAATTTTCATGGCTCTGGAGTGTCATCTTTGTATTTCTGTAGAGGTCTGAGCTAGGACCTGTGTGTCTCAACACATTTATAAATATCCTGGAAATGTCAATAAATAACATAATATCACTTTTGATATCTAAGCATAGAACCATAGAATCATAGGGTTGGAAATGACCTTTAGAGATTATGTTGTCCAATCCCCCTGCATATAATCTTACAGGAAAAAATGAAGGCTGAATGGAGAATTATATGACATTTTAGGAATCAGTAGGAGAATAAAGGAAGAAAAAGTATTTTTTTAAACAAATATATGTGTGAAAGATAAGCCTCAATAACCTAATTTTTATGTCAAAAGAAATGTAGTCTGCCCAAATTGCTGCAGATCAGTAATAAGATTTTGAGTTTACAATAGGTAGTCCATGAAAGTACCAGTCTAATATTCAGCAGAGGTCAAAAAAAAAAAAACAACCAAACAAACAAAAAAACATTTTAAGAAGAAAAGAAGAAGAGAAACAGCAAACAAAATTTTGGAAGCCCTTAAGTCGATGTGTGCTGTGGTACTCTGTTTAATGTTCCTTCACCCTGAGCAGGTAGGATTTTCAGTAGATATGTAGCTGATATAAGTAAGTAATTAATAAATTACACCAGTGAGGGAAGAGATATGGTATGGTATTCAAGAAGGAATAAATGAATGACCTAGGGAGCTATGGTCAGATTCACTTTTGACTGCTCTTCTCATAAAACATGTGAGAGTATCAGAGGAACTTCATCGGGAGGAAGTTCAAGACAATAAATGTAGAAGTGGCAGTTCACACAACTCATGCTTAGGTGTGCTACACATTCCTACAAGGTACTGTGGGTGCTAGAAGGCTGTTTGATTCAAAGGCTGGCTGGACAGACTAATAGAGAAGAAACTTAGCGATGGCTGCTTTTACCACCTACATCTCTGGAAGATCCCAAAGCCACACACGGAAGAGTATTCAGCAAAATTATCTTTATATTTTTGTCTTGGGTATACTTTTTCCTCTGATATATTGCTGCTGGCTACTTTAAAAAGCAGAGGTGGAAGCTGAATTTCTGATCTAACTCAGCAAGGCCATTTTCACATTATTTCTATGAGACCCTACTATCTGCTCCTGCACATCTCACAGGTTGAAAAGAGGCAATGGGGTTTTACAGACTGCACTGTGGCAGCCCGGGATGTAATTACAGAAAAATTTTCTTCAACAACAAAACCAGATGGCACTGGCACAAGTGAGAGGGCAGCAAAGTGTGGCATAGGGACTAGAACAAGCAGATTAGGTCAAGGGAAGAAAATTTCTTAGACTGGCTTTACTGCCAAAAATGTTTGTACTACTGACCTCTTCAGTAACACAGCCAGAACTAAACTAGAATGATTTTTATTTTATCATCATACTAGCAAATAGTAGCATTTCAACAAAACATAGAATTCATCTAGAAAAAAAGTAGTGATTTGGAGGAAAGTTCAATTGTTGATAAAAGGATCTTCTTCTCAAATAAACAAAAAATTGCCAGGTGAAAGTTCCTAACAGGTACTCACCTGCAAGGGTGAGGCAAGTTGAGTGCAGAGAACAGATCCTTGCTTTGGGCTCCTTATGACACCCTGAGGAAAGAAATCTAAGCCAGAGTAGCAATTCCAGTTTGCTGATGTGTGCAGAGTGGCAAAAATATTGGAGGAAGAATTATAACTCCCAGCATCTTCCAGTAAAAAATGCAGTATTCACAGAGTATCTTGCAGATGTAGGGAAAGATTGTCAGCTGTCAAGGAACAATATGTTGTCTTTTAGGGAGATGGTAAATGGCCAAATTAAAAGAACTCACAGATTGCACCCAGCCCTTGGACTGATTGAACCAAGTTAAGTCATCTACAGAAGTAAAAGCATTTACTTGTGTAAACTTAACAAGAATTAGCAATATAATCTGAATTATAATTCTCAAATTCCAATTAATTTGCCAGACATCATGAATGCTTTTGCGTGGCAAATGATTCCTCATAGCAAGCTAGCTAGAAAATACGTAAAGCCCTTCAAACACTGATATGCAAGCAAATGGCAATTAATATTAAATAATCTCTTGTGAGATTATTACACCAGGCTACTTTTTTCCACCTATCCTAAATTTGGATAGAACTTAATAAGAATTAATTCCAGAACATTTAAAGAATATTTACGTTTAGAACTAGCTCAGTGTGCAAAAGGTTTAGAGAAGATCTGTAGCTAACAAAATGTGGCATCAATATAATGAAAAGGCTAAGCAAAAACAGACCTTGATATCTCTCAGCCCTTCAAAGTCACCTCTCTGGAATCACTAAAATTTCAGTCAAAGAAAAAAGATGTACTCAAATAAAAAGCAAAAAAGATGCTCAGCTTTTTAAGTAGGTGAGAAACTAAAATACAATTGCTAGACACTGGAGGCGAAGTCTGTAAAATTTATTCCAGTGCAGACATTTTAATAACAAAGGTACTTAATCTGAGAATAATGTCAAAAAATGAGCAAGTAAGGATCATTCCTGACAACTGGAGTTCTGGATTGTTGCAGCATGAGGACTGATATCCCCAAGACAATGTTCTGGTGTCATTTGCAATTAAAGTGTAGTTTTGGAAGACAATTGCTTTACTACCAGTACAGTAAGACACAAAGGAATAGTGAACTTTAACTACCATTTAGTAGTTTTTCAGTACTATAAAACAGTTGCCTGAGGGAGGGCTGATATTCAGTGACAGATGGAAAGTCCATCCATCAGCAAGCAGAGAGGTAGACTGAGTACAGAATTCAGATGACTGAAGGAATCAAAGGAAATATAGCAAAAGTTTTGTCTCTGAATGAGAATGTTAATCATTTTTAGAAATGCAAAAACTAGTTTTCATTGCTGATTTTAAATCAAACATAGAAAATGTTGTCTGAAGCAGTTTTAAATTGTTGTGAGTAGTGAAGTACCCTGGGACCTTTGCTGCATGAAGGATAGTACCTCAAACTGCTTTATTGTTGTAATTTCCATGGATAGTAACATTTACTTGCATGGTTATCACACTTTCCTGGTAATGTAAAGAATAACTATCTAAATCCCTTTGAAATACAGTCACTGAGGTATCATCAATCTGATTTAAGATTCGATCTACAGTTCTGCTTGAGTTTGCTAAATACTTTTCGTTTTTCCTCTTAGAGCTGAGCAGACTGAACAGAACTTTAACATTCAGTAGCTATTTCCTCTTGTTTCCTCCCCATGGCTCCTCATCCACCCCCATCTCTTCTATTCATGTTTTTGCCTATCCTTCCTCCTGTGTCTACTCAGAACATCCTAAATCATGAGAACCTGCAACTCTGATGCAAAATTTACTTAGTATTTTACTAGCAAAAGGTAAGAAATCTGATTTTGAGTGAAGTGCCAGACTCCTGGGAGGCTTTTCTACAACTGTGTCTTATAATAATGGTACATAAGAAGGGGATTAGTAAATCTAACAATCACAAGTCACTAAGGAAGGGATTTTAAAGTGAGCTCATTCAGCTAGGTTAGTGTTGGAATTCATCTCAAGTTGTATTAGGGGGAGTTTTAGATTGAATTCTAGGAAAAAGTTTTCCCAGAAAAGGTTGTCAGGCATAGGAATAGGCTGCACAGAGAAGTAATTGGTTCACTATCTCTGCAAGTATTTAAAAGATATGTTACCATATCATTTAGAGACTTGGTGTAGTGGTGGCCTTGAAAGTGCTGGGTTAACAGTTGGACTGGTGGTCTGAAAGATCTTTTCCAACTTCCAACTTGTATGATTCCATGTTTCTGTGATTCTAAGTGCAAAAATGAGAATATTGACCTTTTAGTCCTTACACAAAGAGACTCTCACTAAAGTTCCTCACTAAGCTGCACCACAATTATATGTGAACACACCCTGTGTGGACCTCCCATAATTCTAATAAAATACTTGTACAAAATATACTTTAAATTACATGACTTGTAAAATCTGTTGCATCATATTACACTGTCTACTGGAGATGTGGGAAATGTGCAAAAGGAGCCATGCGTTCTATATGTGAATCAGCAAACATTTTGCTTGGGAAAGGAGGATGCCACATCTCTCATATTGTGGGTGATCTTTTTGCTCCTCTCCCCGGACACTGGGGACAGTGGGACATATTTTAAGAGGCAAACTGGAAGAGAAGGAAAGAAGCAGTTACAGATGTCTCTTGAGCTCCTTGGAAGACCAAACTAATGATCAGCTTTAGCAGTTCCAAAGTTAGGTCAATGACATGTGAGACCTTGGACCAGTCATATCACACCAATGTGCCTCATTTTTTTTTCACTTGTTAACTGGATGCTAATAAAAAGATGAAACAAATTGAGATGTGTTTCAAAGTGCTAGAGAGCACTAGAGGTAGGTATTATCATTAGTGGCTCAGAAAAATAAACGGATAAGAACCCTGTGTCTTAATGACTGTTATTTTATTCAGTGAAAGTCAAAATTCTCTGACTGGAGACATTATAAGTGACCTTACCAAAAGCCTCTTTATCTGTCTATCAAGACATCAAAGAAAGCAGAGAAAATGGTAGTTAAATTTCCACTTATTTTCTCTGGTGTTCTACATTAAGTTAGTGCTAAAGTCAGATAGGTATATTCAGCAGCTTTGACATTTTGTGCTCGACAAATTAATGAAAGTTTAGTAATGCAGCACAGTTTTCCTTATCAATTTTTTTTTTCATTTTAGAAAGAATTTTAATTATTATCCATCCTAGCCAACATGGGTTTTACTTTTGATTAAAGTAGTCATTGAGATCTTGACAATGCTTGACACATTACATCTGAATTTAATTAACTTTTTTCCTTTTTTTTATTAGCTGCTGTAAAGTAGGAGAGAATGTAGAAGAAATTTAAATTTCTTATGTAGTAACAGATGTTCTCGATAGCACAGCAAAATTCTGACTTTATTAACTCAATGAGAATATCTTAATTAATTAACACTTAGAATTGAAGTCAGAATATTTTTTCTGGAGCTGATGGAATAAGATCTGAATCAACTTATAGATTTCAGACTTGGCAATTGTGAAGCCAAGTTAATTGATATATGCCAAATATTTACAAATAGTGAACTTGCTGCACAATAACAATAACAACGCAAATCCTCTGCATTTCAGAGAAGACAAAAGTAGGCATGTAATAATGCCTCCATAAATTCTAAATCACATCTGCTAAACTTTAAACTAAAAGGATTTGGTTTATGTTAGAAGATTACGTTATGTTATTCAGTGTTACATATATCTTGCCAAATGTGGATTTCATTATAAGAGATTCAGAAAACTTGTCATCTTGCATCATCTGGTAAGTTAAAGTTTCAAGCAAGTCATGGTCCTATAGTAGCATAACTCTCCAGTGTTTCATCCCACTAATAGACTGTAATTTCTGGATCCAAGGCAGCATAAATTTAAATCATCACTTTTGGTTTTTTCCTCATCAGCTACATATCTGAGAAATGAAATGTAGCTGAAAACTTTGAAGACAAGTCCTAAACGGAAGCAGAGCAGAGTTTGTTACTTCTAGTAGTAGTTATTTTTCAGGCTAATACCATAGAATAATTTATATTGGAAAGCATTTTAGCAGAGTGTTATGATCAATGGGGCAGAGTCTAGACCCATATCTAGTGGAGTCCCTCAGGGGCCAGTGCTGGGACCAAGACTATTCAATATATTCATTAATGAACTTGATGAGGAAACAGAGAGCACTCTCAGCAAGTTCGCTGTCCTGGTTTAGGCCCATCAGGGAACAAAAGACCACGATTAGCCTCAAGTACCGAAGACTTAAGGATTGCTAAAGGGCAGGGAGAGCTTAATTGCCGCTTAAGGTGCAGGACAAAACAGACCAGGCTGCTCGGCTTGGGGAAGAAAACAGAAAATCATTTAATACCAACTAAAACATAAAACCCCAAAAAC
>WBNH01012331.1:0-125027 GCA_013401255.1 Urocolius indicus | reverse complement strand
GGGAGATGGGGTGCTTCAGGTTGGAGGAGATTCATTATTGTTTACAAATACGTAAAGGGTGGATGGAGCCAGGCTCTTCTCAGTGATGCCCAATGGTAGTACAGGGACAGGTACAAGCTGGAACGTAAAAGATTCCAAAGAAAGATAAGGAGAGACTTCTTCATTGTGATGATAAGGGAGCACTGGAATGGAATACCCAGATGAGTCTCCTTTTCTGGAGACATTCTAAACCCACCTGGATGAGTTCCTGTGGGACCTATTCTAGGTGGTCCTGCTTTGGCAGGGGGGTTGACTTGGATGGTCTTTCAAGATCCCTTCCAATTCTTAAGATTCTGGTGAATTCTTAAGATTCTGATTTGGTGAAGGCACAGTTCCACTGTGTCTTCTCCTGGGTGAAAGATTTCATAGGTTTTCTGGGCTTGACCCTCCTTATGCTGAGAACTGTTGCTTTACATTAAATTGTAACCATTCTCATTTCAGTTTATCTTCTGTTCTTCTGCCATGAACTTGATAAAAGAGGATCTCTCTACTCAAAAACCTCCTTGTAGGTACAGGAGAGATACTCAAGTTTCTCCAAAACAATCTCTGCTTCTGGCTGAATAAGCTCAATACCCTCAGCTTGTCTTTACAAGGCTCATGCTCTCTTCAAATATTTTGTTGGCCTTTGTGACATCAACATAGTTTTGTCAATGTCGATCTTGAATGTAAGCATCCAAAAATGTATCACATATAAAGACAGAGGAATATCTATATCTCTTTATAAAACGAGATGATTTCATCTACTTTCTTAGCTTTCTAGAACTCAACACTTTGATGAATTTTAGCAAATAAAATACTTTAAATGTGAATTTAAAGTCAACAAATTTCATATTATTGAGGAATTAAATGTCACACAAATAAAATTTATAACCACAGTGTATCAGCTTTTACAGTAAAACCCCACTAATGTATCTCTGGATTTATTAGCAAATCCTGTGCCTATGTTACCAAATTACTTTTTGTTATAAAGATACATAGAAACAATTTCTTTTAAAATCTTCCATTTGTATGAAAGGTGAAACCTTGCTTCCTATCTACATGTGTGGGAAATTTTCCATGAACTTCAACAGGAGCTGTAATTCATCCAGACTGTACAAACAGTACCTGTCTGATTATACATCCAAGCACCAAACTATAAATATTAAGTGTGGAATTTGAATTGAAAACAAGAGAAATGCTTTTCAAAACGTAATGCCTGGATTACTTCCTAGAACCTCTATCAAACACACAGATCAGAGTGACTTAGACAGCCATGAGTTATTATAGGAGCTTCTTTATTTCTGTAGGAGGTTCTGTGTGTCATGCCCTGAATCCAGACATGCCATCTGCATCCTTTTTTTTTACATCATCCCCTTTTCTATAACACCAGGCATAGCAACTCTCCAACAAGAAAGCAGGAGGTGTATGATTAACACTGCTGATATTTGCTTCCGATTTACACTTCTATTTCTCTTCCTAGTTACTAAACACTATTCAAAATACTGAGAGCAAAGGCATTGGTTTAAGCCTCTGCAAATGAAAGTCAGACAGCAGACTTGTTAGACATCTGAAAAGTGTGCAAAATCACATTAAAGTGAAATAAGAGGTCTAGAATGACATGACAGAAACAAAAAGCTGAAATTTTAATGGAAGGGATAAAACTACCTATTACTAGTGTCAATAATCTTTACCAGTTCATGAAGAGAGGTGTGTGCTTTCATTCAGTACTGTCTTATGTGTAGAATTTCCAAGTATCAGATACCAAGATTTATTATTATTATTTCAGATTATCAGAAAACAAAGAGATTTTTTTTTCTGGCTATTCTGTATTGTTTGGATACAACCTCTCCAGCTTTGGACCCCAGGTTCTTTTTTTTTTCCTGTTTATACTTATGCACTGAATTTTGGACCCTGATGTGTCAGGTGGATGCCTATTGGACTTCATTCTTTCTTTCTCTTTCTTGACTTTTCCAGCCTGAATATTTTCTTAAGATGTCATATCAAAAATAACAGTTTTTCACCCAGGAGAAACTCTCCCATTGGCACTTGGCTGTACTTGAAATCCATGTATCTGAATGGAAATATGACATTGTCAGTGCAGTGTTGTCAGCAGAAAAACAATTGCTAGTGTTGAAAAATGTTGTGGGTTCTTTTTAAAAACAATATAGCAAAAAAGGAAGGTCAATAAAATATTTTCCAGATAACTCTAATCTTCCTAAAGTAAACCTATGTGAGCCTCTCAGCCACAGAGCTGCACAGAATTATCTCTGTCATAGAGGTCATAATAAAGCATTTGGCTTTGTGACTCCCTGGTGTTTTGAGACTCATCCTACCCTATGCAGGAAGAGAATTGTTCATTATTGTATGCCACTGCTGGGCTACAGTTCAAAGGCAAAGCTCAGCCTCAAACTTACACAGAGACACTCTTCCATATGCATCTGTTCTTTTTCCTATACACAAAGACAATTGTCTCTTGCTAGTCAGACACACCTTTAACAGCAGCTGAACAGCAAAAGAGAGAAATTGCATCTTGTTTGATAATCTAGTGCATGCATCCCAGTCATTCCTGGCTGACTCCTAGAAGCACCATAAAATGTCTTTCTTGTAGTAGCAAGACATCTTCCATTTAAAGGCATAGAATGTGAGAAGTGTGTAATTGATGACTTTTTGCAAGTGTGATGGAGTAGACATCAGAGTAATGGGTAATAATGAAAAGCAAAATCAGCAAGCAAGTCTCTATAGTTATTTAGACTAAACTGTGTGACATTTCAATTTTGAGTGAATGCCATAAACCATAGAAAATACAGGTTTAATGAAAATACATAGAAAATACAGGTTTATATCTACATAAAAGTGTAAGCAAGACAAACCTTTTAAATGCAATGTTTATATTTACAACACATAAGTTACAAATTAAACTTAATCTGGGATGTGCTTCTGATATGAATGACTTTTTGTTGGAGAAATATTATCTGTAATCATCTGATCACTGAGAGCAAAAAGGATCCATTTGAGGTGTTGGGGATGATGAGTACTGTTTAGTGGAGTTTAATTATGCTGAAAGATAAAAGTGCTTGGGGAAGGTTGTAAGTCATACCTAGAGGAATGAAAATGAACTGACTTTATTTAAGCAAGTAGATGTATTTATTTGAAACAATTTTGGGCTGATTGCTTAGTACATTAATATATTTTCAGGAGCTGATCTGTTTCAGTACTCTGTAGTTATATTGCTTAATAACACCAGTTAAAACACTGAAAAACTGTGAGTCGTGGCTATAAAGATTTTGAATTATGACATTTTAAAATATATGCAAGATTTTTTTTATCATTTTGTCCCAAAGATACACAGAATTCTCTCTGCAATCAGAATACTGAAACTATCATTATTTTAAAAAGCAGGATCCCTCAAGTGCTCACAAACTCAGGCTTCAAAAAGGGTACCAACAGGGAAACCCTGACTTCACCAAAGTTAACAGCAAATACACTGTTGATTTGAAAAGGACTAGATTTCAAGATAGCAAAATTCATAATGAAATTGTTACATATGCCACCTCTGTTGCCTGTAAATTAACAGCATCTCTGGAAATGTATTTTAGCCAGGAGGTTCTTTTAGCACTGCTTAGGACAGAGGGAATTCACAGAGCTTGGACCTGGTTTCATTCCTTTGTACTCCTTTAAACTGGTATTAATTCTATTAAAATGACTTAGCACTTTACCAGTTCCAGATGGAACAGATCCATGCTCCTTTTCAGGCTACAGTGAATCAGTATATTTCTCCACCACGCTGGCTGAGGTGGAGACATAACTGCCATGTGTAACAGTGATGATCATGTACCTTGACCATCCTAGTTACAAACCAGCATCTAGTTATTTTTAGGAGGAGAAAAGAGGCCATGCTCTTTCTGTTGTTTCTTCATGGTGTTTGCATCGCTTTTCAAGACAAAGAGTATATGTGTTCGTGCAGACACAAAAGGACACACAGACACTAAATTCAACATAAAGGAACTATCTCAAAATATCAGACTAGTACACCAAATGAGAAGATACATGTCTTGAAGTTTATGACTGGATGCAGTGACATAGACAAATCAGTAATATTATCTTCTTGTCTCCCACTTGAAAGGGCTAGGATATTTCTAGGTCTTTAACAAAAGCAAAAATGACAGTTTACACAACTTTTACTCTAAACCACAAAATCTATTATATTTATGGATACCTACAAAACAAGACATCTTTCCCTGTTGTTACCACTACCATGACCCTTTGTGGACCAGAATGTGTAATTCCCTGTTGACATCATCACTGTCCTGGAGAACACAACATTCTATTGATACTTTCCATCTTGGCTTGTGCTGCATCCATGAGCTTTCTTCTCTTGAGATGTCTCGTGGTGCTCGCAGGAAGCAGATATGGCAGTAGCAATCAAAGATGGTAATAACAAAGAGACTTGTAGCTGCTATTTGGCTGATAAGCACTATAATGCATTTTGGAGTTCTTAGATTGGACGTAAAGATATTTGGCTGCAATTTCTGTTCCTATTCCATGTTTTAGTCCCTGATAGAACAGTGTGCTTCTAATACATTAATACAGTTTATTGAGGGCTGTGTAAGCAAAGGATTCTTGCTAGGCCATTCATACTAATGTATGCTTAGATATTATCAAGTAATACACAGAATAAAAATCTAGTGTCAGAGATATCTGCCAAATAGAGTATTCACCTTTGGGCTACAGAGTCATGCTGTCTGTAATAAGACAGTTTTCTAATTGAACATTAGGCATCATTTACCAGTCATCCACTATCTGAATTTCATTTAAGGCTTTTCAATTGGGAAAAAAACCCATATGTTTTCCACAGAAAAATCTTCCTACTTACCACTTACCTTTTAGCTTAACACCTCAGTAGTTGTTGTTGTCTGTAACATTGAATTTCTAATTATGGATAAGATGTTTACAACATGGATGATAGTTATGAGAAGTGCATCTCAGAGCAAATTTAATTTGTTTCCTCTGTGCTGAAAAAAAAAACATAAAACATAAACCAAATCTTGTTTATGGTTTTAGAAAGTCATATTCATTAAATCCACATGCTTGGCATTTCAGGTAATTTGCTCCATAAAAAAATAAAAATGTTATTTTTGTTTAAGCCTATTTGACTGCAGGGATTTGCCTCTCAGTTGTTGCTCTTCATTACAAACAGTTACCCAGGATAGCTCCTAATGTTCAGAGTTGTGTCCTGCTCAAATCCCTGCTGAATGTAAGAGAAAGGTATTTAGCTGAAATAATACCAGGATGGTAGCAGGGCTGGAGAACGTATCCTGTTTAATAGGGCTGACGTATATGGTTTAATATTAAGACCTAATCTAATCCTGCTAATGGAAAAATTTAATATTCTGATAGGATCACTTAGTGAAATAGAATATTATTGCCTGTGTTAAGAAGGAAGGGGAAAAAAAGAACCTAATTTGCACATGCTTGTTAGCTCAGTATGTATTTTTCATTAGCAATCATATGATTCTAATCCTTGACTCAATACCAGTGTTTTCTTTTATTTGGTGGTTTCAGATAAAGCCCCAGTAAAGCTTTTTGTAAAATAAAGTCATATTTCCCCTCAATGTGGTAAATTAAATGTGGTATTATTTTTCTTCTGATGGCTTTGCTGGTTAAGGTCGTGCTGCAGCTTCTTCTATTCAGCTATGCTGTGGGGATCAAACTTACCTGTCATGTTGCAGCATGGAGATTGAAATGCTGTGGTATCTTAGACTGTATTTATCTTAGGTTAGTTGTGCTACATACACTACCCTGACTACCTCTTGATAGCCCTAAAAGAACTGACAAGTCCTTCATGAATGGAAATGCAAAGAAATAAATGCTAACCGTTGAAGTATTGACTTGAGAATAAACTCCAGGACTGAGAGACATCAGAAGTGAATGGCACTTTTGCTGCCTTGGCTTTGAGTCACACAAATGTACAGAGAAAAGGAAATAGTTACATCTTCAGTGACCAGCAACCAAGTATACTGCTTAATTTCTGTAGGTCGCAGCTGGTGAGGATTGTGGATATGTCTGTACAACAAGAGTCAACAGATATTCTTATTTCCCAGCTCTTGGAATACCTCTCAGGTAAGGTCCACCTTAATGTAGGATCACAGAATCACAGAAGCATAGAACAGTAGGAGTTAGAAGGGACTTCTAAAGATCATCTAGTCCAACTACCCTGCTCAAGCAGGTCCACCTGGTTCATCCACTTAAGAAAAATTTTTATACACTTGAATGCTTTAATTACTAGCTAAAAAACAATGTAAGTGAATAATTTCCATGTTGATTGAAAGATATAGTATAGGTAAAGACAGCAAGAGCAGTTTAGCAGAAGCATGCTTGTTGGCAACATTAATGAACTTTAGCTGGTAGAGATCTCACAGGTGGGCTTAGGGTACAGCTCCAGCCTATTCTTCACTTTGAGGCTTATTTTGTTCTGAGATGTGTATTGTTTGTGCTTGACATGAAATAAGAATTTATCTGTAGTTAATATTTTACAAAATATTAACTCTCATAACAAATTCCTGAGTGTTTTCATTTCCAGATGACACTATCATGATAATTCTATTATCCTAATTTATGTATACAGATTAATGAATATTTCCTACCAAAATGCCATGATATTCAGTTTTCAAAGGCCTTGTATTCTCTTTCAGTCCTGTCCTAACATATCCTTCACACATGTATCTATTTTGAGAGATCTAAGTCAAACATATTCAAAGACCAGTTATTACAGGTATAATAATTGCTGCTTTACATGTACACAAGTTTTTATAAAATATTAACTGCCTATCATTCTTGTTGCAGGTGGAAACACTGGGAAGATATTTCCCTCCTGCAACATAATAGACTGTTTTTCAAGTTGCTTTATTGTGCTTTGTATATGTCACAAAGATGGGCAGCACTTTCTTTTTGTTGTCTGCAGTGACAGGACAAAGTGTTATGGACGTAAGATAGAACACAAAAAGTTCAGCTTAAATATAAGGAAAAATTATCTTACTGTAAGGGTAATGGAGCCCTGGCACAGACTGTCCAAGGATGGTGTGGAGTCTCCTTCTCTGGAGGTTTTTAAAACCCACCTGTATGCACTCCTGTGTAAGCTGATCTAGGTAGATATGCTTGAGACGTTCCTTCCAAACCCTTTCACTGTATGATTGTATGATTCCATGATCCTTGAAACGAACATGTATGCATGGAAACTTGCCATTATCTCAAGCTACATAACACCATCCTGAATTTCAGTTGCTTCAGTGTTTAACTTTTAAAAACTTTGCAAATAAAACTCTCGTAACAGTGAGGTTTCACTTCTTGGGTATGTCTAGGCTGTAAGATGGGTGCATGCCATCAGATTCCTCAGATTTTCCAGATAAGAGACCACAGTCATGTGCATGTATTTTCTTTTTAAGGTAGCGAGACCACGAAAGAATTTGTAGTATATTCATGATCTTCTTATGATAGCTGACAAAGACATATGCAGGGTATAAGCCTTCTGTATCTGGTTCACTTTTAAAACAACATAGGTAAAGACAGGGCAAACCTGTACTGACGTACTCCATCCTTACACACTGTATGCCCCAGAATGACTCACCAGACATGTGGGACTTGAAGACTAAGTTCATTCTGAATCTGGAAAATAAAATAGTAGAAAAGTTAAAAAGTATTTGTGTCCCTGCTTGGTGGTTATCACAAAGACTTGAAAGAATAGCTGAGAGGGTGAAGACCTGGAAAGATACACTTGGGTTATAGTTTGTTTAGGAGCTTAATTTATTTTGAACTACTTTAGTTGGGTTTTGGTGAAAAGTAATTTAATCTATGAAAAAAACATACCTACCTAAGTCATTGTAACTGTACATTGACATTCAGTCATTTGGAGTAGACTATAGTTATTCTAAAGTGAAAATGCCCTGAAATATATATACGGGCATTGAGTGTCCAGGGTCAAAATTTAATCTCTTTCATGCCCTCCTTTCAATCTGCACCATGTCTGAATGATCACAACCTTGTAGTACACTCCTTGTGGAGATTCTCAATTATGTAGTTTAATTCTTTCCGGAACAAAGAAAAAAACAGAGCAGCAATTTGCCTATCACTTTAAGTGTCATCCACCATGGGCTGAAGTCATTCAAGTAGCTTCTGTCACAAAAGTGTACAATACTGGTAGTTCAAGATTCACAGATGATGACTGCAAGATCTCAAGAAAGAGAATACAGAGTTTACAAATAAAAAGCACCCTAAATGAGTGCTTTCAGGTGGGTGTTATCTTCTTAAATCATACCCTCATTGAACAGGTAATGTATGCAGTATCCTTCAGAGAAGTATAAGGAATTATAATCACCTAGTCTGACTCCTGTAAACAATACACAGTCAAATATGGGTTACATGGGATGCTTCAGAAAGAAAACTTTCTTTCACAACCACAAAATATAGCATTATACTGTAGCTTACAACATGTCAGTGTTATTATTTAGCAGCCCAAAAACAGTCCTGTATTTCAGTATTAGAAACATGAGTCTCAACAATATCAAAACACTTATATAACCAGAGATAACTTTTTACTCTTTATATATATATATGTATTATAAATTCCTTAAGATTCTGTGATTCTCTAGTTCTCTGAAATTATTTCAATTACAGAAGAAAAAAACAGATTAAATTTTTACTATTTTTACCATAATTTCAATTAATAGAAAAAGATAAAACATATACTTATATATATGTATGAAACCATCTTTTGTTTCCTCATTTTTAGTTGTAGGTTTCTTATCTGAACTGAAATAAACTTTTAAGTCTTCAAAACTTCTGAAGCTAACTTATATGTAATCTACTGAATCGTTATTGGTCAATAAATATGAAAAATACAAACTTAAAAAGTAGCCAGAAGGTTGTAGTTGTATTTTGCGTTTTTCAAGACTTCTTGTGTACATGGGGTAGTTGGAATCCAGAAAAAGATCAGCATCATTAACATTTCAGCTATTGTGGCATTGAGTCTTTGTGCAGTTCTTGCTACAGACCCCAATTGCTGTAATTTAGCAGAAGCAGACTTTGTCAGTGCAGCAGAAATCAAAATCTGATTAGTACGTTATGTTTGGTTTGGATACATTTAGCTTGTAGAGATATCAAATTTCTTTTGGGAGTAGATCATACACTTTTCTTGTTAATGTTGAAGCACATTACTTGTTTGGCAAACAGGGAAATCTATGGATTCTAATTTATTTATCTTCCACATGTCTGATTGAGGCTATTGGGAAGACATTTATGCTTATATAAAGCAAATTCACTCGGGTTTCATTTAAGATGTTTTAGGCTATTCATTCTTCTGTTAATTCAGGAAATTTGAATGCAGGTGTAATTCACAGGTCATAGACGCTACCTCAACAAAAGGGTAGAATTTGTGATGTTTTTTTATAGTCCAAATTTTCTATTACTGTGACCTACCTAATCAGCTGTATTGATCTAGTGCTTGGGTAGAATAGCTGTAGCACATTAAGTGATCCAACATGGTCTTAAATGCTGTTCAAATTTAAAGCAATTTACATCACTGATTTACTCTTAATGGTAAAAAAAGTAATTCAACATAATGTTATAAAGTCTTGAAGATTTAGCATAAAAAAAAAAGCTTTCCTGAAAATATATTCTAAGAACATCATGTAAATCTTGGACAACATGAGAAATGCTTTCCAAATTCATGCCAAATGAACCTGTCAAATTACATGGCACCTATTTGAAAGTTAAATGAGAAGCTTTTCTCACAGGGAATATGCTCATTGATTATTCCTACAAATACAGCTTGCTTCTGTTAGTAAGAAGTCTGTTAATAGGTTTTCTCACAGTCATCAAGCAGCAAAATTCAAAGTGTGTAATAGTTAACAAAACTGTATGTTATGAACTAAAGACATGCACAAAAAGAGGAAAATAACTCTGAATACTGTGATAAAGCAATTCAAGGAGGACTCAGAAATTCTCCTACCATATATTTCCTTCATAATCACAGCAATCATCCAATTCTTTCTTCCCTGAATGCTTTAAATTGCATCTTGTATTTTCAGCCATGAAAACTAAAATGTAGTTAAGAACCCCAGAAGTCTAAGTAAGCTTGAAACACTTTTTATAAGGGCTTTTTAAAGAAGTTTTCTTATAAAGTTTTTTTTGTGTGTATGTGTGGGTCTTAATTCGTTTATTGTCATTAGCTTTGTGTTGATGTGGAGTTTTCAGGTTTTTTGTTTGCTTGTCTGTGTTTCTGCCCAGTTCTTTGGAACATGATCTCTGTAAGGTTTCTTGCATTTTATGTTTTAAGAATAAAATATGAAGTGACTTGTACTTTTAATTTTCTGTTATGAAGCTTTCTTGTGACTACATACAATGTTGACTTCAAAAGCATTTGTACAGCAATCTTATATCTTTATTTGTTAGTACAAGTTTCAGCAGCACAACTTTTCTTGTTTGCTTCTCAGCCACCTGTAACAGGAATTTGTCATCAACATTCTGCAGGAACCTCCTGGATTGATCGTGCTTGGCTCAGTGGCTTTACCAGCAAATACCAGGGTGTTTTAGGTCCCTCATGAGGAGCAGGGATCATAATTGTGAGTCAAGTCTCAGCTGTTTGTAGAAGGCCTCATTTTTCCTGAGCAGGTGGCTTGTAGTAAAATCCTGCCACAGTATCAACCACAGTATCCTATCCTTTGATTTTCACCCATGAACATTCAATACAACCCTCATTACCACACAAGCAGGGCTCAGTATACTGGCTTATACTTCCCGTATCACTTATAAGATGATAACACCTCCCACACTAACATTTTTTTCTTCCTTGTTCAGATGGATGAATACAGTATAATTATTCACTATTTTTCTAACTTCTTAGAAAATTGTTTTCCAAATCTATATGGATTTTCTCTAGTTATTCTGAATGTCTCTCTTCTTCTACTCTACAAGACTTAATGTCCTTTGTGCAACCACTACTGGTTTCAGATCTTTCCTTTTCTACCTGAGCAAATACCTTCAAGTCCTTCCATTTACCTCTACATTTTATCTTTCTGTGTCTGATTTTACACATACCTAGTTGCTACTGAACCTGGCAATGTACTCTGGACAAAGAACAGTTTCTGTACATGTTATTTGTGTTTCAGTTATTACTCCTTAATAGTGTTCCTTTTTTTCCATTCCCACTGATGGTACAAAAATACACGTTGTCTGATGTTCAGCTATTTTTTAGTATCCCTCCTAATCAATTTGTAAAATTTCGTTTCGCTTTTGTAAATAAAACCAATATAGGATCAAGGTGAGGGTGTTGTTAATATAAACTGCAACCAACGAAACCAAAATAAAATCTCCCCATTCACTTGTTAATTTCCTTCTTAATATTCCAAAGCATATCAAGAAAAATAGATAGGAAATGAATATATTAAGATTCTGATCATGCATGCTAATCTATTTTTTTAATACTAGATAATTCCCAGATGCTTCTCATAATTACCTATCATCATTTAGTGGTGGCAGAGGAGAAAGGCTTGCAAAATTTCTTGTATTCATGTTCAGTTGGAACAAGGTCACTGGCTAAGGCCAAGGACAACAGCTAACTGTAAAAATCTTTCTTCATTCCACATATGCCTTGCAAAAAATAATGGTAACCTTTTTTTCTTTGTGAAAAATAAGTGAAAATTACAATCTCTATTACTTTAGGGCTCTAACAGGATATTTAAAAACATAAGTTTCTCCTTTTATTTTATTTTTTTTCCAAATCCTGAATGTAATGTCCCTATAGCTTTAATGGCAGATGCAACTCTACATTGTTAGAGACTTGAACTCCACAAGGCAGACTAAGTATGCTGAAAGTGAAATGCATCAACACAGAAAATAAAACTAAGTAATAAATCTTACTTGTTCAAAATGCACAAGGGTAACTGGAGTTGCCACGATTCTCAAAAATAGTTGTGTAACTTAAGAGTGATAATCCTAAACTAGCATCTGAAACATATTCCATCTTATTCCAGTAAAGAATTGGCCAACAAACTTCTAGACCTTGCATAATTCACATAAATTTAACAAGAGTGTTTTTTTTTTTCCCCTGATAATTCTGTATAGTTTTAATTGCTAGTATTTTAAACAAAGAAGCTATGCAGTTCATTAATTCTTGGAAAGGGTCGTTCATATGACTGATTACTACAGAGTGGAACATATATGCTCTTGTGCAGATGTATATTCTATACGTCCTAATTTAAACTGGATGAGAAAAACAGTCTATTAACACTAAGACATTAAAGGCAAAGACCGTGTGGATTAATGAAGACAGTTAATATGGAAAAATATGTCTGTCTTTTGACCATAAAGCAATGCTTACATTTAATGTAATCAATACTTCAAATATTTTATCTAATCAGAATTCTATATAAAATATTTGTTTAAATTCAAATTTTTTCTTTATTGTGATCAATGAGGTTCTATTCCTTTGATTCTCCTTGGAGAAGAATATGCTTTGAGGCCAGGAAAGGGAAGTAGAAAGGAGAGTTCTCAAAGGACCAGACAGATTCAAAAGATCATCAATGATAAAATGTGCCAGAAAAATAAGATCCAACATTGAGAATGAGTTATTAATTGACTTTAGAAGAAGAGTGTTTTGATGTATAAGAGGAAGGTTTAAATACTGTCATAGGAAAACTTCAGAATTAGAAAAACTGCTTTGAGATAAAGGAAATGTTATGAGAACTGGACTTTTCCTTAAAGAGGTAAATAGTTCAATGTCTCATTAATCCTTTTTATTGCTCACCACTTGTCACCTTATGAGTTTTCCTTGCCACATCCACTGATGAGAGAAGAACTTGCCATGTCTTTACTGTCTAGTATTGTCTCTGTATGCCACTTCTCTGCTGTTATTTCCCAGTTGCATTTATTCTACTGCTGAGTCTATTTAATATCTGTCTTATGAGATCCATGCCCTTGTCGATGAGAAATTAACATTTTTTATTTGTGCTTTTCTTCATAGTCCGAGCCACATTGAACATGCTTTCTTCACTTAATCTTTTTTTTGCATGCTTTATTGAGAGCCTTCTGCTTAAGTTCTCAAATCACTTTTTATACTGTTCCTTCACTGACAAACATGTTGAGACAAAAGTGACAATGTAATAACAAGAGACTACCTGTACCCAGAATGAAATTTCAGACAGAAAGAAATAAAAATCAGACCTTTAAGAAGTAGTGGTGGAAATACAAAGAACAGAGTCGTAAGAAACCCAGATAAAGAAGAAAACACAGTGGGATAACCCTAATGACCTGCAGAAATGTGGCGGTGTGGAGAGATAAAATGTCATACTCCCTGTCAGCTTCTTAAGAATATAAAAAACACATCCAAAATAGGCAGGTGGATGACAACTGAAAAAGAGCTTAAAAATGTGAAGAACTATGCTGTGTTCCTTGTTTTCAATGCCATTTCAAGGAATTTGGATGAGACAGCTGAATCATTTTGATGTTTGAAGTATACAGCTACAAATAACTGAGAGTGAAATTGGTTTAATTTTAAAATATAATTGCCTTTTTGTTCTAATAGAGTGTTGCATTGATCATAGCTACATTGTCACCACATTGCTGAAGCTTCATTTGCTATACTTCCTTCTGCTGTTAATCAAATTATTTCCATATATTTTTCCAGGTACATTCTAATGAATGTATCATGCTGCAAAAAGCCAGGTGAGACAGATTTTCAGGGTCCACAGCTGATGGCACACCTTGACTTCAGAATTATCTCATGCATGACAGGAAAAAAATCAAGGAAAGAGTGAGTGAGACAAATCAAAATATTTTCCCTTCTTTAGTGAGGAAGAGTAGGTCCTCAGATGAGTATCATCTTATGAGTGTCCTCTCCAGGATGGTAGCTGATCAGCTCAAACATTTTTCTCACAATACCTGTCTAGTTTCCACCAGGGCAAGCTTATCAGCTGTTCCTGCTTTAGATGCTGTTAGCATTAGTTTAGCCACACTTGACCAGGCCTAGAAGTTGTATAATGACTAATTGTTCAACTTTGAGTATGTATATTATTCCATGATGTTTAATGAAAATGTGTGTATCTAGCGTGTCATCTAGTAGGCTCTAATATTAGAAACCATAAGCTATAAGTAAAAGAGTTGAGATCTCAATATTGTCTTGTAAAATGTTATGAAGTAAATCTTAAGGAGATTGAAGGAAAAGGGCAATTCAAACCTAAGTGGAAGCTACACTCAACAGTGCTTCAGTGCAAGGATTATCGTACTTGCAAGATTATACCAATGGCAGACTCAGGGTGTGTAGATGAAATACTAACAGGTTGCAAGCTGAATTTGAGCTGCAGAGTTCTGGCTAGAGAGAAAGCTCCTTTATAATTGCAACAGTTAAAGCACTTGAGGCTCTGCTCACCAACATTTCACCTGCTTTCACCTGCTAGGTGGTTGTGGGTTGTGGTTTTTGCACTCTAACTTTCGTTTCTGTCAACAGCATAGTATCAGTACAGTGCTCTGCCACTTTCCCTAAACCTTATAGAAACACAGAAATATTGCAACACGTCAACATGAATCCCTCTTCTGTGTCAAACAGCTGTCTGCTCTGTATCCTGGAAAATATGCCTTTCCTAGACCACTTTTCAATGGTAAAGTCTCATCTGGACAGCTTTTTTATTCTAACATCCGCATTAGAGCTTCAGCAGCACAAGTTATTGACCATTTGGATGCTCTTAAGACATTCAGTGGCTTCTTTAACATCCTTTATGAAACTGATACTCAGATTGCACACTCATATTGCATGTAAAGGTCAAGTGAATAGTTGTTTTTTTGGTTTTTTTTTCCAAAAAGCACAATATGCTTTCTTATTTTGGATACTTCACTGCCATATTTATTCTATGATAAAATTGTGTCTGCATCTGCTGTTTAGACTTCAGAGGCCCGCAGAAACTACAGCTGATCTGCAGGACAGGAAGTTTTTAGAGGTTTATATTTTCTTTGCACTCCAGAAGATCTGAGGTTTCTATTCAAATGCTATAACACTGTCTACCAAATGTCTCTGAGATTTACAGGCTTCCAAGTGGCTAAGCATTCATATACAACAGGAAACTCCTTTCATATATGTAATATTGGCAAGGCCATAATGGATCTTAAGAGTCCTTGAGAACTCAGAAGATACTAGATATAGTATGCCCTCTTCATGACCATTATCATCACATATCTGACTTTCATTTCACTTGTTCTCCTTTTCTTCTGAAACCAATAAATGTTCAAAGTTCACGTATCACGGATTTAATTTATATGGGAACAGATGTCATACTACAGAATCATACAGAATAAATAAAATTCTCCTCTGATGGCCATCTTGAGCAGAAAACAAAGAAGAAAAGATACCTACCATCAATCTGGACTTTTGCTTCTTTTCAACGCCCTTTAACCAAACTCATGCAAATTTCTGAATTATTTTCTTGAACTAGTTTTTCTACAGTCATTTTATCACTTATCTCAGAGAATATAGAACCACTACTCACAGTATATAGGACTAGATTTTCCTTTCAGGATTCATTCATTTCTTCTTTCATGTGTCCATAGGGGCTAATGGGAACTGATGTAATATAGTCCAGTAGTCTACACAGAGGAGTTCTCCTCTGAACTCACATTGGTTTTGTTGCACTATGAAATACAAACTTCTGTGCCATCACAGTGTTTGATAGTACACATAGTGCCTTCTCCTCTCCCCTCTATCTTCCCAATACAGGTTGTCATCATAGCTGTCTCATCTAGTCCTAACTTGCCTACCCATCCCAGAATATTTTGATGTGGAACGCCTATACTGTATAACTGAGTGGTGCAGCAGTGCTTGAGCTGCATTGCTTCCCATAATTTCATGTTATTCTTAGTGGCTGCACATTTTTCTTACTGCCTGTGGTGTTACCTGCAGACTAAAAAGCTGTTTAAACGGGGTTCCTATTAACGCACCTGTCTTACTCCTGTAGCACATATCTCTCGACTGTAAAGGTTATCTTCTTTCCTTTCTCAATACAACTTCTCTTTCTACTGGAGTTGATTTATTTCCTATTGATTTCTCTGATAAATAAAACTTACAGAAAGACTCTTTTATAAGCTATTTTGCCTTTCGTTAGGGAGTTTTATTTTTTTCCAATACAAATGCAGGCTAGTGTCCATGCTCTCTCTTGAAATTCTCATCTTATGAATAGGACCCAGATACGTCTTACAACAGTCCACTGCATTAACTGAAGCTGATTTGTTCTGTTCTAAGTTTTCCTAGTGAGGATGGATTAAAGTTTAATTCTTTTCTTTTTCTCTACATTGAAAATTTAGATCATCTCTAAATATAAATTAAATTCTTGCTGTTCTTTCTTCTGTTTAAACATCTTTTTCTATGTACATCATTTTTGACTAATAACCACACTACTAGTGTTACTGAAGTCTTTAGTGAACAATTAGTTTTTTGTCATGTTACATGCACCTACCAGTGAATGGCAACTCCACTACATTAAAATTACATTGCTTCTTTGATGAGAGAACTATTTTCAGAGAGGCTGAAGCCACAGCTATCAGTTTTGGTATGTGGGTAGTGACTCACCCATTACTGCTGCCACTAGAAACTCTTCTTTCCTGTAGTATTTGTTCATTCTTAGAGCTGAGAACATGTTACTGTCCCAGAGGCTTTACCACTCACCAAATCATTCCTTATGCATTTTCATCCTAAGTAAAACTTCAGCTAAACAGGATCTGCTCTCTCTAATAAGGAAGTTTTCAAAAGTAGGAAATGGGAGTGTAGAACATGGCTCCCACTTACTATTTGTGTTTTTGACATTCCATCTCTTATTCACAACATTGACTATTACTTTATTTGGACAGATGTCAGCAGAAGAACATGTATTCCTAGAAAGGGCCTGCAAGAATAATTCAAGATTAGGGATGTATATAAGACCTTTATGTTGCAGGCTGACTTTTACAACATGTTTTTTTAAAACACAAAAATCACTTGGGACATATCTGGTGACTGGTGGTATAAGCTAAAACAAAAAAATCACTTATTAAAAGGGCAAGGTTATGGTAGGATGAAGTCACACTCATATTAATGAGGACTATTCATTACATGTTTTCACTGATAGATCTGCTAGCTTTGGTAGTATGTACCCTAATATAAGAAACATCCTAGTTCAAGGATGAGCATAGTCTCATCTTCACATTTCCACCACGATAAGATTTCAGCAGGTTTCTTCTTTCTCTCAACAAGAAAATATCTTTTTTTCCTTCACTTGTATGACGAAAAAACCCACAAACCAAACCAAAACAATGAAAAAACACCATCCTAATAGCTGAGGATGATTGCTTGTTTTCCAGACATTGACCATAGTAAACTGAGCAGTGAAAATTAACCACATTGCAATTGCTGGTAATAACTGAATGGTTTCTTTACTCCACACATTACTCTTTAAAATAAACAGGAAATGGGATTGTAATGGATATATTCTCACTTCAACGACCTAGGTAACCATATCAAACTTAGATTGCCTAATGAACATAGTTCCTGGATCATAGAAATTATTTATTTTATATCCTATTATTTGAAACATATCAAATGTTGTATTGGTTTTCATCTGTCTTTATATTTTACTTTATACAATTGCAGCCTATTCACCAAACACCTGATGCTCTGAAATACTGTCAGTGAGGGCGTAACAGTGTGGAATTAAAATGTAGGAGAACAATTATTTCATCTGAAATGTAACAAGAGATTCAGACATATGCAAGGAGCTGACAGATATGACAAGTCACCTGGAAGAGCCTTGAATTCTATTTGAATGCTAGGCAGGATATCTATATCATCTCAAGTGTCCTTGTGCATTTACATTTAACCAAGAAACTGTCATCCTTAAATTGCCCATATAGCTATTTCTTTAATATAGATGCAACACATAACAGTCCAGTTTTCCATCAATTTAAGAGAAACTAATTAGATTGCTGCAGAAAACATCTTTTCCTTTACCTATTCAAGCTTTCATGCAGCGGTCCTTCTGTGGATGGTGTGAATATGCTTGTGGTTAGCCAAACCAGTTTCTTTCTTTAACTGAAAATTAACTCACTCAACTAATTTTCTGGTTGCAAATTAATCTGAAAAAGGAGCTGCAATGTGACAAATAAACATCCAAAGGAAAGAAAGTAGAAGACCCCTTTTGAGCTCTGTCCTCTGATATTTACTTAAGTGTCACCATCAGTTTCAAGTTCTCTGTAGTCTTAAATCAGATATTTGGAAAATAAATAAATAATTAAAGCTAGAAAAAAAAACACAGACTAAACACAGAAGTGCAGTAAGAAAAGCAAAGATTAACAATTCACTCACATTTAAACATTTAATTCTTCTCTAGATTTTCTTCGGATTGAGACAGTTGTGTTTTTAAAGACCTACTCTACATTTTTTAAGATCTATTCTACATTTTATAAAAACCTACTCTGCAGGTACTAAACACTGTAATGGTCTTATGTGTTCTTTTTCTTGTAGCCATTATGTGAAGAGTCTAAGGATTATTTTAGAGTTTTCCGGAATACTAGTTAGCAACTTTATCAGTTAAGTATCTCTGAGTAGTGATAAGTGTGGGTGGTTATTTGCTTTATGGATTCTCACTTGATTAATTGATTTTCTTCTGCTTAAAAATACCTGTCTTTTATAATCTGCAAACAAGAAGTCCTGAAGAGCAATCTGCATTTGGTTTTCATCAACATTCTCAGCAGTTAGTTAGATTTCCCATGACGTAATCTATCTGTTTGTGTTATTATGGAGAGGCACAGAATGACTACACCTTGCATGAGTGGATGAGAAAATCTCAACCACGACTCCTTCTCATTATTTCAGCTAATGTTGTATAAAATGCTTCTCTTTGGGACTGTGCTCTGCATACACACTGGTGATTAACTGGAATTTTTAACTCAGATGGAAAGATGAGGGTAAGTAGAAACTGTAATTGCACTATTCCACAAAGAATAGTACAAGGTTGTTTTGTGGATATGTAGAAATCAGCATTTAGCTTAGGCCAGAACAGCCACTGGTGATGTGTCACATACCTGTCAGCACAGGGATCACAACATCTGCTGTGCAGTAGCATTGCACTGTGCACTCTAGGCTCCATCTGCAAGCAAATACAAAAAATATTGAACCTTGGGGTTAAAGACCTTGTTTTGCTCCCAGGCATGAAGTTAGAAGAATATGAAAAGTCCCAGTAGCGTAAATGACTTTTCCATAAGTGTTGTTTTCATTACACTTTACTGACTTGAATAATAATTAAATAAAGTTAAAACATGCAGTTTCTTTCAGCACACTCCCATAGAAACATCACAAGTTCACAAAGACAATAAAAAATGCCAGAATTTCTTTTTTATATTGGAGGTTAGGGAAATGTGAATAATGCTGGTTCTTTCTTAATTTATAGATCAGGGAAGAGAGGAAAATGCACAAATAAACACTGCTAAAGTTAGCAAAGGTTATTAAAAATTTATACCCTGTGACAACATTTTTAATACTGTAGCCATCTGTGCTTGTCAGCCTAAGAATTTAGGTAAACTTCAGCAGTTTTAAGAAATAAGAATACTTCTATGTATTTCAAAACACAAAAAACACCTGAACCAACAACAACCAAAAAATCCAAGCCTAGACTATAGAAATTTACAAATAACATAACTGAAATAATTAATGTATTTCAATTCACATATTTCACATGAGATACACATCAAGAGCATTATCATAATAAAGACTTACGAGGTCTGAAAAAATTGAAGATATCTAGTTAAGATAATTTACATAAAGATTCCATTACCTCTGGTATTCATTAATTCACTTAACAGCAATGTCGAGGTAGAACTTCTGACAAAAAACCTAATTAGTAAAGTTGCACATGCAGGATCTTTTGACATTGTGGGATGTATCTTCTAATAAGAGTTAACATTGTCACAGAAGATTGTATAAAGTAATAGTTTAGATGCATTTGGGGTTAGGTTTCGCAATGTTTATGTGATGGTTTTGCATGAATTTTTGAAAATAGAATATCAAAATGCAAATTACTGGTTTGAAGTCAACCCAACAAAACTTCTAAAAGAAACAGAATGTTTTAGACACTGGATTACAGTGGTGCTTTAGTATTTACCTCCTTTCTGCAAGTCCTCCCTTTCCAGTTTCAAGGTAGTTTAGTATATAACTGACCTCTATAAAACCATCATGACCCACACTTAGAGACCTGTCTGCAATTGTATTAATATAGACTGAAAGGGAAGGGACTAGGTAGGTGCGTCCCTTGCTATCCAATGGAGATAAATGACTTTTGTTTCTGGGCAACAGTTTCCCTGTGTCTGTGCGTATCCCAGCAGAGCACATCAGTGCTTATCACTTTCTTTGTCACAAATCTTGTTTGTAGTAATATATTAAGGCCTTCCATTTTCTGAGGCTGTTGCTCTTGCAATATGTGCCTGGACCATGAAGCTGTCTCTTATTTAATTTTGCATTTTGAGAGGCATTCCCAGCAAGAAAATCTCAGTGAGGCTTTTGGGTTTGAATGGTTTTGGATCTTTGGATTTATAATGCATCTAATAAGATCAGAAAAGCTAGCAGCAAGCCATTAACATCCTACTAGTTTAGACTTAGATACATAATGAGATGTCAGGAACCTATGTGCCTCTATAGGATCTTAACATTAAGATCCCATAGATGCACAGAGCAACTGCCATGAACAGTTTAAATTCCCACTGCTAGGTATTCTTAAGCCATTTGCTACTTACTGATAGCACTGAGCAAATAAACACTGACTCATGTCCAGTTCTCATCAGGAGACACTAAACAGTGAATTTCTAACTTCTACAGTTACTGGAGCCATCAATGGACCCATTTACACCATGCACTGAAGGAGATGAGATCCTCCTTTTTCCCCTTTTGCTTACAATAAACATTATGGTCAAAGTTCTCACACAGCATTTGTTAGACCAAGATACAAATCTGTCTCACACTTCTGCTAATCTCAGCCTGTTTCCTGTTTTCCAGCGGTTTGCTTTTACCTCTGGGGAGAGTGGGCTGTAAAAAAACAAGCTTTTGCTCAATTTGTAGCTGAAATTTGGATGAGAGTCAACATTTCCATAGTATAAAGACTGAGTGCTAATTTGCAGGATTAAAAACATACATGTGCACTGTTTTCACACAGATCTTTTATATACCTTCTGCTTCTCTTTCTACAAACAGTGGAACATCCTTCTTTTGCTTCATGATCAGAATGGGACAAAGCTGCCCCTTTTTCTCTTCCTATCATCTCACAAAGATAGCTACAGATGATGTAGCATTTCTGTGCTCATCATTTTCCCTCATGTCTGTGTGTCTTGAAGTTGGCTGGTGATTTTCTTATGTTTTCAGGAGGTTAGTTGCCTTTTGTCAAACAAAATTTTGCCCTTCTAGAGCTTAATTATTTTGTCTCCACAGGTTTCTACCTGAAAAATGCTTTTTTTGTTGTCTGTGTATCATAGAATCGTACAATTATAGAATGGTAGGGGCTGGAAGGGACATTTAGAGCTCATTTAGTCCAACTCCCCACGCCAATGCAGGTTCATCAGATCAGGTCACACAGGAGCATGTCCAGATGGATCTTGAAGACCTCTAAGGAAGGAGACACCACACTCTCCCTGGGCAGCCTGGGCCAGGGCTCCATTATCCTCACAGTGTAAGAGGTTTTTCTTATGTTTAAATGGAACTTTTTGTGTTCCAGCTTTATCCCATTACCGCTTATCCTGTTGCTAGATACAATAGAAAAAAGGATGCCCCAACATGCTGACATGCGCTATTTATATATCTGTAAATATTAATGAGATATCCTCTCATTCTCCTCCAGACTAAATAGCCCCAGTTCCTAAAATCTTTCCTCGTACTCCAATCCCCTGATCATCTTGGTGGCCATGTGCTGAACTGTCGCCAGCACTTCCCTGTTCCTCTTGAGCTGAGGAGCCCAGAACTGGACACAGGACTCCAGATGAAGCCTCACCAGGGCAGAGAAGAGGGGGAGCAGAATCTCACTCAATTTACTGAACATACTCGATACCTCCCAAGATGCCATTGGCCTTCTTGGCCATGAGGGTACATTACTGAGCCATTAATGTATATGCACACTCAGAGGACCAGGTGTCCACATAAACACTCGAGGAACTACACTTTATAGAGTTTGTTTCTTAACTTCCATCAGTTGAAGGGATAGTTTGGGAATAGAGTCTGAAAAAAAAAAAGGTAGAAAGCTTTTGTAACACTTGCAGCAGCCTGCAAAATTATGCAGCTTTCTCTGAGTTCTATTTTTTGGAACTCAGTATTGTTTATAGGAGCTTAGATACTTAATTCAGAATTGTGAAATGAAGCAGACAATAAAACTCACTGGGGCCTAAAAAGGAGAATCTTTCCCTGCAACAAGTGCTGATTCAAAAACAATCCAGGCATGTATCACAAAGATTTTGATTGCTGAGCTAATGTCTAAAGGAGAAAGCCACAATGTATCTGTGACATATGTTAATTTTTCTTACAAGTAACATTGTGGCTTTTTTCTGTCCTGACAGCACCTTTTCACCTACCAGTGAATAAACACAAATAGTACAGTGCCTGTTTTAGAAATAGCAGATCCAATACTCTAAATTAATTGAATTCTTTTGAGATTAGCAGAGCATTAGATGATTTTATTACTATTGATTTCTATTTTGATCTGACTAAGATCAGGAGTTATAATTTTCAGGTAGGATAGTACTGATGTGATGCTATTAAACATCTCTTTTTGTGGGTACATACAGATGTTTGGGGTTTTTTTTCTATCTTATCATGGCTGTAGTAACTGTAGTGTTATGCAGACATCTTATATAACTCTAAACACATTGATTCAAGTAAGGAACTGTGTAGATCAGCCTAAGTAAATTAAGCATAAGAAGCATAAGTGACAGCTCATCTCCACCTCCTTACTTAGAGTGGAAAGGCAGTGTCATTTACAACTCAGATATCACTTATAAAACAATCGCTAATGGGTTCAAAGTCCTTTGTCTTTTTCCTCTACCTTCCCTTTTCAGTTACTCATGCTAAAACAGATACATTGATTAGGGTCTTTCCTTGGTCATATTAGATACAATCTGTGTTTCTTTGACGCGTAGCATAGACATCAGTCGTTTATTAACCTCCATCCCAAATTAAGGAAATAATGAAAATACTGGATTTTTTTTTGTTTGTTTTCCGAGATGGCATGTTTACTGGTTTTGTCTCTTCCTGCAGTTCACCGATAGATGGTGGCAAAACTCCTTCCTTTCAATTGTAGCCTTGTGATTGTATCACAAGGATGTATCGCTGCCTTCTTAAGCAATTTTTACCCTTATTCTGTTTTCTGAATATCATTGAATCTTTTCCTCCCCAACACCAGTCTCATTTCTTTCCAGTTTTGTTTAGGAAAAGCTATGGGAAGTTTCAACTTCATTTTAATCTTCTTTACATGTAATTCTCCACCTTCATCTCTTTCTCAAGCAAAGCAGGGAAAAGGGATTAAACCGTTTAGAGTTCCCTGTGTCTGAAATTTGGGGGGGATTAATCATTTCAGTAACTGGTGTAGACATGTGGTGGATGTTTTGTGTCTTTGAAGCAAATCTAAAAGATAAACTGCAGCTCAGCCAGATGACACAGCCATGCTTTGGGTATCAGTAACACAAATTCCTTGGGCTAAATATGCAAAGAGTCAAGATGGATCATCTGTATATCTGTAGGCCTCTTAAAAAAATTCAATTAGATAAAAGCTGCTGCCCTTTAACAAGACAGAATTTTGAATAAATGGAGTGAAAAGAAATCCATGTAAGTATATCAGCAAGTCACTGCTCTATATTTTTTTCCTTTGGAAATTTTTTCGCTACAGCACGAACAGGTAATTAAAGAATGATACTGCCATTATGAAGCACTGTGTTATGTTGTGCTTCAAGTTGTTGTAACTGGAAAGTGTGAAAGTCCATTATGGAAAATTTTGTTATGTAAACATAATGGCCTGTTTCAGCAAAGCCAACAAGTCTTCGAAACGGAAAGTTGTTCCACAGAGTGCATGTGAATGTACTTGTCCCTTGAACTAACTCCATTGTGTAGTGCAGAGACTTCACAAACCATTGTGAAGAATTCAACAGCCATCTGTTTGGAATACATAAATTTTAATTTTGTCATTTGTATCTATTTTTCACTTTCTTCAATTTCTAACACTATGTCTATCCTCATAAGAGGTAAAGAGAAGACCTGAGGAACTGCAAAGTGGTGTATGGACAGAGAAGATATATCTAAGGATACTGAGGAATCCAGCTGATGTCCTTATGAGGCCACTTAATCTTTCAAAGATCTCAGAGGTCAAAGCAAGTTTCTGAAAACTGGAGAAAGGCAACTGTTGAACCCACCTTAAACAGGGGCAAGAGTGACAGCCTCTCTTTGGTCTCCGAGTATCTCATGAAGCAAATCCTCTAAGGAGAAGGAGAATGGGAATAGACAGATTTAACAAGGGTACATTATGCTTGACTAGTCTGATTGCTCTCAGTGACAAAAGACTACCATGATCTACTTCATGTATGAGAGGAAAACAAATACAAGAGGAAAACAAAGGGGCTAAGCCTTTACTTTGATAAAACTTTAAATAAAACTTTCACCACAGCCTCATTGATAAGCTGAAGAAGTACAGATTGGTGTGACTGTTAGATAAGCTGACAATTGTCTAGACTGCTGGTCTTACTGTGATCAATGACTTGATGTCTATTTGGTAGCTGGTAACAACTGAAGCATGACAGATGTCAATACTTGGGCCAATATTGTTCAATATCTTTGTCAACCACCTAGATGTTGAGAAACTGTGATTCCTCAGCAGATTTCTGAATGATCTGAAGCTATGGGAGAAGGAGATGGTAAATGAACAGTAGATCTTCATTTCAGTGATATCTTGCTAAAATTAAAGGGAACCCTTTATTTTCCACAATAAATAGTGCAGAGATCTACTTTAGGACATAGCAGATCTTATGACGTTGGTAGATCTGCTGAAAAGGACCTAGAGTTACATTGGGTGCCAACACACACATATGAACCAAAAGCGTGTTCTTGTGAAGGAGATAAACTCCGCCCCAGATTGCACTAGAAAAAGGCCTGCCATCAGGTCAAGGGTAGTTACCATTCCTTCCTGCTCAGTACTGGTGACACCACACCAGGAATGTTGTGCTTGGTTTTGGACCTCCTAGTTGAAGAAGGATGTTGAGAAAGTGGAAAAAGTTAATTAACACAGAAGACCTTTTCCAGGGGGATGCAGAGGAGGATTTTTTCCCTCCAGGAGATATTTGCCCAATAAGCAAAGGCTCTTAAGACTCTTTGGTTATCTTATCAGAACAGTGATCACACTAATGCTTAACCTGAGAATTTGTTAAATCTCATCTTTTCCTTATGTTAACTACTAAATGAGTGCCTTATACTATGTATAGCCTGCCTCCAGAGCTTAGGTAAAGACATCTGAACAAAAAGACTCAAATAAGAGGCAGCAAAGTCCATAACTTATTTGAGAGACTGAGGCTTCCAACAAGTGGTGTCCCTCTTGGTGAGAGGACCAAGAAGAATGATTAAGTAATAAATTATGAACTCCGTTGAGAAAGGATAAAATCAAATTCCTGATGTCCAGCCCGACTTTTTAGACTGCTTGACCCTAGTTGAATGTAGAGCTTTGCTACAAGTGCAAATCAGCTGTTCTTTGCACTACAAGTAATGCAAATGTCAAAATTTTCCTTAACAGTCACAGAAATAAAATCCTTCCATTTCTGCAGTAAAGTGAAGGGTAAAAGACATCTAAACTACCACAGCTTTTCTTCTCCCAATACAGATAAGACTGTACCTCAGAGCTCTGTGGTGGACAGGCTTTAATGGTGTCTGTCAATATTTTGGTATTTATAAGACAGAAAAGCAAGGACATGGCCTGAGTGAATTGAAGGATTGTGTTTTACTCATGGCAGAATTGCCCTATGGACTTGGACTGGGTTGGATGGGCCACTGTAATGAGTCAAAATAGGTTCCATAGGTTCATTAGCAGAAGAGGCTGAGATGTGATAAAATATCAGACATTTTTTATAAGAAATGTAGCATCGGTGTAAAATAAGCAATGAAATTAGGCCTAATGCTTTTTGTGCCCAATTCATGTATCCTGAAAAGTTTAATGTTCTTGTTTAATCACATTTATTACCCATCACTATACAATCACCAATTCTCCATAGTGCCCAAGAAAAACCTGTCCATGTTTCCCTTGTCTTTTACATAAGTCCTGACCACAGATTACAAATACATCAGTCTGCTAAAAGAGAAAAGTAATATTTAATTTCTATAACTATATATATTATATATATATCTTTAGAGAGAGCTAATAAAATCTGATCACTTTTTTTTTCTATTTTCTTTTGCTTTATAATTGAATCTTCATTTTGCTGACTCAAATTACTAGGGAAAATCTGTTAATGTTCTAAGGTCTTAAGTCTGCTATGTTTACACTCAATTTAGAGTAAGATCCAGTAATATAACACATCCCTTTTTTGTTTGTTTCTTCTGTCTCTTCTATTTTATTTGGTCTTAGTACAAAGTGTGGTTATCTGCAGAATTTTCACTATAGTTTTTTTTTTTATCTCACTAGGTCTACCTTCTCTATCGCAGCAAGATATAAAGGAGGTATGCTGTCTTTTGTCTGTAGTGGTTACTGTAACATTTATGTAAGAATATCAACATTTCAAAGGGGAATCAGGTCTTTATGGCGGTAAGGTCAGAGGTATGAAGAACAGAAAGGAAGACTGAGAACTGTTAAAAGCTAATCACGTCCTTTACTGAGCACAACTGAATTAAAAATGGAGTGTTGTATGTTTACATGGATAGCGAGATTCAAAGAGTCATTGGCCATTTTACATACTATGTCACAGTAAACACATGTAAAAAGCATCAAAACTACACAGTAGCAGATGTGCCACATGAAACTACTGCCTTTTCAGTATCTAGAAATGTTTGCAGCTTTATTCCCCAAAACCTGATGTGAACTATTCATACCCAAGATTCACAGTATTTAATTATTGCTCTCACTTCAAGTAGCTCTAAAAACACCAGTGCTAGGAGAGCAGTACCTGCACATTAGAGCCATACTGAGAAAGAAAAATAATCAATTTACATTTCAAATGAGGAGTAATCTGCCCCACAGTTTTGCGATCCTTTTCTCTCTCTTTCCTCATAATTTTAAAAGGCTTCATGTATTAAATGTTTTTTCTATAAGCATATAATTTAAAGGACAAATTTTGATTAATTAAAGAAAATTGATAAAAGCAGTGCTAACTTCATGTAGAAAGGTGTACATTTTGATAGGTATTGGTCCATGTGACAGCAATCATATTTTCTTTAGATAGTAAAAAGCAAATACTGGTAAGAACTGAAGGAATCAGATATTGTTTGACTGTATTTTCTTCTTGTCTTCAATTTAGTACTATAAAATAGATACCAGGACCACATCATAAAATCCAGAAAATCTTAATGTATATAAATTTTGCACTTCTTTCTGTTTCAGAATGTGTGTAAAAGAGACGTGTGTTATAGGAATGTGTGTTATAGGAGAGATACTAGGCTTAAGTGTCCTAAACTTAGTTTCTTGATTCTTATCTGTGATAGAGATGAAAAAAATTAAAAAGTCAGAGTCAAAGATGAGAGTTGGTGAGAATTCATAATGTTCAATTTACAGAGCACCTGAATTACCAACTTTCACGTATTTAATGAAAAAGCTGAGATGAATCCCATGGAAACAGAAAGAATAAGGTTGAAGTCTGAGGTCACTGACTCTATGTCATTCCTTCCAGTACTCTGGTATGGAAAGAATTATATCATGTAATGCATTTCAAAAATTTACTAAGTTTTTTACTCTTATTATTTTTGGTTCAATCCTTCAACCTGAAACCTGCTAGAAAACCTCAGTGCTTTGAAGTTTATAAAAACTTAAATTTCCAGAAATCCGGTCCAAATTCTTTCTCAAATCAGAACTAACTTCAGTATTAGATCCTGTTTCGAAGTTAGATCAGAGTGCTCAGGATCATAACTAGTCAATCCTTGAATATCTAGATGGATATGCTGTCCCAATGTATGGCTGCCTTCATTGCGACTGTTTTTTTTCCTTAATAGCTAAACCAGAATACTGTTTTGTTGGAATTTCTGTTCATTGCCTCTCACCTTACAGTCTATAACTATGAGATGCCAGCTGTAATAATTCTAATGATCAATCTTACCTATATTGCTAACATCTCTCGTGATGGAAGTTAGTAAGTAACATTACAGCATGAAAATACAAAGTCCTTTTTCAATGATGGTACAATGAGAGATATCAGGAGTTTTCTGTGATGCATCCAGAGTGCTTTTAATATCTGAAGAAATATTTGGTACATCAAGTGTCTCTGCTGGGGGCAATCCATTCAAGTCACTGAAAGAGGATCAGACATGTTAGTAAAGTATCATAAATCATGGCTACAAACTGTATCTTGCATTGATAAAAATATTAAAGGTATTAAACATTCACAAGACAGAAGATGCATGCTCAGCATGTTCTAAAAATCAAATACATGTTTACCTAAATAAAGAAGTAGGTGCCCCACAAACATTTTATTTGAACTTTTGGCCACTGTGTTTTTATGTAAGCTTCACTCTCACATTCTTAATAACATTACAGGATGAGTGAAAGAGTGTCTGTCTCTTCTCTTCTTGCTACTGAAAGGAGGGAAAGGTCAATGTATTCATCCCTGAATCACAACAGTGGAAAGGAAACAAACAAACAAACCCAGGCATTTTCTTGCTTTGCTGGATTTACATATGTCCTTTGGGAACAGATATCCACGTGCCAAATGTAGACTTGTCTGCTGAAAACAGCTAACTTTGACTGTGAATATGCAGCTTGTTCAGAGGAAAAGGTCAAGATAACTTCTATTAATTACAGCTTATATTAATTATATGTCTGAGGTAGCCATTCAAAAGCATCTGTCCATAGCCAAGTCTGTGGTTTGTAAAAATGAAACAAAATTCCAGGCAAAGGCAATTATAATAAATACCTTTTAAATTAATGTTGATGTGACATTAATGAGGTATACTGTCACTATTGCATTTGCTTTTGGTTTGTTTAGTCTTCTTAGCACAGTTTATCTGGAATCTGAAAAAGATTAAGGTCATTAGCCACTTAGACTTCACAGAAGCTCTTATAATTTTCTTTTGTCTAAAATTCAAATGACTAAAACCCTCTGAAGGTTGATTTAATGACAGAAAAATAATGTACAATCCTTGCTACATTACTTCCCATAGGTGAGTGGTACATACTCTTACACTCAGTACTTCTAACCATTTTCATTTCTCTGAGTTACATCTGCCTTTTTAGTTACCTTGGAGCAAGGGAGAGGATCCAAAGGAGCAGACATACTCACCAACAGTTTTCCAAAAATATGCAAAATGAAATCACTGAAAAAAATCCCCTAAATTTAGTCTTATTTACTTCACAGTGTTTTTTGTAATTTACATGAAATGTCAGTTAAAAACAAACAAAAATCTCTCCCTAAGGTTTGTCATATATTACTTTTGTTAAATTTTAATCTCTGATGAAGAAAATAAACATAAAATGATTATACTTTAATGCTAATCACTAATCTAAGACAAAAAAATATCTCTAACACGATTATGTTGATTTCTTCCTGGTTTTATTTTATAACTGCACTAAAAGTATTTTTCAACCATATCATATACACATTTTCATAATACAGAAAACTTCACATATCAAAATTTAATTTGTTAGGATTTGTAACCGTAAATTTAAATTTCTAATTAAGTTTGTAAACTTATAATTTATTATTAAACGGTATTCTTTTTATTAGAAGTGAAAAAGACTTTTCAAATATACAAATAAAATAACAGAATGTCTTAAGGCTTAATGAATTAATCTGAATATTATACAAATGCATATATTTAATTTCCAAAAGGAAATACAACAGGATGTCTGGTGTAAAACGGCCCACAGATTTTCATTCTCGACTCCAGTACAGAAATCAGTTACTATATTTTGCCTTTTGGAAGATATTTAATGTGGAGACAAGGGGTCACTCCACCTTGTATTTCAATAACCAAATCTTTTGCTTTAATCTTAACTTGGAATGAATTTGTTTTTTCCTCTCAATGAGATTAACTGAGGTGTCTTCAGCAGGACAGTTTCAGCTGGCAGCTCTGCCAACACAGAAATAGGTCACAGGCTCTGATGGAACACATCCTGAAGTCCCACTTCCCTTTTTTTTTACATTATAAGGAAATACAACATAAAAATCCTTTGGATTTTTAATAGTAGTATAATATTTCTGTAACTTCCTAATTAGGAAGATTTTCTAATATCTATCAATTGCTGAAAAATTTGGTAGCAGTGGCAACTCTTGCTCTGTGTAATTGAGATAGATTCAATATGCCTACTTTCAGGTGTTCATTTTTATCCTTTTCTGTTCTGAGGAAACTCCACCCTTGACAGCAGAGCTCAAAGGAATTTACATTAGTAGTAATCATCACCTTCTTTAGTGATTGAAAAGTCAATTGTTTATTTTAAAGGCATCATTTTGGCTTCTGTTGTAGTAAGCAGCAAAAAAGCAAGACTAATGAATTATTTTCTTGCCTCTTTCTCAGTTCTTGCTGTGGGAGTCTAGACTAGCATTTTAGGAAAAACACCTAGTTTTAGATGGCTCTAGCTGCATGAACTGAACCAGATGTTAAATCAGGCCTGGATATTTTCAGATAGAGGAAATTTCTTCATCTTCTAGAAATCATATTATAGGGTTTTGCTTTCCCCACTCTGAAGAGATTTATAAGGGAATTTAAATTGTATCTGAAGCCAGTAGCAAAGTGCAGTGCCTATATCTGTAGAATCAGCATATCATATAGTAAATGCAAATGTGGTATTTTATGCAGGTATTAAGCAGCAAAATTAAAGAAGTACAAACTGTTGGAAATTAATCAAGCAATGTCAGGCTACCAATTAAAAACTGATAAATGTTGTTTGCTCTGTCCAGTCTATCACATGGTCACTTTAATCCATCTAAAATTATCAACATTTACTAAGTCCTTGACAAACTGTGTTTTTTTATTAATCTAACATGCTATTTCTCTTACCACAGTAAGCATGGGATCTTCTCCCATCCTGCATAAATGTGTTTCCAACATAAAATTGGGCTAGTCGTTCATAGAAGCAAGAAAAGCAGACAAATTTGCAAATGACAGATTAACTCATTGCAATCCATTGTCTGAAAGATTTGGCACAGGTAAAGAGCTCATTGTTCCATATGCCCTCATGGCCAAGAAGGCCAATAGCCTCCTGGGATGCATCAAGAAGAGTGTTGCCAGCAGGTCAAGAGAGGTTCTCCTCCCTCTACTCTGTCCTGGTGAGGCCTCATCTGGAGTCCTGTGTCCAGTTCTGGGCTCCTCAGCTCAAGAGGGACAGAGAANCCACCTGGATGTGTTCCTTTGTGATCTAATCCAGGTGAACCTTCTTATGTAGGGGGGTTGGACTAGATGATTTCTAAAGGTACCTTCCGACTCCTACCATTAGGTGATTCATGATTCTATGATAAAGGAATGCAAAAGAGTAAGAGACTTGTTTGAAAAAAAGAATGGAAAATATGAATGTTCATTTGTCCAGATGCTAGTGAAATTTGTGCACTGGTGGGTGACAGTGAATAAAGTAGACCATTTTCCTATTTATTTAGTTTCTTTATTTGCATGGAGAACAAGTGGGCAGTTCATATTGTGGCACTGTACAGACAGTAGAATGCTAAAAAATGTTTTATATCTAAATTACTAGACAATTTTCTAAACCCTTACTCTTCTCTCCACACCCTCATAGCTCATGAGTAAACTGGATTCCAAGTGTGAAAGATCCATAGATAGCAAGACAAGCAAAGAAGTCTAAACTCAAGGAATAGGTTAACATTTGTTGCTTTAAGTAGTTTAATCTGTCACTTTCTCTCAATCGTTCTGATTCCCCTAATTGATGCAATGACAGGCCAAGCAACAGATTACAATATCAATAAAATAAAATTCAGGAGAGATAAATACTGTCGTACACTTAAGCATATTCTGTACAAAGATGAGCTGCAGAGACGAACATGAGATGTGAGTAACGTGACCTAAACCTGTAATAAAAGCCTGCACATCTACAATTCTAAAACCTTTCAATGACTATGATATGACTTCTGGGGCAATAAATTACATCATATCTCTTTATTTTTTTAAGTAGGACTTAATAAGTTTCTACTAAATGGAAGAAAATTATTGCACCATGGTCCATCCCAGCAATGACTGATCTCACAGAGCAGTCTCTGCAACAGTAAAAATATTCGGTTGAAAAGAGTGGATGAGTAAATTCTATCATGAAAAATGTAATGTGAGAGGTTTTAAATCCTTCTTTTGAAGAAAAGAGTATACTAACTTTTGTATTTATATGATTTTTGTGGTTATGGACAGCACTAAGAAACACATAAGACATTAATTGACTTAAACTTGCCTTTAATGTTATGCCACTTTGCATCAGTTCTAAATTATTAAGAAGACAAAAGAATTTTTTTTGTTGTTTATTTCTTCACCTTGATAGCAAGAGCTGGCCGGTTTGTTTTTCCCATGCCAATTGAGACTGGCACAATTTAGTTCCTCTGTCCATTATTTGAGGCAAGAAACTGAAGCATTCATGCTGGTTCTGCATCTGAGGACTGAAAGAATAAAATTAATCTGTGTTTGAATGAGGAACAACTGCAGGAATTGCACTGTCTTTGCATTAAACAGATGGCTTCAAATTAAAGCCAGCCCATATCGCCCAAGTTTGTGTATGAGGAATGATCATACTCCTACTTTGAAACAGTTTCTTTAACATATCAGTGAATAAGTAATGGAGTACATATAGGTAATGGAAAAGGGTTTGAGAAACACAACGAATTTCCTTGAGGCTGTGCTGGAATGAGCACAAAACATTTACAGAGCTGCAGATAAGCCTGAAGAGTCAGATAAAGCTAGAAACAAACACAGAGAACAAGATTCAATTAGCAGTAATTTGGAGTAGAAACTAATCTTCAGTTGTTACTATTAAACAAGTCTTGAGTGAATAGCAAGAATCCATTTAGCTTTTCTGAATTATTACCTGCAAAGTCAATAGGTGTTTGTTATCCTAGGAAAGCAGGCTTGCTATCAGTCTTCTTTCTTAACTCCTAATGGAGTCAGCTGTTTATTTTGGATAATGGTGCACTGTGCAGCACACATCAAAAGTTCATGCTGAGCTGCAGTTATATAGATCATAGTGTTCCCTTGTTCAACCAAGAGCTGAGTTTGTTTAGATGCAGTGAATGATTTCACACATAGCCTCAGAAATGAGAAATGATAAATTACTTGTTTCTCAAACTTTACAGCTGGCAAAGAAACAGTTTTGAGGTGGTTTGTGGGGTTTTTTTTGTTTGTTTGTTTGTTTTTATTCTATTTTGGAGAGCAAAAAGATACAAAGGTACACAACTGAGTAAAGTAGGAGGATATTGAACATAAAGAGATAAGCTATTCAGCAGAGGAATTCTCTAATTAGTTGTCATCCACTTCTATTATCATATATCTATCTGTCTTACCTGATACTAGGAACTCCAGAGACTCCATTAAACAATACATTTTTGATACATTGTCTAAAGACATTCTCTTACACTTTCATTTTTCCTAGTGGGAAATCTGAAATCCCCTGTGGAAGGTCCCTGGGCAGCCTGCAGAGCATGTCTAACGTCTTAACCGCAGCCAGGTCATTCTGGCCCAGTTCTCACCTCCATGGATTCAGTATGTCCCTTCAAAAAGGGACAAGTAGAGATGTTTTGATCCTGATATGGATTTCTTTGTATAAGAATAAATGAAAGCAGTTAGTTTCATAAACAAAGAACTTAAAGTAGATACATATTACATTGTCATTATACAATTGAGAAGTTTTATTCTTTAAAAGTGAAAGAAAATATTATTTTCTCAATACTTCTCTCTCTATTTTTTGGTGTGGTAAACTATTCAGAATGCATTTATGGAAGATCTAACAACTGGAGAGGCAAGAGGTAACTTCACATTAAGATACTCACAGCATGAGAAAGAAGATTGAGTTCAGATTCCTTCCCTAAATCTCTTTTTGAATTTTACATGATTTAGCCAGCAGAGACAGTGATGTAAGTGGAAGCTGGTTCTAAATACAAGAATACTTTAAGCAGTTCCTTGCTGTCTGTTAATGAATTTTGAAAAAGTCTACAAAATATACTCACGTGAATGTATTTCATTTTAAAGGGAAAATCTTCATATTTTGTAATCATTCTGATCTCTCAAAACCTCCAAGAGATAACTGGAGAGGTCAGGGAGCTTAAAACTTCCATTGAATGTGATATCTAGCATAAAAACATCTCATTCAGAGTTAACCTGAAGTTCATGTACCTAAAAATCTGTATGTTATCCTATGAATAGCAGTAGCTACTCTTCCTCTTATAGCTCATATAAGAGACCAGATTCTCTTGGTTCCTCTTGCACCTTGTGAACTTCAGCAGTAGTTTCAACTCCTTTTTACCAGCCTTACCTGCATACAGCTTTTGAATGTCCATAATGGAAGTTGCTGTTTCATGTGTTTTCTTACAGTCAAAACTTTCAGTAGGTCACAGACATCACCTTATGAATGTCTTCTTCTCAATGCCAAAAATCTATAATTAAAGTTATTTTAAAAAGCATAGTTGTGAGATGAAACAAACACCCTCAAAGCCTTAATATCTATCTGAGGTTTAATAGCAAATGTGAGGTTTGGAAAAACTGTGTGACATCACAGTTTATCCAGCTGAAGATGCTATTGCAAGGATCCTTGAAACAGAAACTACTCATTGATCACTCACTGTCTGACTGACTACTCTGTTGTTGGAAGGATTGAATACCTCATGTCAATATCGTCCTATGCCAAGATCACAATTTTTTATTTAAAAAAAAAAAGCAAAGACCCTTTCCATGACCAGCTGTGCAACACCTGTATCTTCACTCTGTATTTGCTGCACATGTGCAGACCTTGTGCAGATCATGTGCACAAGTACTTCACTATGTACTGGTGCTTCCTCTACTTCCCAGCCTGAGGTCAAGGATGTGAGCAAAGGGTGTCCTATTATAATATGTCTTTGAACTTTGTAACATGTTTCAGAACAAAAGACTGAGGTTTTAAAAACATAAATTCTTATTAGTTTATTTGGCATGCACTTTCACATATACCTTCTTACCATACATTCCTTATGCTAAACACAGATCCCAGAGCTTTGTGCTAGTTTTGGTTAGGGTAGAGTTAATTTTCTTCCAAGTAGCTGGTGTGTTTTGGATTTGTGCTGAAAACAGTGCTGACAGTACAGGGATGTTTTATTTATTGTTGAAGAGTTCTTGCACAGAGTCAGAACCTTTCTGCTTTACACATGACTCTGTCAGTGAATGGATTGAGGGTGCACTGGAAGCTAGGAGAGGACACAGCCATGATAACTGACCCCAGATGACCAAAAGGAAATGGGGTATTGAGAGATGTGATGATTGGAGAGGTCATGACATTTGCCCAGGTAACCATTATGCATGATGGAGCCCTGCTTCACGGAAGATGGCTGAGCTACTGCCTACCAATGGGAAGAGGTGAATGAATTCCTTGCTTTGATTTTCTTGTGTGTGCTGTTTAGGACTGTGGTCATGTAATCCTCCTCTCTNTCACAGTTTATCCAGCTGAAGATGCTATTGCAAGGATCCTTGAAACAGAAACTACTCATTGATCACTCACTGTCTGACTGACTACTCTGTTGTTGGAAGGATTGAATACCTCATGTCAATATCGTCCTATGCCAAGATCACAATTTTTTATTTAAAAAAAAAAAGCAAAGACCCTTTCCATGACCAGCTGTGCAACACCTGTATCTTCACTCTGTATTTGCTGCACATGTGCAGACCTTGTGCAGATCATGTGCACAAGTACTTCACTATGTACTGGTGCTTCCTCTACTTCCCAGCCTGAGGTCAAGGATGTGAGCAAAGGGTGTCCTATTATAATATGTCTTTGAACTTTGTAACATGTTTCAGAACAAAAGACTGAGGTTTTAAAAACATAAATTCTTATTAGTTTATTTGGCATGCACTTTCACATATACCTTCTTACCATACATTCCTTATGCTAAACACAGATCCCAGAGCTTTGTGCTAGTTTTGGTTAGGGTAGAGTTAATTTTCTTCCAAGTAGCTGGTGTGTTTTGGATTTGTGCTGAAAACAGTGCTGACAGTACAGGGATGTTTTATTTATTGTTGAAGAGTTCTTGCACAGAGTCAGAACCTTTCTGCTTTACACATGACTCTGTCAGTGAATGGATTGAGGGTGCACTGGAAGCTAGGAGAGGACACAGCCATGATAACTGACCCCAGATGACCAAAAGGAAATGGGGTATTGAGAGATGTGATGATTGGAGAGGTCATGACATTTGCCCAGGTAACCATTATGCATGATGGAGCCCTGCTTCACGGAAGATGGCTGAGCTACTGCCTACCAATGGGAAGAGGTGAATGAATTCCTTGCTTTGATTTTCTTGTGTGTGCTGTTTAGGACTGTGGTCATGTAATCCTCCTCTCTAGGCCATGTTGCTGTGTTGGACGCAGCCAGCAACATGTTCTCATTTTAATCACCTAGGTGGTGATCTGAGACAACTATGTATTCTCCTTATCAGCTACCACTGCAGTGAGTCAAGACTGCCTGATACTCAATTGGCCTAGAAGCAAGCGCACTGAATGATTATACACTCCCTAACTGTATCTGAATTCCTATTGTCTGGAAAGCATGCCATCAACTACTATTGCCTCATTTCCCATCTTCCCATTCTGGAAGATATAAAGAATTACTTGACAAGTATTGCGATTAAAATGATGAATTAATGACTAAAATCAGTTATCTTGCATACTCATAAATAGTGGTCCTTTGAGCTCCTTAGGATCACAGAAGACTGTGTCCTTGATTCTCCTCTTGAGCTGAGACCCTTCACAGGGTAAGAGCTTCTTCTGGTAAAATGTTGATGAAGAAGGGCTATTTATTGTCTGCTGACACATGCTGACAACAGAGAATGGTCAGTAATTCACAACATTAGCATTTTGTATAGATTCATGATTAATGATTCAGGATTTAAAGATCCTTCGATTTTACAACTCACTTAAATTAATCCCTGTACTCGTGTGTATGTATGTATTTAAGAGATTTGATTTAAAAACTTTGCTATAAATTTTGTGTAAACTTTATTATTTTTAAAGTAAATCATTGTAGCAAGCGTTTTTCAGTCATCAATAATTGGCTGATGGTTGCTGTTAAAAGGATTTTTTCGTCCATTCTATTAAGTCCATTAGGAATAAACCTCTCTGGCCAAGTCTGACACTAGTTTTCAATCCAGCTTCATGTAGACTCCTCTCTGAGGAGGTATGTAGAAAGCAAAGGGATCCATTCTAAACTTTACGAGTGAATGGGAGGGTCTCCTTTACCCTTGCTATCTCCTGTTTCTGCATAAGATATTCTAAATTGACTCTATTTCCCTTTGTATGTTCCCTCCTNCTGATATATTTATACTGGGAAGGAACTCTGGATTTCAAAGCCTTTTGTCTAACTGTTGTCAGCAAACTAAGCAAGCTCTTCCCCTAACTTTCTTGTAAATCCATTTTACTTTGGCCAAAAGATGAATTGGGTATTTATCCTGTAGCTCTGAGCTTTTCAGATTGTCAAAAACCTGGAAAAAAATGCCTTCAAAAATCTCTCATGTTTTAAAAAGGAAAAAAAAATCAATCTTAGGGCTATTAACACCTGACAAATATTAACAATACTTTAAAAATGCTTACATCCAAGTTTGTCTTTGAAAGCATTCAGGCATGTATCTATGTATCTACTTCTCTTCAGAAATAGAAGTGTATGGAAAGCACCAAGACTTCCACCCTTGATCAGATAGAAAGCTGCCTAAGGAGTGAGGTTGACAGCTAACGAGCTGTCACTAGTCAGAAAGCAAGCTGTAGAATAGTGTTTGGAAATTTATGTTCCTCTAACAACTTTGCCCTTGATTGTACATATCCACTGACACATTTGGGTGTATTTATCAGATGTTACAGACAAGCAGAGAATAAATAGACTTGCAATATTTCTTCAAAAGAGTATGTATGGATATAAGTCTGGAGCAGTGCCACAAACACATATCTTGCAGTCCCCTTTGATGAAGATGATTATTCAGAAACAGTTCCATATCTATGAGAAACCTCATCATTTCTTTCTGCTCTCATTTCTTGCTGTCAGATAACTTGTCCAACGTTATGGGAAGGGACTTTTTTGTCTCTGAGACAAATACACACATTTATATTGATAGGTCACATCTTCTCTAGACTACATAACTTGCTGATCAGATTTATCTGTATTAATTTACAGTATGTCAGAAAAAAAAAACCCATGCAAATGGATGTAAAGGACAAAATAAAGAAATCTGCACATCTGTCTGTGCTTTATAAATAAATCTGTTTAGATACCAGCAGCAGAACCTCTCTTAATCGATGAAATCATAAAATGGTAGGGGGTTGAAAGGGACCTTTAGAGATCACCTAGTCCAGCAGGCTTGCCAAAGCAGATCCACCTATATCAAATAGAAACATGCCCAGGTGAGTCTTGAAAGCCTTCAAAGAAGGAGAATGGACACCCTCCCTGAGCAGACTGAGTGAAGACTCCCTCACCCTTACAGTAAAGTAGCTTATGTTTAAATGAAACTTTTTGTGTTCCAACTTCATCCTGTTACCTGTTATCCTGTCACTAGCTACAACAGAAAAAAAAAAGTGCTGCCCCAACCTCCTGACACCCATCATTTAGATATTTGTAAATATTAATGAGATTCCTCCTCAGTCTCCTCTTCTCTGGACTAAACAGCCCCAGGTCCCACAGCCTTTCATCATAAGGAAGATGCTACAGTCCCCTGGTCATCTTGGTGGCCCTGCACTGGACAGTCGTGCTGGCGAAGACAGAACTGGACACAGTACCCAGATGAGGCCTCACAAGGGCAGAGGAGAGAGGGAGAAAAACCTGTCTCAACCTGCTGCCCACATAGTTCTTGATGCCTCCCAGGATGCCATTTGCCTTCTTGGCCATGAGGGCATATTGATGGCTGATGGTTAGTTTATTATCAACCAGAACTCCCACATCTCTCTAGCAGGTTAATCCATCAATCCCTAGGCTGTCCTGGTTTTTGGGATTATTCCTCCCCAGGTGTAGGACTCTGCACTTGTCCTTGTTGAACCTCATGAGGTTCCTCTCTGCCCAACTCTCAAGTCAGTTGAGATTCAGCTGAGCGGCAGCACAGCCTCTGGGGAATCAGCCAGTCCTCCCAGTTTGGTGTCATCAGTGAACTTGCTGAGGATACACTCTGTCCCCTCATCCAGGTCGTTGATGATGATGTTGAACAAGACTGGTCCCAGAACCGATTCCTGTGGAACCCCACTGGCCACAGGCATCCAACTCGATTCTATGCCACTGATCATCACCCTCTGGGCTCTGTCATTCAGCCAGCTCTTGGTCCACCTCACTGTCCACTCATCCAAGACACACTCACACTGCCTGAGCTCTCTGATGAGGATTTATGATATGGGACAGTGTCAAAGGCCTTGCTGAAGTCAAGGTAGATGGTGTCCGATGCTCTCCTCTCATCTAGCCAGCTCAGTCCAGATTTCACTCTGCTCCTTCTCATGGCACAAAGAGTTACATTGACGCTGCCATAGCATCACAATTTTCCTTTGTAGTGTTTTGCCCTGACTGCTGCTAGCCTCTTTTTGGCTGGTGCTTCTCTCCTGTCACATCTCTAACTTTGAGAGCTTTTTCTCCTTCCAGCTGATAACAGACAAACTTGTTTTCCTTCTGTTAGAAGAGCTTCAGCTGGGCACCATCAAGCTATGCTGCAGAGTGTGTGGGCTGTAACTGGTCATCTGAAATTAATAAAGCACTGCCAAGGGGATACTTTCAGAAGTAAAATGCGTATTTTTTTATGGAATTATTGGAAACAGATGTATCAGAAATAATCATCATGTTTATTTCTCAGTATGGTTTATTAATTTTAAGCAGATATATGTGGGCTGCACCTACCTTTCTCCATATTGCTGAAAAATGAACCCAAGCTGTTTGAGGAAGCAGAGTTTTATTATGCATGAGCAACACAAATTCAGTTCAACTTCTTTAAGAATCATAAAAATGGGAATACATCACTAGAGCATTAATAATTGTTTCCTTAGTACTTGCATATTTTCCCCAAAGCAATGCACTATATTTATTTATTGCAAATTCAAATTTTAAAACCTTATGAATATATATATTTTTTTCTCTCTGTTGTCACAAGCTATTTGAGTTTTTTTTTTCTCCAACTGATAACTTGGCATCTCATTTTAGACTATAATGTTATGTAAAAACAAGGTAGAACTTCTAGGCAATACACTATGATGTCACAAAAGGAAGAGAAAACTAATGGAATTTAATGGAATAAAAACATCTAAAAGGATGGAGAAATGGCATACAAATATCAACCAGTTTTGTATAGCTTTAATTTGATTTGTCCTTTATTTGACACAAGATGTGCAAACTTGAGAAACTGAAGCTGTTAGCCCATATGTTGGAGACTCAGCTGGTCTGCATGGATCTACTGCCACATTTGACTTCCTTTTTAAAGGCTTGGAAAGAAAAACCCTTTGGAGTGAATGACAGCTCAACTATACTCAGCCAGTCCTGCAGCATCCTGTAAGAGTGCCATATTTATGTAATGCTTTAATGAAAGGATCTAGAAGAAAAGAATGGTGAAATCTGTCTCTTTTTTTTCTTTTGAAAGTTATAGAGAGACTTTTCATGATGCTTCTCAGCATGAACACTTTCTTCCCATTCTCTGCAAACCTATGTCCCATCATAAACTTAGGGATGTTTTCCCTGTTTAATTCCTCATTTGCTTAGTCACATGTAGAAATGAAACCAAGATCAAAAAAATCTTCATTCTCTTGAGATTTTGGCTCTGTTACAGGAGCACAGATTGTGGACAGCTACTGTTAAGCTTATTAAGGAGTTTCCTAAACCCATATCAGAGGAGGCAGAAACCTACCATGTCAGTTCTCCACACAGCTGGCTGTTTATTAATGAAATGTCCTCTGAAAGTAGGACACAACAGTTTTGTTAGGTAGCAATGGGGATATAACAGTCAGCTTTGTTCAGTCTTTGAGATATGTGGTTCCTATACTGTTTCAAGTTTATATAAATTTTGTAAATCTGGGTTTACTTCTATGACATATTCTGTTGTATTCTGTTGTCATTTCTCACATGCAGTAAACACACAGGAACAAAGATAAGGTGTAAACAAAGAAGGCAGTATGATGACGAAGTGAAACTGTACATAGTTTTACAGCTATGTGAAATTTTTATAAGGTAAAAAAAATTGTTCTTAAAATGGGATATGTCCCTTTAGTGGAAAACAATTTGGAAAGAGTAGATGTTTAATCCAAGTAAGGAAAGGAAAATATAAGAAGCTACTAAAAACCTGTGTCTCTCCATTTCCTACTCTGCTGTATGCCTTTATCTTCTCCTCATTTCCCACCCTCTTCTTCTGGAAAATGAGCTCTCTCTTCAGCCAGCAGTGTGAAGTGTGACACTGCCTTTGAGCTAAGAGGAACAGAGAAATGGGAAAATGGAAGAAGAGAAGGAAACAAGGTGTCAAGCACGGATTGTCTTCTAGGGCTCCTCATTTTTCATCCTTAACTGTGATTGACTAAGATAACTTGCTTAAACATAGACCTAAACAACACAGAGGTATACAATTTAGTCAAGTGAATCCTCTAATGGTAAATCAGTGCTAAAAGTCAACAAAATATAACATCTAAAAAGGAAAATGTGTAGTTTACTGATATTTTCTGTTTTATTTGTTAAAAATCCAACTATCCTTTTCATTTGCAAGGAATGTCTTTTTTATTTGCCAGGTATAACAAAGACATATTTCATAAATCTTTGCTAAGCTGTTTGACTAGACAGCTTCAGTGACAGTTCAGAAAATTCAGCTTGGTTTTTAAGTGAAAAGCTGGAACGAAGTGTTCATATAAGTGGTATGATCCTAGAAACAGTTGAATTCTAGTTGTAGTTCTCCTTTGTTCTGCTTCTAAGTTAGATGGTTGTCTAAGAGTAGGTCAATTCCCTCTCATTACAAGTGCTAACTTTATCACTAAAAATGTCCAGAAAAGGACATAGGAGTTCATAATCATGATCTTTTAAGCCCTGTCCAGCTACAACATCAAAATTTAAAGTACATTATTTTTTTTGTTTAAGCCTCTTTTAGTGTTTGTTCCAGATAATACTAAGTCCTCAAAAATGTCAGAGAAGGCAGAAGAGGTGAAGTCATGACTGGAACGCAAGCCTTAGCTGTGCATACCAGATAATAAACAGTGTATTACCTAGCACAATTTTGGCCTGTTCCAATCAGCACTCTCTGGAAGATCCCACACACTCTTCACGAACAAGAGTGAGACATACTCTGTTTCCAGTAAGTGGTACGAATGATATTGTATCATATTTATCTTGTTTTCTCCAAAAACATCCCAGTTGCTTTTGGACCTCTCGAGGAAGTTTCTTTAACTAAGTCACTGAAATAAAAAAAGTTTGTTGTTTTTTTTTTCCTGAAAAATTTTTCAAAAGACAATGTGCAGTTTATCTGAAGATGAATTTCAGCGATTTCCTAAACATACTGTGACGTTATAGCTGCGGATACTGCATCTAAGAGCAAACCAGAACACATTTTTTAACCTTGAGTTACCTAGTTATCTACAATTCTCCTCTTTCTTAACTAAACAATGACATCAGTTTTATTTGGTGATCGCTTCTGTTTGGAGAGATTCACTGTTTAATTTTCAAATCTTCAACATTGATGGTTATAATCACATTTTCCAAGCTGATGACACCTGAATTTATCAGATTATTTGTCTGACAAATTTTGAACTGTTCATCTGTGCAGATTTAACTGGTCATCCTGATCAAGAAATCTTCATTTTATAGACTGAGCAAGTAATTTCCTCCACATCACTTTAAAAACTCTCATAAGTCTTTTCTTAAGTCAAGTGTCTTGATGATACTATTTGATTGAAATTTTGTTTGGCACTTAGATTTAACAAATGTATTATTTTTTTTGTCCAAATCAAATTGCTGGGCAATAGTTGCCATGCAATGTAGCATTCAAGCATTAAACTACTAAGAAAAACCCTATGCCTACTTATTGATTTTCTGGTTGACCACATGGAAGGCATAGCAGAAGGCTCCGTGTTTCAGCATGATCAAAGAGTAAACATACAGGTATATAGGCCAATCAGCCTAACAAAGTAAATATTTGAGAGCAATAAAAGCACCTTTTATGCAGATGTATCAAATAATAATAATGAGGTGAATAAAATAAATTACATGATGATAGCTGTTGAATGCTTAGAAATACACGTAGCTATCTAGTGTATGAAAAGGGTCATATACACAATGAATGGCAGTAGAATATGCAGTACAGCACTTAAACTAGATGAAGCAGTGCTGTTACCCAGTTCCTGCCTTTAGCAGGTGCGAGCACTTAATGACTTACAGCATACAGAGTCATGGTACATATTAATGGTCTCAAGTCACCTTTTGGAGACAAGGCATCATTTCATCACTTGGAAAAGTAGTGCACGGAAAACAATGAAGACAGTATATATAAACATAAAAGGAATATTAAGTGCTAGCAATTTGTTTTCTTAGGTAATAATGTGAGCAGTTTTTTCCTTAAGAGTTAGGCAATCCTTCAGTGTTCTTCAAGGAGTCTCTCATTTTGTTACTGTTACAGAAATCATAAATTTACACATATATATAAAGCTATATTTGAACTTTTTGGTTTTTATCTAGCTGCACCAACTTTATTATCCTGATTGCTTGAAATAATAGCTGCATTTTGGTACCTACCTGTGGTTGTTTAGTCAGGTGTCTACCAAGTTACAATATCACACCCCCTCCTAAACTGGACAGGAGAGAGAGAAACATAACAACAGGTTTGTGAGTTCAGATAAGAACCGAGAGATAGCTCAGCAATTAGCATAAAGACAAAACAAACTCAACTTGGGGAGAAAAAGGTTTGACTTATTAAAGGAACAATGAGAACAGGGAGATTAAAATGAAAATTGACTCGTAAAACACCTCACCCCACCCCTCCCTCTCCCCAGGAATCTCCTTCCTTCCCCCAAGCAGCTCAAGGGGTGGGTGACAGGGGCCAGTTCATTACAGATGGACTTGGCTGCTCTGCTTCTCAGAGGAAAGCCTCCTCACACTTTCCACAGCTGCACTGTGGGGTCTCTCACTAACTGCTCCAGCTTGAGTCCTTCCCATGGACTACAGTTCTTCACACCCTGCTCCAGCACGGGACCTGTCACTGGGCAGCTCCTCACATCCTGCCCCAACATGGGTCACTCACAGGGAGAACAGTCCTTCAGGAATCAACTGCTCTGGCCTGTATAGCTTGTGTAGCTTACTAGTGTTGTAGACGATGGAAATGCCATTCTTACCAATGTCTTTCAAAATTAGGGATGAGGTCATTCCATATATCTATTTCCTTTATTTCCCAAATCCAATAACTTAGTGTGAAGGGATTCAAAGTACAAGATAAATGTGTCTGGGGCACAAAACTAATCATGTCAACTGGAAAATAGCTGTAACTGCATCATTACCACTTAATGTGTTGGGTAACTCTAAATGTACCTGAAAGATAATGAAGAGGTGTCAGTATTATTCATATCTTTTAATTGGTTCCATTAGCTTTCTTTTTTTTCTTTTTAATTCTCGAGGGCAAAATAGTATCACTTCATTGATCATACAATGGATACTGGAGAAATACTAGTACAGAATCAAATATACTTTGAACCAACCATTGCCATCCTATAGCTATAAGCAAAAGCATAACTTGGCAATAAAACCTATTTACTGTTAAAACTAAAATTGCTTTTTAACAGTTTTATAGCATACAAACAACTATAATAATTATATCAGGCAGCAGTGTTCTTTTACACTTCTGGAAAAGGAAAGAAGAGGAGAAGACTTTAAGAAAATTTAATATCAGGTGCTTTTTTGTCTCTAACAGGTGGGACATGAATGTCAGTCAACAAATGGGTAGGTTATCTATAAGGAGCAGTTATAGCAATAATGGAGCTAAGGATAATATAATATTAGGGAGTTAACAAATTAATCTATTTTGTAATATATATCTTTCTATTTTAGGTGAATAAGGCTCACCGTAATATCAAGACTAAGGCTTAGAAAAACAACCTCTTGAGACCAATTCCTTATTTTATTCGCTGTCTCGTTGTATTGCTATTGTCAAAAGGTAAAATTGGTTCCTAGGAGTTCTAGCATTGGGCAGAGGATCAGACCAAATCCCCATTTCCTCAGCTATCCTGCCTGTCAGTGGCCACAGTAAAACACCTACAGAAGAGGATAAACATTAACAACATACAACAACCATGCTGCTAAAGCAAAAGTGCAGATCACGCTGACTGGTTCTACTCTGAATATGTATTCAAGCAGAAAATTCAACCCAAGTAGAGCAAGCAGGATGCTGGGGAAATGAGATACTGCAACTCTATAATTCTCCTAGGAATGCCAAATGATTTTACCTGGTACTTGAAAACATGTAAGTTAATGAACGTATGTGACAAACACCTTTAGAGTAAATGACAATCAAATTCTAGATCCTCATGTCACACTCTTTTTTTTCTTCTTTTTTTTTCCCCCTACATGTCCAATAGGAAGCCAGATACCAAATAGATCAAGGATATTGGCTAAACCTGACTTGGGTCATTAACTATTTTAAACAACCATTTTCTGTCACTGACATTGCTTCCATTAGAAGACCTGCTGAAGACTGATAGCTAAATTTAGTTGTTAAAGCCTTTTCAGTCTTTCAGAAACTGGCATACAATTTCAGTATTTTACCCTACAGCATTACTCTTATTTTCTGAAGCTACAGAATGTCCTCATTGGTTTTCTATTTTCTTCCTGTAACTCGTTCTGTAGAGGTTGGAGGCTGTAGACATTTTATATCCCTGCAGCAAAGGGTTGCATTCACCCTGGTTTTCAGTACCATTATTGATACAAGACTCCTAGCTTTATTCACAACGAAGAGAGAAATTCCTGTCCTTGAATGTGATGGGCATGGACTGAGAGATGTTGGTCTTGGGTAGATTCTTAAGAAAGCTGTAAAAGAGTTTGTCTGCCTCAAACTTGTATTGAACATCCAGTTTCTGCCACCAGACAGCAATCCTTAAGACAATATTTCTGATATTGTTCTGGGAAACTAGATAAAAGCAACATCCTTATGAAGGTACATTTTATTTGTTTTACTAATGTAGCACGATTCAGTGGTTTCTGTTTTTTCATGATCATTGATAGTAAGAGAGAAGGAAGTTCAGGCTCAATTTGAACCTGTGTGGAAAATAATCCCTTTTCTTTCAGCCAAAGCTTACCTCAAGTATTATTTGCATTAGCGTGTCCATTCTGTTTGTACTAACTATAAATCAGTTAGATGGGACCCCTGGGGACCTCCCATCTGATTAGAAGTCAGCCAAGATAATACCCAGATATAAGAAAGGGAAATTAGAGGCCTGTCCATTTGACTTCAGTGCCTGGAAAGCTGATGGAGCTGATTATCCTAACTTCTACTATACAGCTCATGCAGGACAACCAGGTGATCAGGCTCAATCAGCATGGGCTTGTGAAGGGCAGGTCCTGTTAAACAAACCTGATCTCCTTCTATGACAGGGTTACTTGCTTGCTGGACAAAGGAAAGGCTGTGAATGTTGTCTACCTTGACTTTAGCGAGGCATTTGACACTGTTTCCCAGAGTATTCTCTTAGGGAAATTGTGTGCTCTTGGCTTGGATGTGAACACACTTTCCTGGGTGAAAAACTGGTGATGTGGCTAGGTCCAAAGAGTCGTATTCTATGGAATTAAATCCATTTGTCAGCTAGTCATGAGTGATGTCCCTCAGGGCTCAGTGCTGGGGCGAGTGGACCCTTAGTAAGTTTGCAGATGACACCAAGCTGGGTGGAAGTGTTGATCTCTTTGAGAGTAGGGAAGATTTACAGAGAGATCTAGATAGGCTGGATGGCTGGGCCAAGGCCAACGCCATGAATTCTTAAAAGGCCAAGTGCTGGCTCCTGTGCTTGGGCTACAACAACCCTCAGCAGTGCTACAGGCTTGGGCAGGAGTGGCTGGAAAGCTGCCAGGCAGACAGGGACCTGACAGTGTTGGTTGACAGCAGTCAGCAGTGTGATCAGGTGGCCAAGAAAGCCAAGAGCATCCTGTCCTGGATCAAGAACAGTGTCAGCAAGAACACTGAGGTGGTCATTGCCCTGTACTCAGCTTTGATGAGGCTGCATCTCAAATACTGTGTCCAGTTCTGGGCCCCTCTCTACAAGAAGGACATTGAGGTGCTATAGAGTGTCCAGAGGTGGGATGCTAAGCCGGTAAAGGACTTGAAGCATGTCTCACATAAGGAACAGCTAAAGGATCTGGGGCTGTTTAGCCTGGAGAAAAGATGGCTCAGGCGAGACCTTATCTTTGTCTACAACTACCTGAAAGGAAGTTGTGGTGAGGCAGAGGTCGGTCTGTTCTCCCTAGTAGAAAGCAATAGAACAAGAGGAAACAGCCTCAAAAAGCACCAGGGGAGGTTCAGGCTGATTATGAGGAGGAATTTTCATACTGAAAGGCTTATCAGGCATTGGAATGGGCTGCCAAGGGAGGTGCTGGAGTGACTATCCCTGGAGGTGTTTAAGAGACAAGTGGATATTGCACTTAGGGAAACGGTCTCGTGGTTGAAAGGGCTGAGACAAATGCTTGACTAGATCCTAAAGGCCTCTTCTAAACTAAATGATCCTATGACTCTATGATTAAACACAAATAAATTGTTGTTTCTTTTTTTTTGGATAAATTGATTATCTGCACTTGACTGTATTTTAAAATTAGTACCTAAATATTAAGGTTTTTTTTCTTACACACAGTATGATGGTACAGTTTGAAATATACAAAATAAACATATGGCCATAAAATGTAATAATCCGTTACCAAATACTTTCATTTTTCATTTTATCACCATGTTCAAATAATTATCTGCTTTTTTGCTAGCCTGAACAAATAGATATTCATTGAATTATTGTATTACCTTTTTATCGGTATTACAACAATGATGAAGAGTAAATCATCTTCCATACACTGTATTTGCATTCAATATTGTATTTTCAGAAAATGGAACTAGAAATCTTTTTTTGTTATGCCTCTATTTTTTGAACTACAGTACTTATCAGCAAAGAACTTCAGTGGTGGAGACCATATGCCACAGTTGTTAAGTGTTATTTTTGTATATGGTCAACAGAAAAAAAACACTATAGATATATGCTTCCCTCAGAGACACTTTGAGAGAAGTGTAGTTATTTAAGCACCTCAAATCCAACATTTCTTTATAATAAACTGTATCTATAGGTCTGTGATTGATTTATGTATCAAATTGAGTTTCTTTTTATAGTTTTTTCCTTTGCCTTTTCTGCTCTTTCCAGACTATAAAAGCTTTTTGAGAAGTATTAATCTTTTTAGCTTAGTATCCTGAGGAAAAGAGCATTTTATTGCAGTATGGTTACATAGGTGTAAATTCTCTCTCTAACATCTTTTGACATGAGTATTTTTAGATCAAACTTATTTAATACATTGAGATTTATAAACAAATGCAATTTTTACCCTTTCAATGAAAATTACAAGGTCTAATAAAGGAAAGATTAAAGTTTGACACACTGCCTGTACATAACACAGTTGCAGAAAAGAGTCAATAACAATGTATTTAACAGCTGAAAGGGCTGTTCTGTATGACTTACTAATGTCTTAAGCAGCAGCTGTGTTCATACTTTAAAAATTACAGGTATTGTTCTAGTTGCTCTAGTTGCAGATAAAACAAGAATTAAAACAATAGTATCTCGACGTGTCAGATCAAATATCTACATACTTCACAATCTAATGGTATATAACAACAGATATTTGAAAAAGGAAGAATATGGTCATTTCATAAAAATATTCCAAATTAAAAGCAATTCCAATTAGCAGTAATTCAATAACATTTTTCCTAAACAATTTGAGGTTGTCAATCAGAGTAACCCTAAATACATCAAAATACAATACATTAACTGGAAGAGCTCTCTAGAGTCAAATCTAATTTCTGTCTGATATAAAAACCATATTTTTTACTTAACTGATAGGTCTTAGTCCATTTCATTTTCCTGTTCCTGAATTACTCTTAAAAAGACTTCAAGCTTCTTTATTAAGTTTATTCATCTTTAACTCTCAAGTATTTTGTTTTATACAGGTCTTTAGTTATGAAGCTGAGCTTCCACTCTAGTCTTACTCTGTCCATCTATGTTTAGCTTCTGATAGCTAAACAAGTCACATTATTTTAGTCTACACAAACAAGATGGACTTTTTACTCCTTCAATATTTTACTCCTGTTTTTCCTGACTAGGGATGCACAGATCATAGTGGAGCAGGACTTACCAGTCCCTTGTGCAAAATGAATAACAGTTTTTCATTGGGAAGGTCTCCCTTGAGCCGTGAATCAAGCTTGCACAAGATTAACTGTTTTATTGAATTAGAGTAAAAATCCTGTAAAAATAAATAAAAAAAAATAACCAGTGTCATTAATGCTAATATATGTGCCGATTATTATGCCAGCCAGAGTTACAGACATAAAGCTAACAATAAAAGAATCAGCATCAAATTGAGAGCAAGTGCTAGAAGTGTAAATACTCTAATGGAATTTTTTAATCATGTTAAATTTGGAATCATTGACACTATTAGCAAGAACTAAAAATAAATAATGTAACACAGATAAGGAAAATTACAGGTAGAGGAATAATATAATTAAATTCATATTGAAAAAATTATGTTACCAATTATAGAAATTAAAAAGATGAAATATAAGAATTAAAAGCTCTAATGTAACATGTATGACTTAGTTTAATTGAAACATTTTTTTCCCCTTAAGCAGTTGTAATTATATATACGTCTTGCACTACAACAGCCCAAATATTTCAACTCCTCAAACCCCATAAACACACTGATATCTCTCAGTATACAAATATATATTCTTATAATTAAATAGGAAAAATCACTGTATTAGACCCTGCCAAAGTACCTGTACTGCAAGCCTCAAGCAACAAGGTCTTTTTGGCACAGCTTATAAAATCTACAGATAATGAATTCCTCTTGGACTCATCAAGAAGAAAAGAAGCTACTACTACAAAAAATACAGAAGTTAAGATACTTTCCTAAGAACTTAGAGGTAAATGATCTCACACATTCTTACCAAACAATATAGATCTTAGTTATTTTTAGATCGATATTATCCTATTATTGGATCTGTATATCATATTTAGATCATAATTATTTTTCAGCCATTGTACTTATGCACTGCTTGAGAAAATGCAATAGACATGTGTAGAGATATTCACTGTTTACTTGCCATCTGTTTGCATGGCAAGGTTAAAGTAGTAGAGATGCTACAAAGGTGGTTTCTGTGAGAAGATGTCAGAATCTCCTCTCAATGGTGGTGGCATTAAATTAAATTTATATTTAAGAAGGGAAAAAAATAATGTGTAGCATCAGCCAAAAGAGTGATACCATGCAGAGAAACATGCAGAAACCAAGGTCAATGAAGAGGGAGGGGAGGAGCTGCTGCAAGTGCCAGAGCAAAGGTTAACTTGCAGCTTATGATGAAGACTGTGGTGAAGCAGGTCCTGCTCTTGAATCCATGTCTTTATGGTTCTAGGTATCCTAGTGAGCACTTCTTCTAGTATGTGATACTTAAGAAAGGGTGGCATTCTATAATTGATGAACTCCTGGTTGCCATCGCAGCTGTTCTCTATGTTAGTAGATTTTCTGTGACAGTGAGTTTAACAGTAATGAATCAGTACAATTACATTGTGGATTTTCTGTTGACTTGGTGGGTTTTCTTTTGATTGTGTTTTTGGTTTTTTTTTTTTACAGTTATTCATCTCAAAGAATTTCTGGAAGATATCCATTAAATTAAGCTACTGATATTAAAAGGAAATTTTAAAATAATCATCATTAGGTTCAATGTCTTTCAAACTAACTAAATTACTTGTATCTTTAAACTAGCCCTTCCTCTGCTTTAACAAAGGAGAAATATGCCTGATTCTCTTTATCCTCTTTGTTTTATCATCCATTCCTGACAGGAATCATAAAATCACTGAGCTGATAGCAGTAGCAGAATAATGCTTGCACATCACTCAAAATTAATGCTCATAGCACTTTAATACAATTAATTACTTATCATTTTGCTATAGTATTAATTAGAGGGCTTTTATCAAAATATGTCAAAGAAAAAAAAATGAAGGAAGCTCTTCTACTGTCCTTTGAGATAAAATTATACCCTCATGGAAGGAAATAGGAGTGCTATCATTTTTATGTGTTAGGATCCTGTATTAAAAATGAAATGGAAATTTGCTTTATATACAACAGATTTTAGGAATAAAACCAGTTTATATTAGTGATGCACAAGAAAAGACCTACAGAATGAGTAAAGGAATCTTAAAAAGATAAAGTTTTAACTTATTAGAAAATTATTTAAAGGCCTTAGTTTCTTGTGTTCTAAAAACTGTTTATAGATTTTTTTAATGCTAGATACTTTAGAATCATACAATTGTTTCAGCTGAAAGAGATTTTTTACATTGTCTAGTCTTTGTCCCAGTTCTGTCAACCACTAGACCATTTCCCTAAATGCGACATCAACCCATCTTCTAGAATCATAGAATGTTAGGGTTTGGAAGGGATCTTTAGAGATCATCTAGTCCAATCCCCCTGCAGAAGCAGGTTCACCTAGATCAGGTGACACAGGAATATGTCCAGGTGGGTCTTGAAGACCTCCAAGGAAGGAGACTCCACAACCCCTCTGGGCAGCCTGTTCCACGGCTTCCTCACCTTCACAGTGAAATAGTTTTTTCTTACATTTAAGTGAAACTTTTTGTGTTCCAGCTTCATCCCATTACTCCTTGTCCTGTTGCTAGCTACAACAGAAAAAAGGAATGCCCCAAACTTCTGACACCCATCTTTTAGATATTTGTAAATGTTAATAAGATCTCCCCTCAGTCTCCTCTTCTCTAGACTAGACAGCCTCAGTTCCCACAGTTTTTCCTCGTATGAAAGATGTTCCAAGGCTGTTCCAAGGCCTGATTAACTTGCAGTAAACAAATTCCTCCTCATATTCAGTCTGAACTTTCCCTGGTGAAACTTGAGGAAGGTTATTACTTATTGTATTCTCTCAGATGAGTTACAATGGTTTCTTAGACATTTTTCATATTTCTTGACTGTGGTTACTCACTTCTTTCTAATAAAAAACAGTCAATGAGCAATTTGTTCCAGATGTTTCTAGACTTCTCTGTCTATTAATTCACAACTTTACACTTAAAACATTGCATATATTTGAAAGATCAAAAAACAATAATAATTCAGAGCTTTAAAATAATTGGAGACAAGATTTGACTGAGGATAAGTGTTTTTCCTTGACACTTAACTGTTAGTTTTCCAGATATCGTTATCTTTAAAAGATCTGAAAGCTTCTACATTGTTGTATTGTTGTTTTTGGGTTTTTTTTTGCTTGGTTTTTTGTTTTTTGTTTTTTCTTCTGTAACCTGTTCGCTTCTTTCTTGGCAGATTAAATTTTAGAAGTGAAAATCTCTATCTGGGATGTATTTGCATATTAATATAAGTTGAGAAACACTAGTCTGCTAGCTGTCAGTTTTGGTCCATTAGCCATTTTGTGCCTCATTTATTGTAGGTAGATTAGTGCTTCATACATTATTGAAAAGTTAATATTTCATTGTTGAAAAAAATAGAAGATTTTTATCCTGACTCAACATACTTTCTAAACACATCTGGGTTTTTTTTAAGTCTACTGATCAGTTTCCACAGATTTGATTTGAAGGTTAAATATGGGAAAACTGACAGAAGACATGTTAGAAAAACTGCAAAACTTTGAGGAGTTTCAATTCATTTTCAAATTTAAAAATTTAACCAATAATGTTTTCATAATTTGTTAACATTTTCAACGATGAAAGTAGAAAACTAAAATAATTAAGAATTTTGAATACTTTAAAATTCCTGAATTTTCTTATTTTTTCTAGAAGAGAGTCTCCTTACAGAATATAAAGAATTTTGACTACCATAATGACTGAAACAGACATATTTTCATGAAATCGGCCATTGATTCTTTTTCATTCTGACTTAATTGGTTATCCATTTCTTATTTCATATGAAATATAGTGCAATGGCTTAGAGATGTGATATATTCAATAAATGTCTCCTGACATGTATAACGTTACATTAAAATGTGTCACTTCGGCCTTTGTAAATCATCTTAGTTGTAACATAAATACAGATCACTCGTTCATGGAAGGTCTGTTGGATAACCATAGCCATCAGTCTTTATATATTTCAGCCCATAACTCAAAGTGTTTATGATGCCCAATATTTTAATCTGAGTTGTGAGTTCTGCTGTTCCAATAGTTGTGAAGCTGTTATTGAATTGCTTAATTAGTTACAGAATGGTTTAGATATTTAAGCCAAATATCTTTATTTAAGCATATGATGATTTTTTGCCATGTTTTCCACTGATCTATGTATGCCTTCTAAAAGTACTTAGATATTGACTGTTTCCAACTTGCTGAACCTATAGGCTAAGTTACACGAAATTTAAAAGTAACAGAGATTAAGACTAAGAAATTTAAAAGTAAATGAGATTAGAATTTCCTGTTTTATTTCATAAATTAAGAGTAATCAAAATCCAAGCTTTACACTCCTGAGAAGCATATAACTAAGTTTCTCCCCCATCTGATAAACTATATCTTGTCAAACAAAATTATAGTCCTCTAGGTATTTAAATGTATAACTGGCTATGTAATGAGAGAGTACAGAGAAGAAGGAGCCAGACTCTTCCCAGAAAGAAAAAGGGCAATTTCCATTAGTTGAAAATCAAATCTTGAGCAGTCCACTGTAATCATAGAGTCATAGAATTGTAGAGGTTGGAAAGGACCTTTAGAGATAATCTAGTCCAACCCCCATGCAGAAGCAGGTCCACCTAGAACAGATCACATAGGAACATGTCCAGGCAGGTCGTGAAGACCTCTAAGGAGCCTCCACTTCCTCCGTGGGCGTCCTCTGCCAGGACTTCCTCACCTGAACAGTAAAATAGTTTTTTCTTATATTTAAAAGGAACTTTTTATGTCCCAGCTTTGTCCCATTTCTCCTTGTCCTGTTGCTAGCTGTGAGAGAAAAAAGAGATATCCCAGCCTCCCAACATCCACCATTTAGATATTTGTAAATATTAATGAGATCCCCATTAATCAGACCTGTTTTGAATAGACCAGATGAACTCTAGAGGCCCTCCCGGCCTGCAGGATTGTGTGATGCTGAGGAAAATTTCTATGCCAGTGACAGTAGGATGCTAAGATAACACACCAGAGAAAGGATCACTCTTAGAATTGTCATGTTCATACACTTGATAACAATGCTTTTCCTACTAGCCCCTTACACTAAGATTATTTTGGCCTAATCCTTCATGTTTTTACCCATTTGTCTTTCATCTAGTCTTTTACCTTTGATCTAGAATTCATGTTTATTCCCCATATATCCTTGCATTTTTTCCTCTACCTTTCATTTCTATCAGAAAAGTATTAGTCTGACATGTACTTTAAAGGAGTCTATTAAAAAAATAGAGAGTTGTAAACTAAGTTTAAGTGTTACAAACAAATAAATGTGATGATGAATCCATTTTATGTCAAAACTAAGAAACTGCAGTGACTTTAATTACTTTAACTCTGAACTTGTGTTTCACTGTATCTAAGGAGTTTTAAATTTGTGACATTTAATAACAGTTTTGCAGGCACCTCCATTCATTTTGTATTATGTGCATAAAAAGAGATGCACTCTAATAGCTTGAGGGATTTCAAAGTCATGCCTGACTTAACAAAGGAACTTTCTTATTCTTATTTGTTTATCTGAAGTCTTCCCATGGTAGTCAATGCAGCTACAGCTATGGAAAAAATGTACATAAATTCCACCTGAATTGCAACAGCCCATTATATTTCATAATAGCAAAGGTAGTTATATCCTCAGCTGCAGGGAGCAGAGGGGAAGGGGTTAGAATGGAAATTTTAGCAAGTTGCAATACCTTCTGCTTGATAGTCAAATGAATAAGGACATTAGTCTGGAACATAAGACTTGTGTGTTAAAGTCTCTGACCTTGTTAAGAAAAAAATACAAAAGCTAAGAGAAACACCTTTGATATGTGGCATTCCCATGTGTCTTAAACCATCACAAAGAGACAGCGAAAAAGAATGGAACAGGAAGAAATCTTGGGAGATACCTGCATTGAATTTCTTGAACACAATACTAATTGAAGATATGCTAATTTTGAGTTATGAGTCATAGTCTCAAATTTATGTATTTTATCTCCTAATTCTAATAAAAAGTCAAAAGAAATATGTAGAACGCAACACACAAAACTCTGACTTATAGAAAAATACTGATTAAATAACCTGCTTTCTAATTACTTTTGATAGGTGTTTTTCTTGTATAAAATTAGAAGTGAAGATTTCCTATCTCTTTCCAGCTAAAAGTAATGACATATGTACAAGGGTTTTGTTTCTTTTTCCTGTTGCAAGCTCAAAGTTCACAGTATGTACTTATTTACAGTGTTAATGAATCTTTTCCTTGTTTGCACTTGAACTCATTTTTCTACATTTTCCTACATTTTTATTGGCTTATCAGCAGGTCTCATTAAAAATGACAGTAGATTAATAGGATGAGACAGTGTTAATATACCAACGCTACCCAGGGAAAACAAGTAATGATTTCAGTTTCCTTTGCTTTTTCAGGTGCTGTAGTAATTACAAAGACCATTCACAGAACACACTGCTTTTTAATAAACTGATCAAAGTTTTGCAGATAATTCGTATAGAAGCAGAGGAATTCTCTAAGGTATCTAATGACTCAGGTTGAAAATGAACTGTTACAGGACAAGTTCTTAATAGTGTCTAATTTTTTTCTACAATCAGTGGTTACAAGGAATCTGAACAGTTTTATGAACAGAATGTTTTGACCACATAGGATAATAACTCCTGATCAGAGGATTACCCCAGGATTGGGTAAACTTTTATGTACTATGCTCTCGAGCATGTGACAATTCCTCTCCATCATCTCTAGCACTTCTCCTGCTAAAGTGACCACAACTAATTTTGTGGACTGATGTACTGGAATTTGTTATGTAGTGAATGCTGATTATTTATCAAAAAAAGAGTGAAGTTATGACACTGAGCAACTGGAATATCTGTGGGCCAGAAGGGCAGCACTTCCCTCTAGACAAAAAAACAAGCAAACAAACCAAAACAATAAACCACAATACTTACAGTAAGAAGCCAAAGCATTTAGCATGCCATAGGATAGAACTGGTCATTAAAATCTCTGTTCTCATCCTTTTCAAGAGAAAAGGTTTCTTGACTACCTTTTTAATGACTCTTTTTTCACTTCCTCTAGTAATAGAGGTCTAAGACCAGCTTTGTGTTTATACAAATACATTTATATAGCATCATTAGCAAGTGCTCTGAGACCATTTGTGAAGATGCTAAGATGATTTCCCCCTTCTTCCTGGGAACAAAAGACACCGGACTACATGGCAATACTCTGATGCAGGAGATCAGTAAACAATTTGGCAGAAATTCCTCTTCATTCATTTACTTTTAATACTGCTTGAGTATAGATTCGTATCAGAAACAATTGGTTATTGATGAAGACAATACTATTAACAATGAATAAACTTTAAGGGAATTAAATGATGTTGCTAGATGCTTGAAAACAAACATGTCCACATAGAGTGCAGTTCTTACAGGACACTTGGGAATGCTTGAATACATGTTTACACCATGACTGACTGAAATAAGGAATGAGCAAAGTTCATTCTCTAATTGTAGATTCTTTTGATAGAAAAGGACATTAATACAGAAAATCAGATGGAGAGCTTCAAAGAATGTTGTTTGGAAGGCTGAGGACCAACACTGCAGCAAACAGGGGAGATCTGGAAACTGTCGTATTTGGAGTGTAGAAAGCTCTTTCCATGGGCAGAAGGCACTAGAGAAAACACTGTATTGCTGAAAAACTGGGAGACCCTAGGGATGTGGGCATGATAACATTAAAAGCAAAATTCTCTGCTCCGTTTTATTGCTGCACCTGAGTGGCAAGTGAATGAAGGAGCAGTAAGAGGTTCAAGTGCTTGCAAAGGTTTGTAGATGCTCATCGTGAAAGTTATCACTGAACATATGAAGGAAAAGATGGTTATCATGGGGAGTCAACATGGATTCACCAAGAAGAAATTCTGTTCGATCAAAGTAATGCCTTCTATGAGTGCACAACCAGATGGCTAGGTGAGAGGAGAGCAGCGAACATCATCTATATTGACTTCAGCAAGGCTTTTGACATTGTCTCATATCATACATCCTCATCAGAAAGCTCAGGCCGTGTGTGTGGCTTGGATGAGTGGATGGTGAGGTGGATCGAGAGTTGGCTGAATGACAGAAACCAGAGTGTGGTGATCAATGGCACAGAATCGAGTTGGAGGCCTATGGCCAGTGGAGTTCCACAGGGATCAGTTCTGGGGCCAGTCTTGTTCAGCATCTTCATCAACCACCTGGATGAGGGGACAGAGTGACCCTCAGCAAGTTCCCTGATGGCACCAAACTGGGAGCACTGGCTGATTCACCAGGAGGCTGTGCTGCCATTCAGTGGGATCTTGACCAGCTTGAGAGTTGGGCAGAGAGGAACCTCATGAGGTACAACAAGGACAAGTGCAGATGCCTGTATCTTGAAAGGAACAATCCCATGCACCAGTACAGGCTGGGGGTCGAACTGCTGAAGAGCAGCTCTGCAGAGCAAGACCTCGGAGTCCTGATTGATAATAAGCTAAACATGAATCAGTAATGTGCCCTCATAGCCAAGAAGGTCAATGGCATCCTGGGATGCATCAAGAAGACTGTGGCCAGCAGGTCAAGAGAGGTTCTTCTTCCCTCTCTGCTCTGCCCTGATGAGGCTTCATGTGGAGTCCTGTGTCCAGTTCTGAGCTCCTCAGCTCAAGAGGGTCAGAGAACTGCTGGAGAGAGTCCAGCACAGGGTTACCAAGATGATCAAGGGATTGGAACATATTTCTTATGAGGAAAGGCTGCAGGAACTGGATCTGTTTAGTCTAGAGAAGAGGAGACTGAGAGGAGATGTTACTAACATTTACAAATATCTAAATGATGGGTGTCAGGAGGTTGGGGCATTCCTTTTTTTTTATAGTAGCTAGCAACAGGACAAGGGGTCATAAGATAAAGCTGCAACACAAAAAGCTCCATTTAAATATAAGAAAAAATTCTTTCACTGTTAGGGTGATGGAGCAGTGGAACAGGCTGCCCAGAGGTGTTCTGGAGTCTCCTTCCTTCAAGGTCTTCCAGATCCACCTGGACATGTTCCTATGCCACCTGAGCTAGGTAGACCTGCTTCTGCAGGGTGTTTGGACTTGATCTCTAGAGGTCCCTTCCAACCCTACTATTCTATGATTGTATGATTCTATGCTGGTTCTGCAAGATTAGGACAACTCTGTCATTAATTGAGAACCTGTTCTATGATGTGGGCAAAAAGACAAAACAGGCAAGCAGTCTGGAAATTAGCTATAAGAGTTGTACAGCTGTTATGGTTACCATATTGATTATTATCCACTATTGGCATATTTACACAGAAATTTATTTACAGTCTAGTCAGATAGACTGACAGCTTTCAATTCCATGTTCAAAAAGGTTAGCTTCTTTTTTTCCCTTGTCAATGATTATCCCTCCATTCCTATTTGTGTGCCATGGAGAAGCAGAAAAAAACAATAATCTCCTCCAACTCTAACCTATTCTCAAACTATTGTTATTTTTTAAATTAACAGAATAAAACCTTCCTTGTTAAAAACACTGCTAATAGTCTTAAGGAGACAAGTGTGGAAAAAGCTGTGCATTCGTGGTATTTTAAGCTGAGTTATTTCCTGTAATAGAAAAAAAATATTATAGGTAGTAAAAGACTGTCATTCTTGGAGATCTGCAGTGGACAGTGCAGGCAACAAGTGTTTTACACAGCAATTTTTCTGGTCCTAGACAAAAAGGAGAAAAGAGTCTGATCACAGAGTTCTGTTGCTATGGAGAAGACAGCTTCCGCAAAACATGGTTTCAAAACCAGTGCCTTGATTAATGCTGACGTGTTATATTCCAGAATTGGTTGTAATTTCTTGCTCCATACAAAAAAAATAAATAAAACCATCCAATGAATCACATTATAATCACATCAAGACACATGAGTTGGTCAAAATTCCTGATGTACTCAAGGTTTGTTACACTATATTGGGGAAAGGTTTTCCCTAATAGGGCAAGGAGTTCTCACAGAACATCACAGAATGTCAGGGTTGGAAGGGACCTTTAGAGATCACCTAGTCCAATCCCCTGCAGAAGCAGGTCAGGTCACATAGATCAGGTCACATAGGAACATCTTGAAGATCTCCGAGGAAGGAAACTCCACACCCTCCCTGGGCAGCCTGTGCCAGGGGTTCCCTCACTCTTACAGTAAAAGTTTTTCCTTATTTTTAAAATGAAACAGTTTGTGTTCCAGCTTTTGTCCACTACCTTTTTTCCTGTCACTGAACACTACAGAGATGTATCATCCATGAACAACTTCTGAGTCTGCAACTCAGACATAGATAATCAAGTTCTAGGATATGACAAAGAGTAAGGAGATAAAAGGCACATAAAATCAGCATGGGATTGACTCCTGTTTACCTGGGCATTGCAAGTGAACTCTTGAAGATCTAAGAAAGATCTTTCCTTGTTTTGGAGAGATAATACAACTCTGCCAAGGATTATCTCATGTAAAGTGTCAAGCTTGTGTTGCAGCTCCTACTTAAGTGAATTCTGTAAAACACAGATAACATGCTATCTCTGGAATTTCCATTCCCTAGAAACATGGTTGTACTTGCCAAAAGTAATTTGAGGAAATTTCTAGGCTGCTTATGTAAGCAAGTAACCACACACAGTCAATAGTCAATAGTCAATAAGATTGCAGAAGACTTATTTTCCTAGAAAAACTTTGAGATATTTCGGAACTCTTACAGGTAAAACCCTGTAATTCTTGTTTACTAAGCTAGTGGTTTTGAATGTGAGGATGATGTGACTAGACCCAGTAGCAAAAATCCATTGATTTTTGAGAGTTAGGTACCCAGTCTTTATAAATGTTTTAATAAATCCTAAGTGATTGTCTGATATTTGTATCTCCTAAATAAATACATGGATTTTGCCTAGAACACCTGTAAAGAGATAAAAGTATTATGCAATGCTCTCTGAAATCATGCGGTTTCTGTCATCATGCATTTTCAGCTTCTCAGAGTTATGTATTTCTAATATGCAAACATCACATTTTCTTTCCCTCAGATCCTATCCTTCTGAATGCAGAAGTGAAACTTTTTGACATATAAATTAGAGCACTGTAATTATATTTTTGCTGAGCAAATGGCAGGCTATGAAGTATGAGCAGATGTACATTAGAAAAAGCAGACAATAAATCACCATGGTTCTGTTGTTATTTTTAGTTGCATAAATTGTAGGAGTGTGTGCAAGGGAGAAAGAGTGAACAACAACAGAACTGATAGGTATTTCTGGGCCCCTGTTCTATTAGTTCATGAACAACTTATTTCCCATCAGTGCCAAAAGGAGAAAAGAGAATGCTTTCCACTCTTCAGGATCTGAAGAAGTAGACCAATGAATCCCTCTCTTCATCATTTTTTTTTTGGTTTTTTTTCCTAAATATTTCAGTTATTTGTATTTCCTATACACTTTTTCCGGTGCAAGATTGAAAACTTCAAGGATCTTGTGGAATCTGGAAATAACAGATGAAAGAACTATAGTTAAGTTTCCTACTTTTTATTGCTTAATAGTAGCTTGGAGAAGCTTTTAAAGGTAGAACGTTTGCTGGTATTCAGAATACACAGAAATTTCATTCCCAATGCAATAGTGTCACAAACTTGAATGAAAATGCTGTAAACACTCATATTCTGATATCCTTGCAAACATGTATGTATGTTTTCAAGGTGCTGAGGAGTTAGCAGTGCATGATGACTTCATTAGTCACGTGGGAGCACATTTTCCTCAGAATTTTAGTCTAAAGTAGCTTTATGGAGTTAAACAATAGAAGACTACATATGTCATAAATCACAGGAAGCAGTAGTATGTAGACATAATGAAGGGAATAAATTAAGGCTTTCAGTCATAAAGGCAATAACTTATGGAGAAAGAAATTAAGAAACAGTCAATAGGTTTCAAAATGAGATGAGCAGAAAAAAGTCAATGAGGCGGGATATTCAATGAAGCCTCTTTGAGGTGATGAGTGCTGAGAAGACTTCTACATCAATAGCTTGCAAAAGGATAAAGAAGAGACTTTCTTTAAACGAGGAGAATGAAGGGAAAGAAGAAGAAGAAAAATAAAGTCAGAACTCTCTCATTTTTTGAAACTCTGACATTTTGGGGACCAAAGCTATTTATAGTCTTTGTCTTTTGGTATATGTCTAACACAGAAACACTGAGAACTCTGCTCTGTAGGGATAAGAACTCTACTCTGCAGTGATACACTGTTTATTCAGAGATAATTGATGTGCTAGGAGCAGTCTAGATTTTTCAGTATGTCTCTGCCTAGGCTAGTTTATTCTATCAGTTTACAAAAATGCCTCTGGATATCATAAAACTTCACCATATTTGTGGTAAGAGGAAAAGAATGAAAAATTTTCAACAGTATGCTATTGTGATCCTACAAAAGGAAAGAAAATCCAGAGAAGGAAGTATACAACAGTTCAAAAGATCAGGACTAGTCCTTCCTCATCAACAACTTGCATGTTCTAATCTAAACAAATATGCAGTGCCAAGCCTTGTGTTTTATCTTGGAGTGAAGCTCTCCCTATCAAGATCCCTCATTTACAGAGAACTTGCCTTTCAGTCAATTGAGTTGTGTCCCATATCTTGACAAGGGATTAGATGAGCTCATTATGTGGTTAAGTTTTATTTTGAAGTGCATTATAAGGAAAATCGATTTCTCAGTAAAAATAGAGCCTGTTGCATGAAGCAGGTGTCTTGAGAGACTTGGGTTCTGTTTCTTTATCTGTTATGTTGCTTTAACCAAGTTGATTCTGGAGTGGTGGTTTTGTTGTTTTTTTGTTTGTTTGTTTTCCATTTTCTGCAAAACAATTACTTAAATTCTCTTCCTAAGGTAATATTTTGAGAATATACAGTGAAATTCTCAGGTAATACTTTATAGAGGATCAAACAAGATAAAAAATATTTTAATCTCTGTTTTAGCAGCAAAGATGTGACCTATATCACTATATGTACTGATATTTTTGTGGATTTACACTCACCACCAATTATTCAGATTTTCTTAAACACTCTGAATTAATGTCCATTTTTTGGTCATAGTTTTTTATCAAAGGACAGTGTGCATGACATCTACAACATTACTAAATTAACCATTCAAGAACATGTCTGGGTTATGAAGAATCAAGTAATTGCCCATTAAAAATTATACATTACACCTAAAAGACACAATGAAATTACTTGCAACTCATTTACAAGTGCATGTTGATTTAATTAAGGAATTAACTGATTCTTTTTTTTTAATACTTGTTTCTTAATTAAAGTCTTCACGGTGTTTGAGTGCTTATTGAGTGCCATTTGGAATGGATGTATTAGCCACATTTTGGGATACATTTAAAATTGCCTGAAGACCTTCTCCCTGGTCCTGTCCTTCTCACTTTCATTCATTTTCACTGGATAAATATTGTAGAAGATTCATTCCATTTGTTTCAGACTCCCATTTCAACAAAAGAAAATTAAGTGAATGTGTTCTACAATAAGACATGGAGAAACAAATTAAATGATCATTGCTGACAATTGGTTTATGAAAATATCTATTTATCATCACTTGACAAAGATGTTACCTGAACTCATTTTCAGAGGAATAATACTTCCAATCTTACAGTTTCACAGAAAGCAAATCTTGAACTGATTTAATATGATTTAATGATGACTGAATATCCCAGTTTCCTGAGTAAGTGTTGTTTGCATCAGAGTAGTATTTAGTCACACATCTATGTTTAAGTTTCACATCAAGGCCAAAACAATAAAAAAAATGTAATGGACAGGTAGCCACTGATGTGGCTACTTCTGCATGCTGTTACTATGATGATCTTATTAAAAGCAAAAACTATTAAAAACATCAACTTTGTTACAAATTACATAACTTAGGTGTAAACTGTCATTACAGCTAAATATAGGTAGCAAAGTAGGTAAAAATTATTGACAGTCACTGTGATACCCTTAGATAGACCTCTCTGTCCATGAATGACAAAATATATCTACTAGGAAGACTATATAACATACAGAGTAACTGCGCTCTTTCTGAATTCTGCATCTTAATAGATGAAAAACTGTGTCCTGAACTTCTGTCTGCTAATAGTTATGTAGAGTGTATGGTTAAGACAAATTCTTAATTATGAAATTATCTTTCCCATTTAGAGCAGCAATCAGGTCGAATTTTATTTATTGGGCCAATAGTGACTGAAATAAATGTTAGTGATAAATTACTGGTATTACATTGTGATAATGATAAAGTAAATTATTTTAGAAAACTAATTTAGTATTTTAATAGTAGTATAACAGAGATTTATATGATCAATTTTTACACTCTTGACTAGTAACCCTTTTATTGATGAGTTAATGGCCAGCTAGATAAATTAGGCTCTGGCAGCTTAACCCAGTGTCTTATAACAACTCACATTGGTCATTAACTGGTTGATTGGTAAAGTGTTTTATTATTGCTTTGGAAATATTACCTAAAATGAAGCACAGTAATTTCTGATCCTTTATCATTTTTATTTCAAAAGCTTAACTTTTTTTATTCAAAATATGTGATGCACATTGAGAACCCAAAATCTAATCAGTTCATGTGATTTAAAATTAAAATATCAAAGTTACTTTCCAAATACAGATATTTTTAGTTAAAATAGCAGCCCATTTATGCTCTGTGAAAACATCAGGGTCTATAGAGACATTAAATCTGTTCTAAAGAATTCCATGTACACTCAATTGTAAAAAGGCTTGAGACATTTGATATGGTAGAAATTTTATGCAATATTTTATAATTAAGCTACACAGAACTTTTTTTTTTTTTTTTCCTTAGCAGCCACATAAGTTCAGGTATGATTTTTGCCATATCCCAGTACAAAACGTGTTTGTCCAAGACACAGCAAAGCGACTGCTACTTCCACAAACTTTCTGAGTTATAAAAGTAATAGCTCATGCTCTTTGTATGTTCTCATATGCACACTTTATCGAAGCCAAATTCACAAGTTACTGTGAATGTTCTTTGAATTAAGTTAATAGCTTCCAGAGAACAACATTCTCCTGTGATTATGAGAGTTGCAGTGTGAGTTTTCACAGTGCATCGCATGTTAATAATTTGTCAACAACCTTTTCTGAATTCTGGTGGTTGTCACCTTCTGTTGTTATCTCTCCTATAATCAAATACTAATTTGGTNTCTACAACTCTCTCTTGATTCTCCTCCCCGTCCTGCTGAGCTGGGGAGGAGTAACTGGGTGGTTTGGTTATTGTTCAGTTAGGACTAAACCACCACATCGCTAATTCATTAATATACTCTCTGCTGTGTTGTTTAATTTCTGTTGTTCACAACCAAAGTAACAACCTTTTGTAGCAGTTGGATAGAATCAAGTGAAGACGAGATGGGGTTATAAGAAACAAGCAGAATTTTAAATTTCCTAATAAATATCTTAAAATGCTGTAAAAGAACAACAAAGTCAAAGTACTTACTAATTTTTTTTTCTCTGTGATGCAGATATTCCCCAAAGAAGCATGATGGAGGAACATCAAAGATAACATCTGACTGTGACTAGAGATAGCCAAGTTCAGTTGTCTTTGCTCATCACAAAATCTAGTTATGTATCTGATGTCTCTGGCAGCATTCGGAAGAATCATTATAGAACTCATTAAGTTATGTCTGTAGGAATTCTGCCCTCCCTCTTACATGAAATATTGCACATCCCTAATGAAATATTTTTCATGCATCATATGGGATGATTTACAGCTTTTTAAATGTTTGGCCCTAGGATTTCTAGAGCTCTCATCATCATTCTGTTTGATCACTTCAAACTTTAATGTATCCACTCCCAGTATAATTCATGCCAACTGTAACTGAATCTCAGTGATGGGCTCATAGTGCACAGGGAGTAGCTGTTAGGGATTTAGTTTTTGCTTTATCAGGAGACTGACAGGAGAATAGCGGGTTCCTCTGATTTCTCATCATGTCATTTTGTATTCAATTTCTTGAAAAGCCTTCAAGCATGAATGCACATCTATAAATGATCAGATCTAGTTTTCCATAGTTCTCAGGAATGAGATTAGTTTGCTCTCTGCAAGCACACCTGTCCCCTCTAGGGTCACACTGAATTTGGCAGAAGTTAAACACCCTTGCTTCCCAGCCAACTTGAGACAATTCTGGGTGGCTGGAGGTGGCTGAGATTAACTCCTGAATGATGTCTGATCAAACAAGTTATCATGATCAGGTTTTGTATATTCTCAGGAACAGGATAAAGACTCAAATAGAGTCAAATGCTAAACCATATTATTTTATCTAACAACAATCAACAATTGGAGGGGCATGAGAGGAAAGAAAAGAGTAAGAGAAACAGAGAGATGGAGAGAAAGAGATTACAATAGTCACCACTAATGCAAGCTCACCACAATCCAGCAGTCTACTGGTCTTCTATAACAATATTTCATCTCATGTTCTCTGGAGTCCCATGGGATGAATGATGTTCTGCTGCTGCTGCCCTTGCTGCCTCCACTCAATCTCTGCTGGTCTTGCTCTTTATAATATTGTTTCATTGCATAGTCAATGAACTCCTCGAACTGTTCAACCTATCTACTTCTCTCAGCTTGTTGATGTGGTGCATGCCCAGTCCCATTCATGGAAAGTTCTGGAGGACTGGAGTTCCCCCCATCCTCCAAGTGTTAGCCAACCCTGTGCCCAGAAGAATGCACAGAGACAATGTTTTTAGAGAAGGCAAAACTTCGTTCTGAGACCTCAGGATTTATAGGCACCTGTAATGGAAAGCATTTGGACATTATGGTTTTAACTGCCAGAAATGTTGAGAAATATTTTATGGAACTTCATGGTGGATCATGACTCTCACTGCTCAAGCTTAAGTGGAAATTCTGGGCTCTGCTGTTGCAAACAATAGTGCATTTCTGGGAGTTTCCTCTTGTCCTCCATTTAGAGAGTAGCTATTCAAGTGCAGTTGGATATGAAAGCTTCCAGCCAACAGAAGTTGATGGGTAAAACTGAGAAACAAAAGTCTACAGAAGGTGACCTTCACCAGCAGCAGTAAACTACAAGATCCCAGAAAATGATCCCTAAAGAAGGCCCCATAAGATTCCTGCACTCTGAAAGAATGGTAAAACTCTTTAGATCTTTCAAGATATATGAGCTAGTAAAGCAAACTATAAGCATTTGCTCTATTGCACTGTATGTCAGAGAGTCCACATTCACAGCTAGGAAAAAGCCAATGCTGAAATGCTCCACATGCTCATAAAAAAAGTAGTATTTAATTCATGGGCTAAAGTGGATTCTTTTTCCTTAAATGTGTCCATCTGCACTGTTTGACTTAGTTCCCTTAAACTACACACACAAGCACAATTAATCATCTTTCTTCAAAAATCTAATGTTCTTTGAACCAGCTTAGACTAGATGGCTTAGTGATATCTAAAGATGGAGAAGATGATTCTGCCTCAGTAACATCAGTAACCTCAGCAGAATCCAGCCCTTGCCTCTGAACAGGCACTAGTGTACTTCTGTCTGAGGACAGCTTGCAAAGTGAAGGAATATAGAGCTGCTATCTATAGAGATCTTAGTGGTTTTACTTGGGTTAATGAAAGAGACCCTGAGAAATCCACATGGCTTATTGAGTGGGCTAGGAGATATGTTTATATTTTGACAAGTTCTGACAGGATTTTTTCCTTTTTTTTTTTTTTTTTTCTTACACTCATTAACTTAGAAAAATTGTATTCAGTGTTAGCTGACCTATGGAGCACATTTATATTTGCTCAGGCAGCAAAAATGTAGACAAGGAAATGTCTTTTTCAGCAACATAAAGACAGATGAAGCATACAAGGAGAGTCTTTAGAATAATAATTATATAACTAACTTAATTAGTCTCTGCTTCAATCAAAGGATGGTATGATAACACCAGCAAGTTGTCTTATATTCATACAGAATAAAATATTTAAACTGTACATAAAGGATTCTACAGGGTGTTGTGTTATGTTTATGGTTTTTTGGAATAGAGTAGAATCTATCTAATTAGATAAAATAGAAAATTGTGGGGAAAATCAAGTCAGACTTTTATAAAGTAGTTCAGAAATGGCATAAAACATATCACTCACTCCCCTAAAAAATCAAGCCAAACATAAGAATCAAGAAACGAATCAAGTTGTTTCTATTGTAGTAGTACTTAGAGTGACATAGACTCTCTAATATATGAAGTGTTTTCAAAGACTTATGTCAGCTCTCCATGCTAACAGAGACAGACTGAATAAAGGAGAGTAGCAAATAAGGTCCTTATTTTGCAAGTAGAGAAATGAGCCTTCTCCAGAAATGTCACAGAGAATCTATGAAAGCAGCCAGCTGAGACTTGATTCTGTCATTTCAGTAATTCATTAAAAAAAGGAAGTCAACAGAAGACAGATTTAATTCAAATGAGCATGCAAAAGTACTTTGAAAACCTCAGAGAAATACAGGCAAACTTTCATAGCTGACCGCATAAATTGATTAGGTCCTGTGACTATTGATTCATGCATATTAGTTTCAGAAGGTTCCCAGAAGTTACAGGATTTTTCCTCACATTTCTCTGCATGATATGGATTGTCACTGAAATTATTTTAAACTCACTCTGAGTGGTCAGGATGTAGAGTATCTATAGCTGCTTCTGTAAATTCTGACAAAAAATATTGCTCTGCATTCTGGGATACCTTATTGCAAATGTCTCTGAAATATAAAAGGACACTGAATACAAGTGACTGTGTAATTGGCAGTGATAATGTTTTTTTTTTTTTTTTAATGTTAGAGTTAAGTGAAAGAAAAGCTTGATGTTTATCAGAAAACTATGAAATTATTGTGTCTGAAACATCACCAGAGGAGCCTGTGGGATCTGCTATATTAACGGTAGCAAAACTTACTCACCAAGGAGTGTCAATGAGCAAAAAACTCCTAATGACAACATTGTGTGACAAGGAACACTATACTGTTGATCTGACACAATATGCAGAATATAAAACATAGTTCACCAAAAATGTGAGAGGATTGTATGGACAGAAATGTTATGCATTTGGGAATGAACAAAAGATAAATAAGTTATTTATTTGGTTATGATATGCTTTTTTCCTCCTCTTATTTTTCCTTTACCTTTTATATCTTTTGTAAATGCTGTCTGGAAAATAAAAGCGCTTTCTTTTTCTTTTTTATTTTTCATAATTATTTTAATATATCTATTCTCTTTCTAAGAACAACTGTGATTTCTTTTCTGCTGCCAACTCAATAAGTTCCACCCACACGGAGCTGAGAAGGTAATCAAATTTAAATTATGTGGCATTCTCATTTCTTTCCTGCATTCTGGAAGAGTGAAAGTGGGAGCAGAAAGGAAAAAGATTGCATAAGAACTTAGTCTTAACTGACAATTAACTCATTAATCTTTGTTCAAAAACAGACTGAAGTGAATTGAATAAAAGTAGTATTAGAAAAGTATGTGTGAAAGTGAATGAATAAGTAACACATTCCTTTACTTGCTCTCATAAGGTGTTGCAAAAAAAGAGTCCTGGAGGTGTATGATAAAAAGACTCTTGCCCATCTCCCTCCCTCCTTGTCTCTCACATATGCTTTCACACATCACTGCAGTTATCAGTCAGGAAGTCTTTGTGAAGAAAAGTCGTTATATTTAATTTCATTTGTTTGACTTGTATTTTGTTCTTCTTTTTTTTTTTTCCCCTCAAGAATGTATGGGAAAATAAACAATTAAGGTATTAATCTACTTTCTCACATTTTCCCTCTACCCTTCCCAGATAAAATAGTGAAAATAAGCTCTTCAGTGTTTTTTTGTTTTGTTTTGTTTAAAACTTATATGGAACCATATGGAAATCCATACTTAAATTTGTGTCACAAATTAGGAAAATAAATATTTGCTGTTTATGTTCTTTTTCCTTTTCAAAAACCTTCTTAAAATCATGATTGAAGCTTTTTAATTAATTTTTGCTGTATTTACCAGATACTTTTTGATCTACTAATTTTTTTTACCGTGTTGATATGTTGGTAAATACTGAAGGGCAGAACTCCCCTCTCTCACCTGGACATGAATATGCTCCATTAGTACTGCTCAAGGTATAAACATGACTGTCACCTTCTATCATAGGATTCACTTTCTGTTAGATGAGTAAGAAATTGAAAGGTTACATCTGTATTTTCTCTGCACTTCATTGCTTGATCTATTGATGAATATATCACCCATCTTAACATATTTCTGGGATATAAATACTTTTTCCCTGACTCCAGCATGAGCAGTTGCAAATAAATTCACACACAGAAATACTAGTCAATGTTACTCAGATGTTCCTAATGCAATCAAGTGAATCATCTATGTCAGTAGCATTATTTGCTGCAGATTTGAAGCTAGATCAATGGATAAAATAATCTCCACTGGATATTCTAATCAATAGAGTTGCCTGAGAAAGTAATGTGGCTCAATATATTTAGCAAGTTAATTAGTAGACATTTCAGTTTTTGACTGAATTGGTAATCTCAGAATTGTAACCTCAGTATTTCATGAAACTATAAATCTATAAAGTTTACTTGTTACTATTTAAATTAATTTCTTAACAAAATATTATTTAGCATTAACAAAGTTATGGTTTATAATGAAAAATAATATGTGATAAGAAATTATGATGTTGGGTAGAACTATGAGCATATGAAAATTAAGTTTTCAAGGGCCAAGAAACGAAACATTAAAAGAAGATTTCCCATATATTTGGAGACCATTTCAGCTTAGGGAAAAGAGGATTTATGGTAAAGTACCTTCCTTTATTTGTTTGTTTTCCCATGAGTTGAGAAACTCTTGAACATGAAAGAACCTGGAGAGAAATACCAAGTTTTAAGGAGTTCTACATTGAACAAAAAAAAGAAAGTTTTCTTATTGAGTAGGATATTTCTAAGTTATTGACATAGACTGATGTTTCAGAATCTATTATAAAGACTTTAGATTATTTGGCTTTAAAATCTTTGTTTATAGAAACTTGGAACCCTTATTTCCACCTAAAAAAGTATAACAAACATATTTAAATACTGCACCTTGAAGTTGCTGGAAGCACATTATCATTATATGCCTGAAGTTGCAAATAAGGAAAACATTAATTGCTCTTTTATCTTCTTGTAAAATGTTTCAGGGAATGTAGTAAGATATTTATTTATTTATTTATTTATTTATATTTATTTAGATAAAATGAACAACTAGGAAATTTTATCTTTACTCAGAGAACCTGTGAAATAAATAGGTATGCCTCTGGAAGATACAAGATTCAGTGTTCAATATGAGCCAAGAGATGCTTTTGTTTTCTCATAGTGTATTTAATTAATCCACGATTACATGGTTAATGTGTTAAATCTTACAGCCTGTAATTGAGAAATACCTTCACATTCATTCCCTGTTTAGGACTTGGATACACTGAAACTAAGATAACTCAAGTTAAAGGTTCTGTTTAGAAACTCAGTTAGAGACTCCCATTACCAACGTTATACATAACATCACTTGAACATTCAGAAATAATGTCCAGATGACTCTTAATAGAACCATAAAAAGAAAATTCAATCCAAAATAAATGTATGTGATCCATTAAATGACCCATACTGAGATTATCAAAATAAAAATTCTCCAACTTTTTTCTTCATTTTCACATAACTGTTCATGTTTTTTCATTCAAGTACTTAACATTGAAGACATTAAATGACATTTAAAAAAAACATTTTTTCCCCTTCTATCTAAAAAGCTTAGTTTCATTTTTTATATTTTTACCAGTATTAGTGGAAAACAAGAAATATAAGAATTTCTTATATTCTCATAAAGATACATGGGGCCAAGAGGCACTCCATTGTGGATAGGACAGTAGCTGAAATGAGACTAGTCCTGTGGAAAGAGATATGGGAGCCTGGATTGGTGGGAGGTTGAATATGAGTCAACAGCAGGCCCTGACATCAAAAAGGGCCAATCTTGCTGGGGTACAGCAAACACAGCATACGTAGCTGTCTGATCACAGTCCAATCTCACTTTGAGTACTGCATGCAGTTTGAGGCATCTCAATATAAGAAAGACATCAAATTATTATAGAGGAGGACAACCATGATGGTGAAAGGCCTTGAGGGTAAGACTTAGGAGGAGCAGCTGAGGTCACTCTGATTGTTTAGTTTGGAGAAGAGAAGGCTGAGGAATGACCTCCACCACAGTCAACAGCTTCCTCAATCAGGGCAGAGGAAGGAGAGGTGCTGTTCTCTCTAGTGACTAGCACTAGGACAAGAGGAACTGGAATAATGCTGAATCAGGGGAAATTCAGATTGGAATCATAGAAACATAGAATCATAGACTGGACATAAGGAAAAAGTTTTTCAATAATAGCATAGTTAGTCATTGGAACAAGCTTCCCAGGGACGTGATCATGACACCAAACCTGTCAGAGTTCAAAGAACATCTGGATGACTCTTAGACACACGGTTCAATTTTAGGTAAGGATGAAGAAGTTGGACTCAATGATCTTTATGAGTCGCTCTCAACTTGAGATTTTCTATGTTGAAAAATGCCTCTGATATTGAAGTGATTAAAAAAAATGGCTTTTCTAATGAGGCATCCCCTGTAAAGCATCTTGTTCCAGCTGGATATAACATAAATTTTGTGAATTTCACCATTATTACTGATTTGTTTTAATGCCAACATTGGAAAATAGATAATAAAACCAATTAATAAATTAAAAACTACTTTACAAGCAGGAATGCTGTTTTCTGGCATCCATTACACTGCTTGAAGTAGATGCAAGAACTTACTCAGAGACACCCTAGGTTGACTGCAACTTTATTGTGCTTTTGTGACTAAAACTGCATAATGAATCTTTCTGCAATTAACAAAACAAAATCCTTAAAGAACCATGTTCTGATTTGCTTGGCATTGGAAAACATAACAACCTTAGAAGACAGCACACTTATGGAGTCCTCTTTTACAAAACATCATGAACTATGCATTTTTTGTATTTTTTTTCACTGAACACGAAGAGGATAAATAAACGTTTTATCATTCTCATGTTCATCATTTAATCATATGAAGTACTAAATATTTGCTGGAAGCAAGAATAGCCAGGAACATAGGTAAAGATCAGACAATACGCAGCAAGCTTTGGTTTACGCTGACATCTACAAGAGCCTGATAAGTGAGCAGTAGACAACAATATAGTTATAATATAATAGACCACCTGTTTTTATAAGCCATTTCTACAAGCAAAGACCTAATTAAATGTAAAATAGGACTCTATATAGATGTAACTGAGTTGAGTTTTGAACAGGACATGCAAACAAAAGAACAAAGGAATTTATAGGACATCAAACATAGGTTCAAAAAAAAAAACAACCAACACATATTTCTTTTGATTATCTCAGCATCTACCAAGAGCAGTGAAGATGGCAGTGATTTTTTTTTTTTTAAAGACATTATTAGCCAGTTGTACATGAGCTAGCAGTGTGCCCAGGTGACCAAGAAGGCCAAGAACATCCTGGCCTGGATCAGAAATAGAGTGACTAGCAACGTCAGAAAGGTAATTGTCTTCTTGTACTAGGTATTGTGAGGCTGCACCTTATATGTTATGTCTAGTTATGGGCCTCTCATTACAAGAAGGACATGGAGGGGCTGGAGCATGTCCAGAGTTGGGCAACAAAGCAGGAGAAGGCTCTAGAAAACAGGTCTTATGAGGAGCAGCTGAAGAAGCTGGGGATGTTTAGCTTAGAGGAGACTGACTGGAGACATGATCACTCTCTACAACAATCTGAAAGGGAGTTGTAGAGAGGTGGGGGTCAGTGTCTTTGCTCCAGTAATGAATGATAGGATACAGGGAAATGGACTCAAGTTGCATCAGGGGCAGTCTAGATTGGACATTAGGAAGAATTACTTCATTGAGAGTGTTGTTAAGCATTGGAATGGGCTGCTCAGGGAGGTGGAGTCCTCATTTCAGGAGATATTTAAAAGCTGTGTAGCTGAAGTGCTAAGAGACATGGGTTAGCAGTAGGTTAGGTTAATGGTTGGACTTGATGATCTTAAAAGTCTTTTCCAAATGAAATGATTTTATGATTTTACAGCTATTTTTTTATACAATTACACTGTAAAATACAAGGCTTGGAAATAATCTTTGGAATCTAGCTCCAAAAACTTTACTCCAGAGTGTGAAAGCATTAATTCTAGGTGTTTGTATAACTACTTAAACCTCCTGTTTGCTCTTGCCAGCTGTGTAATTGGATGATTATGGCCTTGGAGACAAATTAAAATATTAGTTTTCATCAATGTTCTACTAAATTTATATTTCAGAAGTCGGGACAATTACTTGGCTCAATATAGCAAGAAAAAACTGTGATTAATAATTTCCTGCAGTGTGTCAATACAGATTGACATTTAATGAGGAAATATCAACTGACTTGAAAATTTTAATTTCTTACAAAAAATAAAAGAAACCCAGAACAATAAAACTAATTCTGGGTGTTATTCTATACAAAAGAACAAAGAAGAGAAGATTTTAAATACAAAAAAATGAAAATTTGTAATCATGGCCTTATTGTTATGCAGAAGGCCACAGTGAGGTCAGCATAAAAGCACTGATTTCAATGCCTCTTATGAATCGAGTAATGCCTGGGGATGTCTTCAGAGTGGATACGATTGCAGAGGATGAAACCCAGTAGAATGCAAAGAAGATCTGAAGAATTGTTATGAAATAAAAGTAGGGCATGAACATATATTTTGCAAACTTCAATTTCGAGCCCACATCACTATCCTGCCTTATTCTTTTTGTGCTCTTTTTATTCTTTGAATCTCTTTGTGTGTACAAAATAAACCCCATCCTTACATAAAGTGCAGTGAATGTATCTAGTGTCAAATGTATTCAAAATGGCCAATTTTTAAGAACTTCAGAAGTTCCCACTCTTTTGATATGGCTACACCTATTCCTGCAGACAGGAATCCTAAATACAGTTTTAAGAAGTTTATTAATAAAGAAGCATGATGGTGGAGGCTACAGTACGTAAAAGAGAAGAGAATAGAACAGAAGACAAATAAATAAGTGATGGATCATACAGCTTCTGCATTCCTCCATCACAGCATGCTTGAGCTGTGGCCTCCATTGCTAAACTCCAGTTTTAAATTTCCACTGGTGGGGAATATACTTTTATCTGACATGAAAGTGTGACTGTGGTAGTAACTTCTTTATTTTGATTGTTTTATTCCCAACAAGAGAACTATTAACAAATAACAAACAAGTAGTAACTGTGGCTAGAACAGAGTTTATGTAAGCAATCCTGGTATCTAGTAGATCACTGGTCAAGTTTAGATTTATGTGAAACATCTTGGTCCTGAAGAAGCTTGAGTTTCCCAGGTAAAAATCAAAAAGCTGAGAAGCTTTTCAACCAGACTGTACTGTATATCTCCCTGTATATCTTTCAAGCGAACCCCTCCAAAAACACTGTTTTTTGAACCATATCTTTTCCATCTGGTGGCTTGTCTTGTTTGATTACCTACTGGACAGTCGCTCTGTTTCAAATTTAAGCCCCTTTCATCCATCTACGTTTAGCTTGTGTGCCCACGCCCTCCTGTTCGGCACTAGTGCAGATGTTGACAGTGCTGTGCTATGGTGTGTGTTCTGAGTTTGCAGGAGGTCTGTGCTAAACAAGATTTTCCTTTTGGGTTAGTAGTCTGTGTACTTTCTCAGACAGTTCAGCTGAAGAATTTGATTTCTCTGTTGATTTGATAGAAGATATTAATGGGTTTTATATATGTTATTTCAGAGTCTCTTTGAAGAAGAATTTTATGGAAGTAGTTGTTGATGTTTTGAATAATATGAACAGATTTTTGGATTTTCCTTCTCAGCTGAAAATAGTAGATGGACAAATGATTACAGTAGCAGATGTGACTGGTGGCGTCAATGCTATTTCTGGCCAACTTAATAGTATAATCCATCAGAGCATTATGGCAGGCAAGTGATGCATAAGCAAACAACCATTGTGATGTCAATCTCAGATCTGGTTTGTGCCAGGTAAAGGTTACTGTGGCAATGAATGACTCATTTCTGTATTGCTATTAGCTGGTTTATTAGTAAAGTCTTGTTGATTAGCTTCAACAAAAGTATCTAGTCTTGTCTGTTATCTCAGATCTTGTACTTGGTGTTTCCTGGCAATTTCATGATATGTTTCATGAGAGGGACCTCCATACTCTGCACACAGTTCCTCTAGGATAAGAAGTTACAGAGTATCATCCTTCTGTAGGAAAAGTTTATATTGTAGTCTAAAACTTACCTGTAATGATAACTTTTAATTTTTTTTGTTGAAATTGTTTCCAAGGAGCCTTATGTGAATATAACTGTTTTTCTTAATTAGATGTTATAACAGCTTAAATTCATTCTATTACTGTGGTGAGATTGCACTCCATACAATTCTGTCTAAACTAGCATCTGTTTGGATATCTGGCGAAGACAAGAACTTTCCTGTTTTCATCTTCTTGCTTGTGCTTCATGCATCTAAACTAGAGTAATTCAGATGACAACCACACAAATGCACTTCATTCATGAAAGTCCTCTATTATTGCCAATATTTATTAATATAGATACTTACAGTGCTTCTAATCTCATTTTAACGACAATTAAGGAAACTCAGATGAGATGCCAGCAAGTTCACATTTTTTATCTTTATTTACAAGGTAAATCTTATAAGGGTGACCTGGATCAAAGGTAGATGTAGCTACATTGCAAACTTTTGAAGTAAGATAAAATTAACCTTTCATTTGCACTGAAACACATTCAGAGGGATCTATGATTAGATTTTGAGCTTCTGGTTACTCAGCATATCTCAGTGAAAATGGCTGGTGGCTTTCATTACCTTAAATTTTGTTATCAACTATTTCCACACAACAAAGAGGTCCTCTGTCACTTGTGTAGCTGAAATCAGGGCCTGCATTGCAGCAAAGTGTTCAGTGTCTGATACTGAAGCAGTGACTTATTTGAACATCCTGCTCAGTGTGCAGGTCTCTGTTTGCTGTAGTAATAAACACCATATAAGTAGTAATAAACACCACAGATATTAATGCCATATTTATTTATACATGCAGCCAAACATAAACTTTGGATTCTGTGTTTAACTGACTACACAAGACTAATGATTTGACATTGTTTTGTTCTGATTTAATGAATCCAATTTAACTACATGAGAACTAAGCACAAAATAGTATACTACCAAAAATAATCTAGGAAGGGTCAGCATCTTTGACTTGCACCTGACAATGCTCAGACACATTGTCTATTATAATCATTGTAACAACTTAAAATATTAACTTGTCAGCTTATTAATAATTAATGCGTGATCCAGAATGTTTCTGGGCTTCAAACTGGTGGGCACAATCACCTTGGTTAACTGGAAGCACACAATTCAGTTGTTGATATGGCTTCCTTATTCTTTCTCTCTATCCAGTAGTGAAAGAAAGAGAAAAATGAAGACTTAAATAAAGGTAAAAGTTTTCCCTCATTCTCATGCTCTATTTGATTTTGAAAGGTAACTAGGATCTCTTTTGTGGTTTATCAGTTCAGCATCTATGTTCATGGGACGTGTCTGCGCTAACAGTTTAAAATTTTTTCTTCAATCAGAATGTTTGACACACAACAACAAAATAAAGAAAAACAGTTTTGCTCAGGGTTATGCATTTCACAATGAACATTGTAAAACATAGCAGCCGTGGGAAGGCAAAGCAAGGTAAGGCAAGAGAAAGCAAGGCAGGGCAAAGGAAATTATGATATACATGTGCTTGTAGTAATTGTCATCATTTTGCATTAAAAAGTGTTTATTTTTTTTTGTAGCTGTAAATAATGAGGATATCCAGACTCATGCATGAAATATTTTGTCTTTATCTGAACTTTTCTACTTTGCCACTTGATATAAAATTCTGAATATGGAAACTTTTTTAAGATTGCTTGTATGACTCAATGGCTGTGGTTTTGTCTGCAGCACAGAGAAAGCTCCCAGCCACTCAGTCATGTACACTGGCCACTACCTACTTTGTGTATGTGGCTTTATTTCCTTTGTATGCAATAGTGAATAGGGAGAAGGTGACAGTTTGCACAAAAAAACTTCCCCAACACACAGCTAGGGTGCAGGCAATACATATATCCAATCAGGAAATCCAAAACCAGTCTGCTACCTCATATTTAACCATTAGTTTTGTGATGCTATATAATGTTGACTGCTCTTTTGCAGTTATATACAGATTTCTACAACATCTCTACAAGACAGTTGTCCTTAACTAAACTGATATTGTTCTTCATATGAATCCATGCTGTTTAGATAACCCTGATGGGGTTACCTTGAGTTCTAAAATAAATGCCTAGAACAAAGAGCACAGAAAATTTGTGCACATGCTTTAATTGACACAGCTTCAAATACTGAAAGAAGGGAAAGCAGTAATGTTAAAACTGTTCTGAAACACTGAAGTGATGGGTTCTACTTGCATGTCTCAAAAATGCATGTTTTTAATGCTTTTCTTCCAAGTTGAATGGTGCTGGGATCACATGATTATCTAGGCATTTACTAGATATCTACTTGTACAGCACCATCAGGACTCCAGGTAACATCTTTGCAGCTGAATTCAGTCTGCTCAGAGAACTGGGCTGAAACCACACTTGTAAATCACTTCAATCTTGGAGGGAGTACCTGCATGCAAATTCTACTGCATCCACTGTGCTCCCTGGACTGTGCTAAGTCCCAAACACACCCTGCAATTTTTCAAGATGGTGACAGTCACCATAAAATAACACTGAGCACTAAGATTTATTTTTTTTTTTTAATAATAATATAGATAAACACTCCCAAATATCCTTCAATGTACTAGTACAGATCTGTTCACTCAATTCTATACATATCCAGTGGCAGGTGAGTGCTCTCTCTGACAATGCCTTTACAACTTTCAGGACCGATAACTATACGAATATGTTAATATTTTTCAGAAGATTGCAACCTTTTCCCTTGGTGTGTCTGATTCATAACAGGAAATGATAATACCCAAGTTTCTCAGATTATACAATCATTGGCTAGGGACTTGAGTGTTTACAGGCAGGAAATTCTTGGTCCTGCTATGGGCCCTTAGACTGTATTTATTTGTGTTATATGAATGAACTTATTTTTGCATCCCATAAAAATGTCAGAGTTATGAGTTCTTCCCCCCAAAAACTCCATGAAGTAAAAATTACCGATTTCAGACTGACAATTATGTAATATTTGAAAATGTAGAGAATATTGCCGTTGTTTAAGCTAAACTTTAATAATATATTTATTGTTGCTAATTTGTTTATTTCCTTTTATTTTTTCACAATTTTCTGCTTTATTTCTGCTTTGAACCTTGAATATTTTTGAAAGTTCTAAACAAAATGTTTTAATGTCTTCAGCACACTCTTTTTTTTTGAAAGACAATGAAAAGAGTATTTAGAATTAAATGCAAAACATCTTCCTCAGATCAATAAACAGCAATAAATCTACATGGATTGCAAATGTTTTGGTTAGATTAAGCCATTTGTGAAAACTTTCCAAAAGACTGTGATGAATATTCGTATTACTTAAAATTTCACTTTCTTTGACTTTTTTAAAAGGAAAGATTTGTTAATATGAAAACTTCATTTATTATTTTTTTTTCCACAATCCTTCTCAATACACTCAACATCACTTTGGCTAAATAGTATGGCCAGGTGATATTTGTTGTCTATGGAAAAAATGGTGTCCTTTAAGAGGACATCTTCTTTCTTAAACCTTTCTCCATCTGCTCTAATACCAGTTACTGCAAAAGTTTGGAATTGCCACAGAACATCAGTGAACAGATAGCTTCTGCTTCACTGCCCCGTTTTCCTCTCATCTATAAATAACATTGCTCTTTAGTAGTATCTTCCAAGTTTCTGTGTTTCTGATATTTTGTGAAATAAAAAGAATGTTTAAGGGATATTTTGATACTTCCAAGCAGCCTGAAAAAATGTTGGGAATTTGCAAGTGAGTTTCCATGAGAATAGTCAGCAAAAAAACCCCAAAACCTGCAGAAAGATCTCATTACATGAACCATTCAATTATGTTGTTCATTGACTTTAAATGGATTGCTGTCATGATGTGGTAAATAGAAACTCCATAAAGTATTTATATTTTATTTAAATGTCAGTTACTTAATTTACTTTCTCATTATACTTTAAAGTAATGATCATCCTGTTTATTAGTGTTAAATATTTCATGGACTTCACAACACTATGTAACTTACAATAAATGAATAGAGGTCATTACATTACCCATTGTGTAAGATTGTATCAGCAGCAGTAGACATGAAAAGGAGTAGGAGAAAACTAATAGTGGAAAAAAAGAGACCTGTTTGGTATAATCTCTTCAAGGAATCACCGTGTTGTATCTCAGCTGATCAGTAAAAAATTAATGCTTCATTTTGTCTGAAAGCAGGAACAAATAACAAATCAAAGTGAAAATTAGTTCAGACTTTCATGAAATTCCTGCTTTCAGGAAAAAAAAATTAAAAAACAAGGTATTTCCAAAACAAAACAAAATTGTCAAGACCCACATTTTCCAATCATTTTTTTCAATTACCTCAAGCTGGAAATTAAAAATTTTAAGGAAAAAAAAAAGACCTAATGATAAAAAACCTCAACCCTTTTAAAATGGTGTTAATTCTCTTCTTGAAAGACTAATGAAACTAAAAACAAACATCAGAGATGACTCTGCTCTAGGGACAACCTTAGTGTCAAAATCAGCTTCTGAATACTCTTGTGGAACACTTGCTGAAAGAGTAATGGTCACTACCATAGCTGTAACAGAGTACACTTTTTATGCAGTTGAGAGTTAAACAAGTCTTAGCAACATTAATAGATATTTATATACAATGAATTAAGAAATAATTGAGGTATATATAATTTCCTGGAATGCTTTGCTTTGCCTGAGTACATGAGAGAATTTGTCGATGCATTGTGAGCATTAAAACTAAGAGAGATCTCTTAGGTCATTGAATCTAATTTCTTATTGCTGCATGATGTCTCAGTGTATGTCTTTTCCTGTAAGCTCATTCCAGGGCTTTTTTTTAAAAGAGATATATTTTCTGGGTGATTAGCTTTGGGTTTTTGCCTTCAGCATTTCAGTCACTCATACAAGGAAGCTATTACCATGGAGAAACAGGAATGAATACAGTCTCAAATTCTGTTTTTCCAATGATTGTGAAAACTTGGGATTACATGCAAATATGAAATATTGCTTCACCTTCCCTTATAAATAATACTTTCAATCACAAGAGTTAAACAAATAGCAAGCTCTATGTCTATTGCCCTCTTGGAAAGGAGGAGAAAAGAATGAGTTAAAGAGTAGCAGTTCGGTGATTATCATCATAGAGGAAAGGAGCATATGCCAGATTCTTTTTCACAAGATATCAATTGAACTCCCTGAGACAACAAAGTACCTCTGGAAGCTTCCTCTCCAAAGACATGCACTTTTCCTAGTCTTTTATTAGTCTTTATTCTATGTGCAATAAACACTTTATCTGTTGTCACTCTACTCTTGGTTCCACATAAGCCTCACTCATCCATTTCCTTCTCTTCTTCACTCCCCTGTCAAAGAAGAACTCCAAAACTGTGTTAGTCATCAAACTGGGAATTAACAATATCATCTCAAATTCATCATGATCTGTCAAAAGCCCAGATAAAGGAGATCTCTGAAGAATTCCTTATCAGAGCAACAGCAAAAGAGGAGCAATTTGGATGAATATCAGAAATACAAACAAAATTGCCTCCCAAGCTTCTGAACTGTTTTGTTCCTTCATCATTGTATAGGTGGAGCATATCAGTAAACAATAGCAAAGCACCTTGGCATTGTGTCCCTAAACATCTTTGAGTCACTGAGACCTAGGAAGCTATAAAGTTGTACACTCCACTTTTTTTCTGCTCTGCATATATGCTAGATGTGTGGTAGGAAACAAAACAAAACAAAACAAAACAAATCAAAAGGTGGAAGAGAATCCCAGATAGAATCATACTACCTTAAAATATCATGTTTGGACCCAGTTGTGTAAAAAAAATGTGTACCATAACTCTGGATAAAGCCTTAAAACTTTGTGTCTAAAGCAAGCTAAGTGTGACATAGTTACTTGAAATAGAAAACAAACAGCATTAAACATCTAATATTCTGTGGTAAATATTTTTTCCATGGAAAAGATCATATATGTACCCGATTTATTTGCTAATGTAGCCAGAAATTTGAGTAGGCCTGTGAGGGTAACTTAGTATGGTTTAATGGTATGCAGAGCACAATATCATTTGCACTCTAGATCTTTTTCAAAATCATTTAACTGATCAGATTTTCAGTCATGGTCCCCCTTAAGAAAAATCTGATGAATGACAAAATACAATGGCAATCATATCTTCAACAGGCCTTTCACATTCTTTCAAGACCTGCACATTTCTGCAAAATTAATTTGTTAATATTTTAAAAAATAATTTCACCCACCCCAAAAAATCTTGTTTGTATTTTGAAAGCAGATTAATGCTCTTTTCTACAACATCCCAGGCTGACAACTCAAGATTCTATCTCAAGCATTGCCGTTGTTCTCCTGCAAGGATGTGACAATGTTTAACTGCGATTCCTCTGGACAAAGCCTGTTGTGTAAACACCTGATGAGTTTTAGTTATCTTGTGTAGGACAGAAGATGAATTGCACTTTATATTATAAAGAGAGTCTGAATGACTCTTCCAGGATTTGATATCTGTGCTGTGGTGACAGGAGCTGGTCATCTGTGAATTTACTCAATTTCACATACATATTTCATTTCACATGTCACGGTCTCTATGCTGCTGCACAACCAGGGAAGCACATCAGATTGTTTCTGGTTATTTGGAACATGAATTTCATGAGGTACTTGAACTGTATTTGCTGCCCAGATTTTGTCCCTTGTTTGTAAAACAGAGACAATCTCATCTCTTTAGGCAGTAATTCTTTTCCCATGCACCAAAGTCACTTGAAACTATTTTAATCATCATCTAGAGATGACGTAATGCAAATTAAAGTAGTGTAATAGATATTTTAAATACAAAATGTTACAATACTCTTCTGTCAGTTAATGTAGATGTATTTTTTTTTTTATGCAGGCACTGGTGACTTTATCCATAATTTAGATATCTTCACCCCAATAAGCTAAACAAATGGATTTCACTAGATTTCATCTCCTACTTTTTTTTTTTTTTTTATACAACTTAGAACAGATCTTTACCCTAGAAAAACATCACAAGTACTTGAAGTCATCTTTCTTCAAAATTCTGCGTCAAGTACATTTTGCTGAGTTGTGGACTAGTAGTTTGAAAATGTTGAAAATTACACACAAGAAAATTTTTCAACTTGGTATTTACACGTCATTGGACTCTTCTGGCTATCACTGATGGCTTTTCCAATTTTATGGTTAATACCCTGGAATATCAGTACCTTACAGAACAATTAATGTTAATACACAGAATCAGAAACACATATTCTATGGACACTGAATGCTCATGATTTCTCACCCAACCCCTCATTTCCAGTTCTAAGGTAAGGACATATCTGGGAAAAAAATAAAGGGAGCAGAAATGACAAGGAAGGCTATTAAAGACAACAGTATTTTATTGGATTTAGTTATAACTAGAACTGCGACAGTTTATAAATAGAAGTGTTATACTTTGACACTGGCAACAAGGTAAACAAATCATATTCGTTTCCCCTTAATTTCAGCCGTGTTGAAAGGCTAACTACAACAGTGCATAAAATAAGCATATCTGTTAAAAATAGAAAGCAGCTTGCTATTTACTGTCATCAGCAAGGCAGACACCTGGCTTCCCCTCTGAACCAGCATATTCCTGCCAGAAGTTATGAATGTTTGCAACTACCTGCTGTAAACAGCCTGGAACAAATTAACTCTTAATTGTTTTTCACTTACACCCTAATATTGGAAGAAAAAAGAAAAGAAAAACAACTTTTACCTGACTAGCAAACACATTTCTTCTTTTCAAGTTTACTATCAGTCTGAAACCAACATTACTACTCTCAAAGCAGGCATTCTCTGTCTTTATAGTTTGCTTTTGATGTAGTAATCTCCTTCCTTCTCACAGATTACACAGGCATCACCAGAAAAGACAGAATTGCCTTAGGAAAATGACCTGTTTCAGTAAGTCCCATCTTTGCTTTCATTCTAAAAGGTTCAAAGTCACTGAGCATGACTTTAGGAAACAGGAGATGCATTCAACCTGCCAAGCATAAGCAAATTCTTTCTGGTTGTTTGTTTGGCCTTCATCAGAATCTCACAATGCTGAAAGAGTGCTGTACACTCATGTTTGCACATCGCTGTGGAAGATAGACTCTTTTAAAATCTCACATGACTTCAGAGCTGGGACGTGCTGTGTGCTGTTAACATAACCAGTTCATCCCACTGCCAGAACGCATCCGCTTGATGCTGGCCAGGTGTCTCTTCATTGTCATCTGAAACGTCTTCTTTTCACATTTCACGGGGTATGTTTCAGAGTCTGATTTGCAGCACAGAGGAGAAAGCTGGCTGGTGCAGACTACCTCCCAAGAAATGGCCCTCCTGGTCTTGAAAGGAGTTGCTGAAGGTTTTATGCACTCAACGGTCTCTTCAAGTTCACTAAAAGGGCTGGATGAGCTCCTTACAAGTGATGTGGTCTTCTTCCTTTGGGACAAGAGGATTTTAAGCTCTTCAGAGTGATGCTGAAAAAAGAGAGACTCTTTTCTCCTGGTATTGGGACTCTCACCCAGTGTGAGAAATCCATAGGGGGTAGTGATTTTGGATAGGTGGGGCAAAGAGAGGGCAGCTCTGGTTTCTGGGTCAGAATGATGTGCAGCTTTCTCCAGGTCTCCAGGGAAAACAATTTGGTCTGTAAAGTACAGAGTTCCTCTTCTATCAAGACTGTCTCCTTTGCACAGTGTATCTTTCCTGATGTAGGATTCAGACTTGCTTCTAGTTGTCCTGCGCTTTTGAACATCTTCATCCAAGACCTCTCTTTCAGAATTCTCTATGGCGTCTTCCTCTGGCTCCTGTTGGAAGGAAATATGCTCTATGTCCAGAGAAGGGATGAAAAATTTAGGGATACGATCAGGAGTCATGACAATGTTGAAGATGTCCTTGTTTTTCCGAGGAACTTTGTCGTGAGGAGGAGTCTTGCTGATTTTGAAACTTGTCCAAGTTAGCAAGCTTTCTATAGCACTTTTTATGGAGAGCTGAGATGTACCACCAGGCACCATTATTTCAACCAGCAGTGCTTTCTTAAAGGACACAATGCTGTCTGCTGATTGAATTCTCACAGCACTGATTGCAGATGAGGGACTCATTCCTGCTTATAAAACAAAGCAAATGACGTCGTCTGATAGCTAGATGTCATTGGCATGGCAACCAAAGATAAGAAGGCTTTTACACTCCTACTTATATACTTACAGTCTGATTCATACTGCACCATTACCTAAATAAGCTCAAACATTTGATATAATTATTTTTAAATGCTAGCTAGTGCTCTAGCTATTTTCAGAAAAATAATAGCTACAAACATACCGGTAACTTTTGGACGATCTGGATTGTGTAATCTCTGCTATTACACAAAAAATAACGAAGATTTTCTCTCCTTTTTTTTTTTTTTTTAGGAGCTGTGTCACTAAATGAATGATGTTCAAGTAGGTGCAAAAAGCATGATTTTCTTACAATTCCTTAGTTTAACATACAGTAAATAATTTTATTTGGTGCATTTCATATTGAAGACTGGGAGACGAGAGGGTAGGAAATGCATTATCACATAATTATTAGACTGGTATACAGAAATGCATCCCAAAGAGTCTCAAATTACTTTAGCTTTCACCGATGCTGTATGTACATAGCACATACTGAGCAAAAATAAGCAGCTCTTCAGAGGGTACTCAGATTAGACATCTGTGCTTAAAAGGGCTGATATCTGCTCAGATAACATGCAGCAACTTGCAATTGCTGTAAGAGTTACAGCTGATACTTAATTTATTTAAGCTGCTTGTGAGAGTTTTTTTCCCAGCACACTGGTCTACTGTAACTGGTGCAATCTGTAGTTCTGAAAGCAGCTTGGCTGACCAGTATGTGAGGGGTTTCTCATCACTGTCAAAATGTATAGTCCTTTGTCCAGCTACACTGTATTTTTTTTCTTGCATGTTGCTACCTTCTCACTTTGATGTTGGCCACTAGTTTGCCTTTATATTCACCTTATATGTGTACTTCCTGGAAAAAACATGGGGACTTTAAAGAAATGTATGAATTAAATATCTTGGCTTTAATTTCTGCTGGATGGACTGTTCTGAGTTTGCTTTTTGCTTATGACCTTGGGAAGATACTTTGAGTGTGTGTGCTACTGGCACATTAAAAGCAAAAAGTAATCTTTTCTGAGCTACAGTGTAAAACACAAAAGTCTGCTTTTCCATTTTATTTTATTTTATATTTGCACATTCCAATTTTACTCTGTTAATGTTCTCACTGCTCTTATTTCCTTTTTGAGGTTTTGAGGCTAGAAGTTCAGTTTTTACAGTTCAGCCACATGTGTAAGCTATCTTTGTCCATATTCAGGTTTCTATTTCTCTCTGATTTCAGCTACCGATTTGAAGTTCAGCTGCCGGTAAGTCAGTATTTCAGTGCACTACTGCTCCTTGGTTTCTTGAAGATAGAAATTACAGTAGTAATATTTTGTTGGCATTTTGGTCTGATACAGACTCTATCCATCTCAGTAATATAATCTTTTCAAGTAGGTAGTTCTTGTCTAACGATAACCAATCTCCATGTAGAAGCTGTCCTGTAAGTTCAAAATAATTGAAGATTTTACGGAAAGAAAACCCCAAAATATATTGATCTAGATTTTCTTGGTTTTGACTTGAAAAATAATAAATATTTAGCAAATAGAGCAGTAATAAAAAATAAAAATATCTTGAAATCATCCATAAAATAGGACATTTTCAGTTTGGTTCGGATTCTTTTCAGAGAAAAAAAATACCGTGGGAAAAAATGTTAATTATTGGGAAGATAATCTCTCAAGGTACTGCCTTTTCATAGTCTCTTGATGATTTACACAGGATGGTGGCTTCTCTAGCCAGAAAATCTTTGTTTAAAAACGTATTCCTCATAACTGAATCACACAGTGGAGAGAGGGAAAATTTACAATTTCGCAAGTCCTTTGAGAACTCTATGAGTTCCACTGGTCTCTGATATTACTTTTCTGCAAATTTTAGTAGATGTGTTAGGAAAAAAAAATATATGAATGTTCATGATTTTCTATTGTCCTTTGCACCTTAAAATGTTCTGTCTTCATTTAGAAGTAAAAAAACAAAAAAAAAACCCAAAAAAACCCCAAAAATACCTCTGCCTCTCTAGAGATAGTTTTATATGTCTCATTGTGGAATACAGAATTTAATTCTTTATTATTTTGTCCACTTAGTTCATTATTATTTTGAGCACTTTGAAGTCAGGATAACATTAATTTTCATTTACAAAGCTAGTAAGAAAAGTACAGTATAAGGTGTTATTTTAACCAAAAAAGTCCTAATATCTTTCAACTGATTTTGACCAAAACCATACAGTCTGCCATCAAAGTCTGCCATCATTTTGAGAAAAGTGACTTAACCTGAAATTCCCACTCCTACGAGGCCAGAATAGATCTTCTTGCAGTTAATTTCAATGACAAGAAAGCCAAGAATTTGATTACTTTACAAAGCAGGATGAGGAACTGAGACTGTCTCTTTCATCTAGCATTTTTGCTTTGTACACTTTGGCTTAAAGAGTAGGATTTAAGGTTAGAATATTTTTCCTCAGGTTTCTCCTCTGTTAGGGAACTTGCTTCCCAAAACCAGGTATGTCGTCTATTTACCTTCACATTTTTAAGCACAATAGGCCTAAGTCTTGATAGCTAATACATAGATGCATACAAGCTGCTGGGTTTGGCTGGGAAAGAGTTAGTTTTCTTTACAGCAGACAGTGTAGTGCTACATTTTGGACTTGTGTTGAATACAGTGTTGGTTACACACAGATGTCTGGGTTATTGCTGAGCAGTGCTGACCCAGAGTCAAAGCCTTTTCTGCTTCTCACGCTGCCCTGCCAACAAGCAGTCTAGGGGTACAAAAGTGTTTGGGGGGCGATAGTGTTGGGACAGCTGACTCCAAGGGATATTACAGACCTTATGATCTGATGCTCAGAATATAAAGCTGAGACAGGAAAAGGAGGAATGTTTGCAGTGACAGCCTTTGTCTTTCCAAGTAACTGTTACATGTGACAGAGCTCTGCTTCCCTGGTGATAGTTTAGCACCTGCCTGACTATGGGAAGTGGTGAACGAATTCCTTGTTTTATTTTGCTTATGTGCATGGCTCTTGCTTTACCTATGATACATTTTATCTCAATCGATGACTTTACACACTTTTACTCTTCTGATTCTTTCCCACATCCCCTTGAGAAAGCAGCTCTTTGGGGCTTTGTTGCTGAATGGGGTTAAACCATGACATAGATTTATATGAGTCTTAGTTATATATTGTTTAAATACATGTAATCATATAAACACATATATATGTCTGTTTGTTTGTCTTTGTAAGTTAATCTTAGGTTTATAAATGATACATATATAAATATGTATGTATTTATGAACTCTATATACATATATTGATATATGTATTAAAACCCACTCTAGAATAACTCCTGAAACAGTAAATATCAGAAAAGGCATTCCTAGACCTATAGTTTAAGGATCTCAAAACTACAGTTTATGGCATTAGAGTACAAGAAAAAAAAAAAAAGATTTTATCTTAATCAATTCACACAGTAACATAGTTTAATATTTATCTTTAATTCTTTTTTTTTTTCTCTTCAGTCTGAGAAAAATGTCAAAATATGTTGGTTTTGCTTCAGGCAAAACAAAATTTTAACTGTAAACAACTGCAACCAGTACAAAGATCCAGTCCGTTTACTAAGGTTTAGATGACCTACCACTCAAAATGAACAATATTAAATAAGCGACAGGACTCTGGGAGAAAACTGAAGTTATAAACATCTTATAGACTCCAAGCAGAACATTTTCTTTAATTTATTTCTATTATGATCTCCATAACCAATATAACTCATCCATTTTTTTCTTTTCTCCTAATGCAATCGGCAGCTTTTCACTGATATCTTTACTCAGTTCTAAAGCAAGAATAGACGTTTGGATACCTTATACAATATTTTCTCTAAATAGCTCAACTATTAAAATGTAATTTTGTGGGCTTTCTAGAGAATAAGAGTTTCACCTCTGAAAATTAGACACAGCTAGAAAACGATTCTACCTTTCAACTTTCTTGCAGAAAATGCATGTTTCTGGTGCCTCTGAATACACAAATGCTTAGTACTTACACTGAGCTTTTCATCTTTGATGCACATTGAGAACATTAGCTAATTAATCTTCACAACCTCCCTGAGGGGTAAATAAGCATTATCCCTGTGATGTTTGCTGTGCTCACAATAAGGAGAGAATAATGGACTTGCTAGTCTTCATGTTGAAAAAAAGGATTGTGTATATGAAAAAACCAGCACTTTTTCTAGTGCACAGAATTACTCATTTTCGAGAAACTTCTGATTTTGGCTGGTCTTTTATTTGTTCTTGGCTCATAATTGTGTTTTATTCCCATACACACACTCAGAAACACAAGTCCTGCAGTTTAAGCTTTTTCTTTTTCTTTTTTTTTTTTTTTTTTCATGGCATGCAGTTGAGAATCAGAATATACAGCAATACTTAGCAGTGGATTTTAGCTGGGTACCAGATGCTGGAGTTGTGAACAGCTCGAGATGCTGCTTTTCATCTTTTAGCGTTAATGCCTGTGCTGCACTGGAAGATATCCTCATTTTTCAGAACACTGTCAGGGTTAAAACTCTTTTGATTATCTATCATTCCTTCCATTTATTCATATGAATATGTCTGGGTTCCAACCATGACTCACCTTTAATGTCCAAGACATCATAGCATTAGCATTATTTATTGACAACTCTTTCTTTGCTTAATTCTTATTAAGACAAAGGATTGAATTCTTACTGTTTTGAGTTGATAATAATTCCTGCACATTACATGGCTCTGATGTGGATTTGCTTGCTTACTTTTAGGAATCTGACTAAATTTAACTAGGGTAAGGTCATTGTACTGTTTTTTTTTAATGCATAAAGAGATTATGCATTTGCATATGGCTCAGAGCTTTGTCCAAGCTGGAGTTACTAATTATTGTAAATGTTACATAAGGACACAAATATTGCACAAGAAATTAAGATCTACTACACAAGAACTTTTTTTATTTGTAAAGCTTAATTATATTATTATAGCTAAAGGCTATTAGACCAACTCAGCCCACACAATTAGCCCTCATTTCCAGAAACAACTGTATCATAAAAACTACTGTAGCTGACCCCGTGTGCCTAACCAGTGAAGAAATCTGGCTGACAGCAATTTTTCATAACCAATTCATCTGTGCTTGAAATTGAGACTATACAGAGTACTAACGAGGAGTAATGCAAATGAATTAGATTTCTGTTTTATCTAACAGATGTATCTGAAAACTAGGGAAAAAAGTAACTAATGTTACATTGAGAGGTGAACTCCATCCAGGCCCTTATAATTGAAAACCAGGGCTCATGGCTTGTGTTATTACAACAGCAAATATCACCAGCATATCAGCTTGTACAACAAACTTCTAGGTCTACTGTTTGACAGAGGACAATTCTAACAATACAAATAGATAATTAACCAACCAGGCACTCAGATAAGCGCTTGAGAAAATGTTTTCTCCTGTAGTTAAATATAAGAGCACATCCTAGCTCAAGCAAAGAAGCCCATAGCTGTACAAAGGTGTTATTTCAATACCCTTTGTTTTGTAGCTCTCAGTCATTTTCAGTCATTTCCAATTGCCTATTTAATAACAAGGAGACAGCAGACAGTAGCTTTTCTAAATTATTCATTTCAGCTCCACAAAGTAACTCTCAAGATTTCATTGCTTCTGTTTTGTGGTGTTAATAATTCAGAGCTGCTATAGAAGAAAAACTTGCCAATTTAGTGCTTATCTTTCACTTCCTTAACAATATTACATGTCTCAGTCTTGTCCTGATAGCTCATACAATGTGAACCTCTGCTTTCTTACATACTCATCAATAGAAGTATGCTAGAATAAACTATATTTGACAGAGAGGAATTTAAGTGTTCACTTACATCCTTCTGAATTCAGCAGCCAGGGAGCTCTACTTTTTCCAAATATCTTGGAAAATAAATAAATACTACCCTCTGGTGTTTTCCATCTGTAAATATTGTTACAGGATGTATCCTTATACAAAAAAAAAAAAAAAGTTGTTTATTTGATGTAATTTCTAAGGGATGAAAAATTCTCATGTTGCTGAGGATCACTTATTTTTGTTCAGTCTTGGAACAGTTAAAAGAGCAAAGAAACATAAAAGAGAGTCTTGAGCTGCAGTCTACTGAATACAAAATATCTCACACATACACAAAAGTACCAAATGCAGTCATATTTCTGAACTCTGCTTTTAAATATTCTGTATGAATAATATATTAATACTGCCATATTCAAGACATATTGTGGTAGTTCTACTGGTCACATATATTTTAAGGAGAATGTTAGGTTCTTATAGTCCCTAATGTGTCATGTACAACATATATCAAAGTCTAATGCACTATTAAAAAAAGATCTCGGCTCCTTTAGCACCACCCAACATAAAAGTAGCATGAATTACTGAAAACAGTCACATAGTGTTTAATCAAGGACCAGGTAATAAAATCTGTATGTCAAACCGCATCCTGATGTGCTCCTGCAGAGCACAGAAAAAATTGCTTTTTACATCTTTACACATGGACTCACACCTGTGTGCGTCTAGAATATATGGTCATGTTTACACAATGACATTTAGTTGAGTCACTCTGCAGATAGTTCTGAACTCATCAACTAGTTTAGTTGAGTGGAACCTTCTTTTGTTCCCATTCAGTGCCGCTTCTCATACACAAGGTCAGTCAAAGTTCAGCAATGTATATCTGATCTAAAGAATCTCTTTCCAAAATGTATATGGAGCCTTAAACTAAAAAGTATGAATGGTAGAAATATCTAGTGTCTTCTACAGCAGTTCCAGTTTTGTTTGTCATGATAAGGGAGATGCTTTTTTTCAATGTAGTCTAAGTTTTCCAGCTTTTGAACTATCCTTTTGTGTGAGCACAATCATAAATAAAGACTTACTCATCCTAACAATCTCTTGTCATTTGTTATAGTAGATATTTAACAGAATTAACATATGACTTGATTTTTGATCATCGCACTGGGCTCACAGGAGGAGACAAATGAAATCATGACACTTAAAAAAACCTAATTAGAGCAGACTCTTTCCTCCTTGGGTGAGAATTTTGTCAGTGTGTCAAAAATGTCTCATGTCTGGAAATATTTGTAATTTTTCCCAATATAAAATTTGGATTTTGCATTTTGCTGATGTGAGGTTATCATCCCTCATCCTGGAAAACAGGAAACTTGAACTTTAATTGCATCATATCCAACGTGAAATATCAAAAATTCAGTAAGAATTTTTTCACTCAACATAGATTTTTTTTCAAACTCTCTTTTTATAGTTTTACATGCCTAAAACTGTATATGAATTAGACCAATTAAATAGAGAAAGAGACTTCAATTTTCTCATTAACTACATGCACAGAACTGCTTACATATCGCATGTCTGAAATATGGAATACTTTGCAGTAATGTTTCAACTAAGCATAAACACCAAAGATAGGCAAGGCAAATCACCAATTGTCTCTCTCCTTTCATGTATCTTAGTGACCATCTTAGCTTGATAAATGTATTTTGAATAGATAAAATAAGGCGGTGGATGACACTCTACAGAACTTGCCAAAAAAAGCATTCTGGAAACAATGTCAGAGAAGCACTTGGGTTTCCCCCATGATTTTCCTCTCATCTTTCCAACTCACATTCATGCCAGACCTTTTGTCTGGTAAATGCATGTTTGGGAGCTGGCTGCTTAGCTAGGCTTTGCACAGAATCACGTAGGGAGAATACAAATTTTGACAAGCATCCACAACTGTTCAGTCAATCCCTTTTAAGTACAGTTTTCTCCCCCAGCTATGTGTCTGGTCTGATGTCTCTAATTCATTCTCCCTCGGCTGCCCTAACACTTGCTCAGAATTATGGAATACAGTCCCATGAAGCTTCTTCATTGATGCACTGCTGATATCAGTGAGGCTGTGACACTCTGCATCTGAGAGTTTTATGTTTTAATGTTAGAGTATATATCTCTAAATACCACTCTCGGCAAGTTCATCTGTTTTCCTCTCTCTCTTTTTAAAATAATCTATCATATCTGGTTATTACATTTTATGATGTACAAGACTAGGTGTATTTTGAAAACTCCAGCATGAGGAAGGGAGTTTCCCACATCACTCTGAATTCCTTTGCTGCCTTTGAGTTTTGCTTTATAGTAAGAATATTCAAGGCATATTTTCAAAGTGAGCTTCAATCCTGAAGCTGTTGGGAGCTGTGTGTCTAAATCCCTACGAGACATGGAAGCTGCAACTATTGATGTTCTTCTCAACCATTGAGTTATTTGAAAATTGAATTGTTTCTTCCTAGTTTTACTACAGAACTCATACAGAATGAGAATGAGGTAATTTGCTGCAAAGTCAGAGGGCTAAATTGTGAGTGTAGAGGACTGAAAACTATGGTATTATTCATAGGAGGATTTTGGCCAGAGTAGTGTCCTTAAGTTAATCAAGATGCTCAAGTGATTCAGAAGCATGAGGATTGACTTTGTCACAATCTCAGTTTCATTATTATTCAGAACATACTAGCACCTATCATTACTTTCAGCATCTCCCTCCAGACTTCCCAGGCACATCATTACATTTTAGCTGCCAGATGTCCAGAAGTTCTTGAGACAATTCGTTTACTTTCTGCTCCAAATGAAAGTGACCTAAAACTATATCTCAGGCTAGGTAAATGTGTAGACCCATTTGCTTCCCAACACTGGAATCTAGTATAAACTCTATAGGGAAAATGGTATTCCTAGTGTGACAGCAAAAATAAATGTAATATAGGCTGTATTAAAATACAAATCTCACAACAGTAGTAAAAATTATTTAGCTTGTAGTGTTATTAAGACTAATACTATAAAATGAAGCGGTATGGATAGGAACCTAAAGGAAAACAAACAAGAAAGTCTCTGTGTTTGTCATTTAGTAACCATTTAGGTGGTGATGAGTGAGGACTGAAAAGCAGAGGAGAACACCAGAGCTGACTATTCAGTACTGGTAAAACTAGTATCAACTAGTATTGTTGGATCATACACAAGAGTGAAGTTTAAGCCACAGCAAAACGGAGATGGTGACAAGAAGGTTAATATAAAAAGAGGAGTGATAACATAACCTAAATTACAGCTGAAACAAGCAATATTTCATAAGTATTGCAGCATAGTTGTATAATAGTGCAATTAACCTGTGGAACTCTCCACGAAAGAGTAGAAGTAGGATTAATTATATGTAAATAGTACAATAGAATAAACACCTAGATGAAAATGACAAATAGGTTGAAGGACTCAATAGCCATTAGAAGGGATAATGAAGGAATTTCTCTCTTAATATGACAGAGCAACTAGGTAGATGTTAATATGAGTGTTATAAAAAACTTAACAAGTGCAAAGGAATTAATGTGACCTTTCTTACATAAAGTACATCTAAACAGCTTTGTAGACCTCATTGAAATGGTTATGCTTTGCAGAAAAGTGGGGTATATTTAGGAACTTTCTTTATGATAATAAATCTGTCTGTAGATATGTGTATTGTATTTCAACATAGAAAGGTCTGTGTTTATTCAGGGGAAAAAAAAAAGCTATGACATTTTCTTATAAATTATAACACTAGTCTGTTTGTAAGACTTAATTTTGGTTATCTGTTCAATATAATAATGATAACTATGGTTGTATGCTAATAATTGCTGGGAGAAATATGAAAAAGGGGATTTTAATCATTCAGAAGAATTAAAATCTAATGCCTTTATCAGAGGTGGTTAAAAAACTGACACATAAAGTAGATGAAACAAGACTTCCACCTTTATAAAATTTTTCCTCGGTTTGGATAACTACTTTTCCTGCTCCTAGAAGTCTATGCTAATGACAGTGGTTTGCCTTTTTCTCTTGATTTCTCCTTAGTGGAGCCTAGAAATCTATCATCTCTTTAATGTGAATGATCATGTCAGGAGAGGTAAGAAATGTTGGTTGGGTTTTATCTAATATGCTGATGTAGAACAAATTGTTTCAGAAAAATAACTGATTGCTGCTTAAGTACTCCAAATAAAGAAGAATTTGCTGAGGTGTTTGGCTTGAAAAATTAGCGAGTTCTTTTTTGGGAAGACATGGCAAGAGCAAGAAACAAAGACTGCTCTGCAGTTTAGCCTGATGTTCACATCCTAGGAAACAGATGTTGTCCTGAGATATCTCATAGTTTTGAAACCAGATATTTCTCAAAAAATGATTAGGATAGATAGGATTGTTTGTTTGCTTTTGTTTGTTTGTTAAAAAAAAAAAGGAAGAAAATAAAGGTTCTTATTTTAAAGCCTTAGCAGAAAAAGTGAAATTTGAGGAATGATATCTGCCTTTGTATTTTTTTTCCAAAACTACTGTCAGTAGATTCTTGCATACACAAAGGTGTAGCAATACTAGTTTATATCTTTGGATGGCAGCAGTATTCTAAGGACACGATTCAACCTGAAATGCCCTGGTTTATAACAATTTCACACTGCCCAGGTGCCATTGGTCTTGATGCTGAGCTTAAGGCTACTGCTCTAAGTTGAGAACTGATTGAGATGACCTTTATATGTTATTTAGGAGGCAGGCAGGGACCATGAGACTCAGTAGGACAAGGAATCAAGTCTTGTCCAGTTATTCCTATTCCCAAAACAAGAAAGAGTTGTGTAGTGATTATCTGCAGCAGCAACCTGTGAAATGTACTAGGCCAGAAGCAATCAAAACATTCTTGCCACCTTCAGTTCTGCCTGCAGTATGAAATAAGTGTTAATAAATTTTTTTAAAAATATGTTCAAAAGACTAAAAGATACTGTCAAAGAAAGAGAAAATACCACTCCTAAAAGTGTCATTGAAAAGATGTTTTGTATAGTTTTTTTTCTCTTACCTTGCTTCAAAAATTGTTTTTATAGGGTGTATCTCTCACTTCAAATATTCACATTTCCTCCAGTTCCACTTCTTACCTCAAGTGTTATAGTATTAGAGGTTTAAAAGGTCTTCCCAAAATTAGTTCTGACCTGAGTCTAACAGGAAAATAATAGTAAGCTTATAAGATGTTTAGGCAAACCTTGTAGAGATTTGTCCACTTGTATTTGAACCCCTAGGGTTTACAAGCTAGCTGCAGATCTGATAAAGAGCTCATTGTAAAATAAGCTCTAATAAAATAGGCTTATCCCAGCAGCTAGAAAAATCCCAAAGTAAAAACAAAATTTGAAAGGTCTGTTTGCTTCAAATAAAACAAAAAAATAGATGTAATCTAATGTTTAATTGAAACTTTTATGAGTAGTACATGATAGCAATGATCTTTAAGTTCACATTTTTCAGAAGCTGTTTTCTGAAGAAAGTCTTTCAATGTATCATTTTTATGTAGCCAGAGTGTGTTATGTCTCGTTATGGCAGAATGGAGCTATACTTTCATACATTTTTAAAAGACCTTATAGCAAGCATAAAGAAGATACAATAATATTTCTATTGGCTCTCTAAATCAAAAAAAGGTCCATAAAATTAATTCAATTCTCTTCAGCCTTTGAATATCCTCCAGTTTCTGAGCTGTAGCATCATGGCAGCTAAATGTATGTGTCAAAACACTTGAACAATTGAAAGTGAGCAATTTATTTCAGTTAGCTTAGATCTTCTTAACTAAACATCTGCAAACACAATATACCACCATGGGTTGATCTGACCAAGCAAAAACATATGCTGTAATCTCCAAGAGGGTTTATTTTATTGTTTGTACGAATATAATCACAGACTGAGAACAAAATTACCTCCACTACATTAACACAGATCAAACCCAAGAAGGTCAAGATTTTAGTCTTTTAATCTCCCAGAAAAGCTGGCTAGTAGCTCAATGAAAAGCTTCCCTCTGGCTCAGAGTAAGGTCTTTTAGAAATGATGAAACTAGCAACATGAGAGAGACTATGGGGAAAGGGACAGAAATGCTATTTTGAATGATGATTGGGAAACTTCGACTCACACAAAAACAGGGTTGTATCTTGTACCTTGCTGTTTCCATGATGTAAAACAACCCTTATTTCCTTACCCTAGTGAACAAAACAGGGACAATAAATGCATTTATACTTCAGACCATTGATGCATAGCAATTTCCCAGTTGCCATGGTGAAGAACAGATGACCTAAGCAGATGAACAACCAATGTCAGGCAAGGGTTCTTAAGTTAAATAGTTGAAATTTGCTAAAAAGGTGCTAATAGCATTATCAAGAATGTCTGTGGTCATCACTGAAACCAGACCAATTTATTGGAGAATCCTTATTTCTTCAAAGATTTTCATGAAAAAAAAAAAGTATTTCCTTATTTATTTATTTTAGATCAGAGTTTGACATTGTTTCCCCTGGAGTGTTCTTTTCAAAAGTACTGGTAGACTGTCCTTTTCAAACTTGTTGAAATACAATGAATGTCCATAGCTTTTATGAACTTAAAATGATGATTAAACCATCATATTTCAGATATATCAAGATAGGATTCAGAGACAGATTAGGAGACACAAGTAATCATCGTCTTGAGAGTCAGCCTTACCTCCCACTGACAAAGTGGAGGTACTGTTAATACACACATAAATATTTTGTAATTCCAAGGTTAATATCATCTACTAGAGCTTGATTCAACAGTCCCTGCATAGACTCCTAGTATACTTTGAGAACAAAGTAAACCAGCAAATTTCTACAATTCCTCTGGAAGGAGACAAGTAGGTTCCCTTTTAGGCATCTCAATTCTATGTGAATATCTTAGACACCTTGTACGAGTAAAAAAATCTTAGAAGTCCCTTTGTGGTCTGGTAGCCAGATGCTCCATTTTCTACAGGCTAAAGTGCATGAAGAAAGAATGCAGAGGTCATTATCACTGGGCATGTTTGGCTACTAGTTGGCTGAGTAAAGTCCATTCACACTGGACCAACTAAAATTCACCAGGAGAGTCCAGAATGATCTAGTCCAAGTGATCTGAAACTTAGCCTTGCCACCACTTTTCTGTTAACCTCTGTAAACACCCAATTGTTAGCCTACACAGAAGCCAAAGGAAAATTATTCATGCAGGTCTGTCTTTTTTCACCCATGTACAACCCCAATCCCATTCCCAACAACATCTCATGCATAATTTTAGTCAGAGTCCCCTCTTCACTCAGTTTTAAAGTTATACTGTAAAATTTTGGTTTGGTTATTGTTTTTTTTTTTTTTTTTCAAGAGTAGCTGCGTGTTTCCCTGCATGTTTTATTTTTCATGATGCCATGTGAAAGGCAGTATAAATCAGTATTTATAAAAGTATGTCAAATATGTGAGGGGAACAACCTGAAGAAGTAGCTTTTTGAAATACATTTTGCTCTTTTGGAGAAGTCCATAACCTTTGCAGGTCCCTTAAGCAATGAGATAGTATTTGGTTCTACACAGCTTTCTGTTATCATAAGATTTACCATGCAACAATGTTCAGACTAGAGATGAACTAGTATTAGTTTGAAAGCTTTCATGCAAATAAGAAAAAAAAAAATCCCACTTTCTTTAAAAATTGTTTAGTTTATACTTATTCATTTAGCTGCATAACCTAAACAGATATTTAATAGGTGGGAATTAAGATGGATAAGGTCTAATGAGATGATACCATTTCTGCACTATGTAAGTGTAAATGTGCACTGTTGATTGAGCAACATCAAATTACATGTTTAACAATTCATAACACCCTATAATTTAACCATACCTAGCAACATCCCAAAGTTAGAAAAAGACAAGAAGGTTTCCGGATTTCNTTGTTAGCCTACACAGAAGCCAAAGGAAAATTATTCATGCAGGTCTGTCTTTTTTCACCCATGTACAACCCCAATCCCATTCCCAACAACATCTCATGCATAATTTTAGTCAGAGTCCCCTCTTCACTCAGTTTTAAAGTTATACTGTAAAATTTTGGTTTGGTTATTGTTTTTTTTTTTTTTTTTCAAGAGTAGCTGCGTGTTTCCCTGCATGTTTTATTTTTCATGATGCCATGTGAAAGGCAGTATAAATCAGTATTTATAAAAGTATGTCAAATATGTGAGGGGAACAACCTGAAGAAGTAGCTTTTTGAAATACATTTTGCTCTTTTGGAGAAGTCCATAACCTTTGCAGGTCCCTTAAGCAATGAGATAGTATTTGGTTCTACACAGCTTTCTGTTATCATAAGATTTACCATGCAACAATGTTCAGACTAGAGATGAACTAGTATTAGTTTGAAAGCTTTCATGCAAATAAGAAAAAAAAAAATCCCACTTTCTTTAAAAATTGTTTAGTTTATACTTATTCATTTAGCTGCATAACCTAAACAGATATTTAATAGGTGGGAATTAAGATGGATAAGGTCTAATGAGATGATACCATTTCTGCACTATGTAAGTGTAAATGTGCACTGTTGATTGAGCAACATCAAATTACATGTTTAACAATTCATAACACCCTATAATTTAACCATACCTAGCAACATCCCAAAGTTAGAAAAAGACAAGAAGGTTTCCGGATTTCAATTTCACTATAAATAGCAGGCCTTTTCCTTGCTGAAATTGGCCACAAGAGGGAGAGATGATCACAAAATAACAGCCTAATTGATTCTACAAATTTAGGGTCTCTAAAATAAAAGTTATGGTAAATTGAAGTATAGGACACTGGTATATTTGCAAAAACTGTCTTGGTTTTTATTTGTTTTTTTTTTTTTTTAAGTAACATTTTGGATCTGTAAACTATGTATATACATATATGTGTGTATATATATAATATATATGTATATTTAATGTATATTCTCCCCTGAAGAGAATATTATATATCATTCCAGCCTCCTGTGTCCTGCTGCAAAATTAAGTACTTTTTTCTGAGGGCATGATTATTGCTCACTCACAGAGTGCAGGATTTAGCTTGACGTCCTGCCAGCAGTGTTGTGGATTATGCTGCAGGAAACACAGGGGCATATAAATTTGTTCTCTCTCTTCCTCTGGAAAATAAAGAAAAGAAAGTACAGTATTTAAAAGGATGGAGCAAAAATTTTAATTCACTACACCTTGGAAAGCAGAAGGGATTTATTTCTGCTTAAATATATGTACACTTAAATCACCAGGCTCTGTTAGTAGACAGAAATTGGACTAAAATACTGCTAAACTGCAGAGTTTCAGGCTTTCTGAGGTGGAAGTGTAAGAAATTATTGGTTTTGCCCAACAAAAATGAAAGAATATAACAATTTGTAAAAAGATACCTTACTGTGATTTGTCCCCTCCTCTCACAGACTAATTTGATTTTCTGTTTCTTGCTCAGTAAGATCTTCACTGGACCTCAATGACTGAAAAGGAACAAATTATACGGCTCCCGAGAAGTATAAAAATTCTGTTAGAAAAAGTTAAAATCAACTCAGGATAGTGAGACAATATCAAAGAGACCAGGAGAATTCGCCAGTGAGGCTTGCCAGGTTCATGTTATTTGTCCATTACAAAATAGCTCTATTCCCATTTACTCAGTTACGCTCATTACCTCAAGATTCCCGCCCTAATGCTGTAATTCAAATCTTTTAATCAGCTTTTCAGGACACAGTATGCTGGACCAAACAAGAAGTACTAATTGTCATTATTATTAGTTCTGTGTGGTGGCAGCACTCAGATGACATACTCTTACAAGCTATGCACACAGTAAATATGAGAAATTACGACTTACTGTTTTTTGAAGACCAATCAGTCATACAGTTTATCCAGAAATATTTGCATGCCCTCTTCACCTTAATACTAGAAGTGTTCTGGTGAATTCTGGTGAACTAGGAAGCAAGAATTAGCTAAAGGTAGCGAACAGTTTCTTTTCAAAGCCCTGTTCAGGTAGCTAACTAAATTGTCTACTAAGAAAGTATATAGATTTTGTCACAATACAGAAATGCATTCTTGCGTTCGGTTGTTTAAAGACAACTTATTTCTTATTATGAGTTTAAACTTCCTCTTTTACAAAACATAATTAGAATATCTCTCTATTCTACATTGTTTGAAAACAATAGTTATTGGTGATATTTCTGCTTTACTGCATGCTATATAAAGTCACACAGAATAACAGAATCTTAAAAGTTGGAAGGGACCTCAAAAGGTCATCTAGTCCAACACCACTTCCAGAGCACACAGGTCACACAGGAATTTGTAAAGGTGGGTTTTGAATGTCTCCAGAGAAGGAGACTCCACAACCCATAGGGGTAGCCCTTTCCAGCCCTCTGTCCTTCTCACAGTGAAGAAATTCTGTCTTGTATCTCTTTGGAACTTCTTATATTCCAGCTCTTACGCATTGTCCCTTGTCTTATCATTGGATATCAGTGAGAACAGCCTGGCTCTATCCTCCTGATACCCACCCTTTATGTATCTTTAAACATTAACGAGGTCACTTCCCAGTGTCCTCTGCTCTAAGCTGAAGAGCCCAAGCTCCCTTAGCCTTTCATCATAAGGGAGATGCTCCATTTCCTTCATCATCTTGGTGGCCCTGCACTGAATCCTCTCCAGCAGCTCCCTGTCCTTCAGGAACTGAGACGCCCAGAACTAGACACAATTTTCCAGATGCCGTCTTATGAGGGCAGATTAGAGAGGGAGGAGAACTCCTCTTGACCTACTGCCCACAGCCCTTCTAAACCACCCCAGGATGCCATTGACCTTCTCAGCCATGAGGGTACATTGGTGGCTCATGCTCATCCTGCTGCTCACCAGGACCCTCAGGTCCCTTTCCCCTACACTCTCTAAGAGTTCCCTCCCCAACCTGTACTGGTACATGGGACGATTCTTTCCCAGATGCAAGACTCTACACTTGCTCTTATTGAATTTCATTAGATTTCTGCCTGCCTAACTCTCCAGCCTGTCCAGGTCTAATTGAGTGGTAGCACAGACTTCTGGTGTGTCAGCCACTCCATTCAGTTTAGAATCCTCAGCAAACTTGTTGATAGTGTCCTCTGTTTGCTCTGCAAGGGAACATTGCCTCTAGTTTTAGTTTTATCTGCAATGTATTTGAAGAAGCCCTTCTTCTTGTCCTTGACCTCCCTTGTAAGGTATAACTCCAATGAGGCTTTAGCTTTCCTAGTTACCTCCCTGCATTGTCTGATGACAGCCTTATGTTCATCCCAAGTGACCATTACTTCCTTACATGATCTATAGACTCTCTTCTTCCATTTGAGTTTGCCCAATAGTTCCTTATTTAACCATGTATTTCTCCTGGCTCCCTTTCTTGATTTCCTGGGATGCTCTGATTTTGAGCTTGTAAGAAATTACTTAAATATACCTGTTGAGATTAGAAGTTCTTATAAAGTTAATATATTTTGTATTACTGTTCATGCATGGGATGAAGTTTTCTTGAGTATAAAAATACACAAAGCCAACAGCAAGTTGCAAAATTTTCACTCTGAATAAATGTGTCAAGAGTCTGAAAAATCTTAAAGGTCTAACTCGAAAAAATAAAGTAGAGGTAGAGGGCAGCAGAGAGAGAGAAAATATTTCTATGGAAGAATAACACTACACTGAAGGAAATTAACTGAGTGATGGAATGTCATGAGGCAGAGTGGCCCTGGAGGAGATTGTAGGTTGATGGTTTAGATTTAAAATAGGAAGTTAGTCCATTGTACATGTGCATATTCAATAACCATTTTGACAATTAAGTTTTATTCTTTTTTTAATTTTAAGCAAATGTGTGAAAAGTATAGCACATTTTTTTTTTAAAAAAGAAAAACCTACAGGAAGTAAATATCAGCTTTTCCATTTGCATAAGGTCTCCTTTAAACATTTTGCATGCTATAGAAATTAAATTGTCAAGTGAGAGAAATGAGAGCATACAGGTTACATAAAACAGTGAACATAGTTAAGAGGAAAGTAAAGATACTGAGCTTCTTCCAAAAAATTAATGTTTAATAAGCTATTTACATTGATTATAAATGAATTTCAAAGTTTGCAATTTGCAAACTAACTTTTGTTTTGCAAATGAGGCAAGAAAAAATTAAAGTGTTCATTGTGTGGTGACAAAATGACATATAAGAAAAAGAAGTAGTTTAATAAAAGTAAAAATAGTATCTGTATCTTTAGCGCACTAATTTTTGCCAAAGCACGCATATTCATGTATTTCCTTTGTAATATATAGATTATATACAGATTGTAAGGAAATTCTTGCTGAAAGAGAAGTATGCTTGTAATTGTTGTATCTCTGCCTGTTATGTTTGTTATAAGAGCTTTGAGAGAGTCACATAATTAGTGTTTGTAAATCATGTTGGTATAATCAGAGTGCAATTACAGAATTTCAAAGCATTATTCTTATTATCAACAACATTATTATCATTACATCGACACAAAGATTAAAGGCCTATAACCTCACATTGTCATTTGATAGTAAGTCTTCTGTCACATAAGCGAAATAATTCACATTTTGCTCTTGACAAGACCAGAGAGATGGACAATGACACAGCTGGTGAAACATTATGTTGCATGTTGCTATGTAATCTTGTCTCATATGGAGCGAAATACTGGTTAGAGTTCTTTCATGTACTCTACTGTCAGGAGAATGGGCTCAGCATCCTAGTTTATGGGAAAAAAAAAAAAAAGAAAAAGCTCCTATCAACATCTATTTTATATGGGCAAAACCACTATCACCACCCTATCAGCCCTACATTGTTTGTCTGTGTCTAATTGTGTTAAAACTTTATAACAGACTATTTAACTGGAGCTAGTTATACAAGTGTTTCTTTTAAGAATGTAGAAGTTTTATATGAGTGTCATATGACAGAAAGAAAAAAAAATTCTCTCAAATCTGGATCTAATTCTGCATTTTCAGTTCTTACCTGAAAGAAGGAAATCTTTAAAGAGATTGTATCTTTGGCCAGATTAGTCTAACTGCAGCAGCAATATTTCAGTTCATGGCCCATCAGGAGTAGAAGTCGACAAGATCAGATACACATGCAGGTATTAGCGCTTAAAGCACAGAATTGATTGATACCACAGGTGTCTCTGACATATTCCCTTCCCTAAGGCAAGCTCAGCTATACTATGTCATTTCTGATGAATGTTTGTCTAATTTGTTCTTAAAGACCTCTGATGTTGAAGGAAGCATAGCCACCTTGTACAATCTATTTCAATACTACATGATCTTTCTAATTGAAGAAGTTGTACTCAATATTGCAGCAGATTCATCCTTGTTGTAATTTAAGTCTGCTATTACTTCTCTCCACTAGGGATATTCTAAACTCTGGAGCATATTCTACAGAACTGCCGTCTTACTCAATGATGATACATCTGGTTACTGCATGCAGCAAATTCTTCCCATCACTCTTTATTGAAGAGCATACTTGTTTTTGCATCAGTTTGATGAATTCTCTATTTTCTTCTGGCATGCTAGCTTTTTAGATTAGTGTGGTCATTGCTTGTACTATGTAATCTCTCTCAGATCTATCAAGTATTTAGTTTTTCTGAATGTAAAGGAGTCTGAAAAAATTCTCAGAAGTACTGTACATTATTTTCACTTGCTTGGTTCCAACAAATTTGTGATAGATGCTGATCATCTCCTTATGTCTTTATACTTCTATAAGACACTGCTTATGTGCTGCATCGCTTTTCTCAGAATTGAAATTATAATGACTGGCCCAGAATGCCCAGTTTACGCATTTTTTATTATACATACAAGAAAAAGATACTTCATAAAATAAAGATATATGTTTTTATATTTCCATGCATTTTCAGACCTAATGACAGAAAGACTTCTTACACACTGGCTTAGACTTGATTTGGTTGAGTAGTCAAACTTTTTCTTTCTCTTAGATATTATGCCATTTACACTTTCATGAAATATAATAGCTTGTTTTTATTTAATCAAATGGCTAAAAGACTGTTCCACTGAAGCTTTTTTCAGAAAAGCTTTTTTTTCAAAATTGGCATTATTCATCCTTCCTGTCTATAATCTGCCAATAATTTCTTTCCGTCTCTGACTTTTTTCAGATCTTATTACTGAATTTCTTTTGCTTTCATGGTCTTTGCTTTTACATTGGTCTTGACCTAGTTTCCATTTTCTATATACTTTGTTTATCTTATATTTAAGATTATTGTTAAGCCAAAAGTAGTTTCATTATTCTGAATTATTCCTCAACTCCACAATAATTTCTATATACATCTTTATTATTCTTTACAGAATTATCACTTTGCTTTAATATATTTTTCCTACTTTTTCAATCTTTACACAATCTTCTCTATCAAGTGCATTAAAACCCATCCCTAAAAAAAAAATCCCAAAATTACTTACTATTTGTCTTTTCTATCCTACCGTAAGGTCAGTATCAATCTTTCCCAGTAGGTCTAAATGTCTTGACTTCCCTATTACCACTAAGTGTTTGGACATGTAAGTCATTTTTCTTACAAAGAAAAAAAAATAGAGATAGTCTTGACTTTTTAAGCAAATCTGTCAGGCAGAGAGGGACCTGGGAGTGTTGGCTAGCAGTGTGCCCAGGTGGCCAAAAAAACCTAGGGCATCCTGGCCTGGATGTGATCATTCCCCAGGTCCTGGCTTTAGTGAGGCTGCATCTTGAATACTGTGTCTAGTTCTGGGCCCTTCTCTACAAGAAGGAAAAGATGGTGCTGGAGTGGATCCAGAGGTGGGCTACCAAGCTAGGAAAGGATTTGGAGCACATCTCATATGAGGAACAGCTTACACACCTGGGTCTGTTTAGCCTTAAGTAAAGAAGGCTCAGAGGAAACCTTATCGCTGCCTACAGCTACCTGAAAGGAAATTGTAGAGAGGTGGGGGTTCTCCCTAGTAAAAAGCAATAGAACAAGAGGAAATGGTTTCAAAAAAGCACCAAGGGAGGTTCAGGATGGATATGAGGAGGAATTTCTTTCTTGAAAGAGTAGTCAGGCATTGGAATGGGCTGCCCATGGAGGTGCTAGAGTCATCATCCTTAGAGGTGTTTAAGAGACAAGTGGATGTTGCATTTAGGGAAATGGTCTAGTGGTTGACAGGGCTGAGGCAAAGGATGGACTCAATGATCTTACAGGTCTCTTCCAGCTGAAATGATTCTATGATTCTATGATTTTGTGGTATTTAACATGAGAACATCTATATTCTTTCCTCCTTTCAGTCATTCACAAAGAAACCTTCAGCTGTTTGTCTCTGTAGGATGAACTTCAGGAAAAGGTTATCTGTTAAAGATCTGTTAAAGATAACAGCTTTGATAACATTACAGAGTAAGTGCATCTAGTGGGTTTACCCTCTTAAGAGGAGCATGTCAAAAAGTTTCTGAACATTTAAAGCTATTTTAGTGTGATAGATCAGAAAGACACATTTAAAATAGGAAAATCCCAGTATTATATGTGAGAAAAATAAAAAGAAAATTCCCAGTGTCCCTTTCACTGGACAGATCACTTCCTGTCACCTTACCCTCAATTCACCAGCTTGCAACAATATTCAGATTTACAATGAACTAGAGGTTGTAGGTACAGTGCATCAGCCTGCAGGTGCTGGTCTCCCTCATATATGTTCTAGGCTGACATATTCTAGAAAGTGATCCCAATATGGACAGTTTCTGTCTACTCTGTCAGCGGTTCTCAGGACAAAAGGAAAAATTCCTCTTGTTCTAAAGACATCTATGCAACCATGAAATGCAGCACTGAAGATAAAACAAACATTCATAGCCCTCTTAGCAAAATGGAACATAAAGTAGCATGTTCCAACAATACTAAGTCTGAACCTTAATCCAAGACCAGTGTTTTAATAATGTCATTTAACCTCCTGTCTTGATTAGTCTCTCTTCTAGAGATTCATTTCCACTTTTGATCCATGTAAGGTTATTTTTAATATTGTCCCCAAATGACAGAAATATTTATTTAATGGAGTCTCTTTTGCAGGTTCCTAGCCTTACACTTGAGGCAGGACTGTTGCCAACTAGACAGAGTCAGCTGTGCCTTTATCTACCTGAATCTTAACTTCCAAAGATAACTTGTCTTGGAAATGTGTTTCTGTGCTGTAATAGTCATGCTAGTAAGGATGTTTTTCATGTCCAACTTGAACATGTTAATGTCTTAGCATCTGTTAAAAAAAAAAGATGAGAATTTGACTGTGTTGTCTCTATAACTACTTTTCAGGTAGTTTACAGGAACCTGCAGGTTCCTGTACATGTTGGTCATGACTCCAGAATGAGTAACTTTTCTTTCTCTCATTGGTACTGCATATTTGCAGGCAATCAGAACAATATTGCTGACTGTGATCTCAAATCTTGCTTGCATAAGGATTGGACATTATAATTGGAAGATGTCTACACTAGCTTCTGCTGTACTGAACGGTATGCATCACTGGCTTGTGTCCACCCATTTTAACTATGGCTGCAAGGTGATCTAAAAGTGCAACTTAACCACCAGTAATCATAGAGTTACAAAAAATGAGATGTTTATTTTCTTGTGGGTGTACTAAAGACTCTTATGGTGTTATCAGAAAGTCTAATCTTAAGAAATTCAGACATCCCTTAAAGGTGAATTGAGTCCTTTTTTCAAGGAATCTGATACTCTTTGTTAGTGTTTACACCGCTGAAATACACTAATGACTAAACATTTAAGGAAAGGAGGCTTTCATTTTCTCTTCTTCACAAAATCATGTTACTATGTAGTTAATACGTACAAAATTCAAAGAGATTGACAATATTGTTGACATAGTGATTGATACAGGCATATGTAATTGGACAAGACAATAGGAGACAGAATTAACAATTTGCTTGCTCATTTCTGCATCAGCTATAACCACTGAGAAAGGGAATTTAAAAAGAAAACTATCTCATTCACAAAAAAAAAAAACACCTCATTTAGAGTATATAGTTCATTAAATCACCTGTTTCAACATGAATTTATTTTTCTTATTTAAAAAACTCCAACAGGGTATGTTGGGCTACATAAGGAATAACGTGAAAAAAAAAAAAGTTCAAAGTAATATGAAAACCTATGGTGAGTAAACTATAATTTAAGTTCCAAAACACATAAAAAAAATTGATACCCACAAGGTCTGATCATGCCACTAAGACTTTTTTAGTTAGAAAGGAACCTGGATGAAAAATATAACAACAGTTAGTAATGCACACCTGAGTGGACTATTGATTCCTTTCCATTAACAAAAACAAGAGCTTTTGAAAAACTCTGATATTTAAATGCAATTCAAAACTGGTATGGTAGTATTTTAAGTTGTGTTTATCATGTCTCTGTGAAGTTCCTTTTCCTGAAGGACAAGACAGTTTCCAGTGAAGATGAATCTGAGAAATTTCAAAATATTATCAAGCAAAAATTGCAACCAGCTCAACTCTGTCATTTTTAGAGAAGTGAGACATTTAAATGACCACAAGGCTTGATCTAGCAGAATTTCTCTCTATTTAGAGATCCTGGATGTATGGCTAAACACCAAATTAAATATCTAGAAATGCAAGTTTGGTTCTTTGTCATCTCCTTGCTCTGCATTTTGAAAGTTGATCTGTCAAATATCTTTTAGGAAAAGACAAGTGTAAAATTAAGTAACTCTCTTTTATTCAGTAGGAAGTATGAAGAGAAATGCCTTTGTATTTTCGGACTAAAAAGAAAAGGTTTTCAATAAAGTAGTTGCTGAAATAAAAGTACTATTTTATAGAAAATATTTTATTAGGATGTTTTTACTTTTAATCACTTTGTTAGTGATGTATATGAAAACATTAAAGTGATGTTGCTGTTTTCCTTTTTATCAAATTCATCTAACACATAAAGGAGGAGGGGAGAATGATAAAACCTCAGTAGAGCTGAGGAACACAAAAATAAATGCAAAACTTCCAAAATTCGTTAATCTAGTTTTTATATTAATGCTGCTAAACAGGCATCTACCCGTATTTAGTCCTGTCATTTGATGTAGAAGTGATTTATTATGTCACTCTGTTTGTAGTTGGAAGAGAAAAAAAAATTATATACCTGCTTCTGCTAAAAGAAATGGAAGAATCTGAAGCGATCACAGAATCATACAATCACGAAATGACAGGGGTTGGAAGGGACGTTTAGAGATCATCTATTCCAACTCCCCTGCAGAAGCACCTGGATCAGTTCACACAGGAGCGGATCCAGGTGAGTCTCCAAGGAAGGAGACTGCAAAACCTCCATGGATAGTCTGTGCCAGTGTTTCATCTCCCTCACAGTAAAATAGTTTTTTCCTATGTTTAGAAAGAACTTTTTGTGTTTCAGCTTCATCCCATTACCCCTTGTCTTGTTGCTAGATATAATAGAAAAAAAGGGATGTCCCAACCTCCTGACATCCACCATTTATATAGTTATAACTGTTAATTAATCTGGAGGAGACTGAGGGGGATCTCATTTAATCTAACAGCCCCACGTCCCAGAGCCTTTCTTCATAATGAAGATGCTCCACCTTCCTGTTCATGTTGATGACCCTGTGCTGGACTCTCTCTAGCACTTTGCTGTCTTTAGCTGAGGAGCCCAGAACTGGACACAGGATTCCAGATGAGGCCTCACAGGACAGAGGAGAGGGGGAGCAGAACCTCCCTTAACCTGCTGGCTACACTCTTCTTGATGCATCGCAGAAGGCCGTTGGCCTTCTTGGACATGAGGCCACATTGCTTGCTCATGGTTAGTTTATTATCAACCAGGTCTCTTTGCAGAGCAGCAGTTCAATCCCCAGTGTGTACTGGTGCATGGGGTTGTTCCTCCCTAGATGCAGGACTCTGCGCTTGTCCTTGTTGAATGTCATGTGGTTCCTCTCAGCCCAACACACGCTGGTCGAGATTCTGCTGAATGGCAGCACAGGCTTCTTGGGAATCAGCCAGTCCTCCTAGTTTGGTGCCATCAGTGAACTTTCTGAGGGTCACTCTGTTCCCTCATCCAGATGGTTGATGAAGATATTGAACAAGACTGACCCCAGAACTGATCCCTGTGGAACTCCACTGGCCACAGGCCTCCAACTTGATTCTGTGCCATTGAGCACCACCCTCTGGGCTCTGTCATTCAGCCAGCTCTCCATCCACATCACCAACCACTTGTCCAAGCCACTGACCACTTGTCCCATTAGCTTTCTGACGAGAATATTATGGGAGACAGTGTCAAAAGCCTTGCTGAAATCAAGGTAGATGACAACCGCTGCTCTCCCCTCATCTAGCCAGGCAGTTACAATAGTAACAGTTATCAATAGCACCATGAGCTCCTCGATTACTGTGGTGCAAATTTCCTGTAAAAAGCAGCTTTTTTAAAGGATTTGTGGCAACATGAGTAGCAGGCTGCAATATTTTTGGTGTCATGATGTGTCTTTTAATAATCTGATTTATGTTTACCTCTTAAAATTTGTGTTCTGCTAAAGACAACTGAGCAAAGCACCCAGAATTCTTAGACCATCATATTATTAATAATCTTCAAATGCTACCTCACCTCCTTATTTTCAACAGAATAAAAAGAAACTTTTTTTCACAGGAGACCACCAAGAGGACTGAATTGTTTTGGATTTTACAACTATGAGAAGAATAAGCATATGCATTTTTTTCCTAGTCTCTCTTCAAATATGACAAAGCTAGATAATGTGGGAAATGGCATATTTGCTGAATTTTGTTCAGATTTTTTTATTTATACTCTGCTGAGTTGTGTTTGCTCTGATCCACCAAAGCTACCATCTAAGTCAGTGTACAAGCTCTCTCCCTTGAACAATTATCTTCAGTAATACTAATGCCTCAGAAAAAGTGCAAAGATATTTTCCGAGAAAGATAATGGAAATCAGTAGACACTTAGCTACATACAGAGGTATTTGTAAACACAGAAAAAGGAAGATACATCCTCAGAAATTTCATGATCTATTTTCAGTTAATTCTTCACTCAACATCTTCAATTGGCATCTTTGTCTAGGATAAACTGGAAAGTGTTATTCAAGGGTTTTAAGTCCTTATAAACTCTTTTGCAGAGCACAACTAACATGGTAACATGTAACAGCAATCTGACTCATACATTTTTTTTAAATATTACATAGAATTGATGAGTACTTGCATTAAAGTTTACAGACTTTAGTTGTTTAAAGTTGGGCTACCTAACCCAGAAGATGGCACAAGTTATACCATTTTTCCCATCTATCTAGATTGCGGTTTCAATTTGTCTTAGTGAAGTTATCTCTGTAATGATGAACCTAATTACATTAAACAGAACTGTGTTATCAAATTACTATAGATGTCAAGATTAAAACCCTTTCTTTTCAGTTTCAGTCTTAAGAACCTCTCTGCTGATGCTTTTCTTGTTTCATGAGAAAATGTATTTATGGAAACATCCATGTAAGCTAGTAAAAATTTTATCACAAGACAAGTGAAAGCAGAGCATTCAAAGGGATAGTCGAATGCCTGCCAACCAGTTAGCTAAATTTTTACTAAATTAAGAATAGTTACTTGCCAGGGAAACAAGTCCAGTTTATGATGTGACTTCTAAGTCATAAATTTTTTTCAGTAAACTACCAGAAGCACATCAATTTGTACACTCCTACAAACGTTACTCTTTGTATGAATACATACCTAGATATATTTCTTAGCAAAAGAAATATAGACATATAAAATTAATAATTTATAATAAGGAATTACAAATTTTTACAAGCTGTGTTGAATATGAGCTGTAAGTTACTTATTTTGGATCAAAACAGAAGTAATCTCACTGTGTAAATTACCTTCTAATTTTCATAACAAGAGTACTCTATGTAAATTCTGTATCATGTTTAGGACGAGATCTGGAGGGAAGGTGACAGAGGACAGTCTTTAAATATACATATGGATATACATCTATACTCAGATGCAAACACAGGTAGATGATTCAGATTGTCTAGAGCTCAGGAAAATATGGCAATATGGGGAACAGAGTATCTCAGATATCTCTTATCATGAAGTAGACATTTTTCTATGTATGATGAGTATTCATATTCCTTATAGCAGAACTAGTTCAAATAGAATTGTTCAGAAATGGAGATACTGCAATATTAGGTTTGTTGGGAACAGAAAAACAGCAGTATAAAACTTTAACAGATTAATATCCTTCTAATGTATATGTATGGTTTAATGATTCCAGAATCATTGTAGAGGTAAAAAACTATATGGTAGCAGTGACAAAAAATCAGAAAGAGGAATTATAATACCATACTGCATATTCATTGAATGGATCTCATAATGAGAATTCCTTCCGAATGAACCAGATAGGTACAAGATAGCTTGTATCTTTCTTTTCAGTTCAACTTTTTACATTTTAGTTAATTACTCCTTCAGTGTATATATTGTGTACCATTTTTACTGTAGTGGTTTTCTATATTGTGATCTTGCAATGGTGTACTTCAAAGATCAACACTCCTGTAAGACTAGCTTCTAAATGCAACTCTGTAGTAACCACTCCAAATTACTGGATCAGTTGGAATTGCAATCGTGCAAATAGATCTTTCACATTGTCTCTCAAGGAACTAAGGGACCTTATCCTTCCAGTGGTCTCAGTGGCATTGTGTGCACAATAGTGGCACAGGTCAAAAAAGTTTACCTGTTCTTCAGATCCTACATAGAAATAAATGAACCATATCTTAAAGTGACATAGTTTATGTTAGTTACTTCGATAATGAAATATTTCTGTGAGGCCACATGAGTTTTAAGTTATCTGAGGATCAGATTTAAGCTGTTGATAGACTCCATAGAATTTACCTTCATGATTAGTTAAGTATTACCCTTACTAGAAACCTTATTCATAACCTTTTCTGAGCTTTAGAGGATATAATCTTAAGTAAAGCTAAATACAGGGTAATTTTTATCTCCCACATTCATTTAATTAAACATGGTTCATAAACTGCCATCATTAATATTAAATCACCATTAAAAATATCTCTGTAACATTAAATTAACCTCTAATTCTACATTTTTCCTTTAATGTCACAATTGATAAATCTTGCAAGGGTATTAATGGATAGGATTTCACCAGAGACAAATAGTTGTATGCTAAGTACAACAGGAAGCCAAATTTCTTGCTATACGATTCAGAAAAGAGCCTATATCACAGGAAAAAAAAAAAACACAACAAAAAAGTTGCAAAGGGCATGCTGATTTTAAGATGTATGTTAGATATTTGTTTCTGTGTATTGTTTTTTACTGTCTGTAAGTTGATCACACTGTTTCTGTGATGTTCAAATAATGGAATGCTATGACAAATTCTAGTTCAAATGAAGCTAAATCTGTCAGTGTTTAACTATGAACCATTTCACCTGGCTTTCTGGAGATCTCTGACCTATTCATTCTGTGTCAGTCACATTATTTTTCTTCATTGATCATCAGTACCATTCAAGATGGAAATAAGTCACATTTTTAAAAATAAAATTCCCCACTTTTCTAGTCACTCTTCCTTTCTATGGCTCTTGACTAAGCAAGAGTCTCTCGTTATATATGCTCTGTACTCTTTTGGCAGGCTTACAAATTGTAAAATGTTCTCTTTATCTAACTTATTTTGAAAAAATAGTTTATCTAAACTCTTATGCTTTTCTTTGTAAGGCACATGTGGTAGATCTCTAAGTGGTTTGTTGCTTTTTATATTTCATCTCCAGTTTATAACTTCCTCTGTAAGGTAGAAGTACAAGAACTCCATGAAATAATCCATCGCCTGTTTCGATACTGACACATGGATATTGTTTAATTATCACTTAGCTGTTGATTTCTCAATTATATCCAGCAATTTTGGGCACAAGTTAGCAGATGAAGTTTTTGACTGGTATCTAACTCAAATGCATGTCATTAATTTACCAACTCTGATCACTCTGCTATAAAACCTGGACCTTATCATGGAATCATATAGATTGAAAAGATCTTTAAGTTCATCAAGTCCAACTGTTCGCCCAGCACTGTCACAGCCACCATTAAACTACATCTCTCAGTACCACATCTACACATCCTTTAAAAACCTCTAGGAGATGGGAACCCAAACACTTACATGTGCAGCCTGTTTCAGGGCTTGATAACCCTCTCAGAGAATAATTTCTTTCTAATACTCAATCTAAACCTTCCTTGGTGTAACTTGAGGGCATTTTCTCTTATTCTGTTGACTGTAACTTGAGAGAAGAGACTGATCCCCACCTTGTCACAATCTCCTTTCAAGTAGCTGTAGAGAGAGGCAAAGTCTTCCATCCTTATGTGCCATCCCACATTTATTAGGAAAATTTTTCTGTAGAAATTCCATTTTCAAACAATGAACATGAAATATGTATCTTGAATGTTGGCACATTCATGGATGAGTTTCCATTACCATTTAAAATTTTCTCATTAGTAAATTCATAACTCATTTAACATGTGACTTATTTGTAATTCTTAAAAAAATTACTTGCTCGTCTGATACAAGAAAATGCCACAGCAAAGTCTACATGTGTTACATATACAGAGCTACCTTTATCAACCAGATTTGTAATCTTATCAAATAATGAAATCTAAACTCTTTGACAAAGCCATAAAACCACATTGACTGACATGAATTACAGTCCCTTCTTTCTTATTCCATATTAATGGAAAATGATACTGACTTTTCCATGATATTGTCTGAGTTTGACATCTGGATAACTGGCCTATAATTACTAGGACTATTCAACACATCTCTTAGGAGTACTGCATTAACTCTCTTTCAGAACTGTAGGTTGTTGCAGAATTTATAGTTTTCTTAAAAATGGCTATTTATTTCTTTATCATTTATTTCAGTCACCTACTCAAGTATTCCTGCATGCAATTTATCTTAGTATATAGAGTTTAAATGTTTTCATTTCAGCTGGTAATTTGCCTCATGTGATACAGGCATCTCATTCTCTGCAGTTCTGATGTTGAATAAACTAATATTTATTTTCTTATTTCTTTGTATTTATTATTCTTATTTCTTGGTTTGGAGATGCATTTCCCACCATCACTGAATCTAGAGTTATCACAATGAGAGTTAGCATTTTCTTGAGAGGGAACTCTGTGTTTTCTAAATATGACTTCAATTAGAACTTTTCTTTCTGTATTTCTTCTTGCCATGAGTTTCGTTATGGAATCATCATGTTTTGTTTGTGTATATGTTCATTCACTGATAAATAATGTAGTAATCACAAAGTTTTGGTTGTGCAGTAGAACATTCAGTCTTGCAAATGTTTAGCTGAGAAGTGACATTTTTGTGGACAACTTGAGGTCACTATTTTTTCTTTCCATTATTGGTCTGTGTTACTTCTTCATGGGGAAAGAAACTACCAGTAGCAGTTAATAGGAAATAATAGACATCCTGATGCTATTGGGCCTAGGAAGGACGTGCTGCATTACTTGCAAATGTTTCTCTCATTACTATATATTTTTAGTAAGGGAATTTATTCAAATTGTGATGAGGAAATACAGATGTAAAACGTCAATACATTAGATGGTCTCTAAATTCTGAAAGTATAAATGTGCAGTTCATCTCTAAAAGCTCTTGCAATTGTCTTCTCCTCTTGAAAGAAGCATAATTGGCCTCCTGTTTCTTAAACGGAAACATTGAGTAAATATGCAGTTACTATAACAATAACTGCATAGCAAATTCATGCCCTGATTTACCCCAGTAAGGTGCTTATTAACCACATTTTGTTAGAGTAGACTAAGGATTATGGTTGTGTTTTCAAATGCCTGGAATGTGTAGCTATTAATAGACCATGCATAAGGCTATGGAAGGTCACTATTTCAACATATGAAAGAAAGTAAGTAAAACTTTCACCATTACTCTTCACTTTTTGTTTCAAAAGAGAGCTTTCTGCCCTGCCATCTTCTCTTTTTCAGTCATTAATTCCTTGCTGTGTCAGAATCCACCAACTAAGCTTTGTTTTCCACTGAGGCTGATAGTTTCTTGCAACAACCCTGTACTGCTACATCTGCACCGCTGAGCTTTGTTTTATCCAAGTTGTTTTGGTTAAGTTCTACTCCTTGCTGCATTTGTCACCTCCACCTCCATTTTTACCTCTCAGACTTCTCATGAACCTGTTTTTTATCACCCTAAATCATGGTAGTCTATGTAAGAGAAAGGATGGCTGATTGATGAGTGAGGGGAAAGGTTTTAACTAGAGGAGGTTATTGCCATCCACCATAAAATACCTTATCTCAGGCACTTGCAGTTTAAGAGCAGCTTTTGTCTTTCCTTTCCTCTATGACTGTGTTCTGGATGGAGTCCATCTTCATGGAAGACAGATGAGGCTCAGTATCTGCATCTGATGCCTAGAATGATGCCTCTGGAGTGCAGAGGATTTAAGTCTTTCAGACAAGATTTTCTGTAAAACATCCTAAGGTGAGAATCAGATGTAAACATGGGAACAATTACTTCTTTATTTTATAATCTCACTGAGACATATACTGATTTGTGAAGGTCTTATTTGCAAGGATTTGACTTCAGTTTTTGGTTTAGATGATTACAGGGAGCAAAGTTTAGTTGTCTAATTTCAGTTAGATTTTGCCTGACTGAAGTAGTAGATGCAGTAACTCAGATGCTCTAAAGAACAGCATTACCCACTCTAAATAAAAGCAAACTAAGCAGAGAAAAGAACGTAGTCCAGAAAGCCCTGCCAAATTCTTTTTTCACTCAAAATGTCATCCATACAGAGGTGCCATTCTCAGGGTTCAAACTCTCTTTTCACTTAGATTCATAGAATCATAGAATGGTAGAGGTTGGAAGGGACCTTTAGAGATCATCAAGTCCAACCCACCTGCAGAAGCAGGTTCACCTAGATCAGGTGGCATAGGAACATGTCCAGGCGTGTCTTGAAGACCTCTAAGGAAGGAAACTCCACAACCTCTCTGGGCAGCCTGTTCCACTGCTCCATCACCCTCACAGTAAAATAGTTTTTCCTTATATTTAAATGGAACTTTTTGTGTTCCAGCTTCATCTCATTACCCCTTGTCCTGTTGCTAGCTACAACAGAAAAAAGGAACATCCCAACCTGCTGACACACACTTCCTTGTACCTATTCCCTCACACACGATATGATGCTCTTTTATCTCTAATACCATGTTGTCTCTTCACAGTTCCCTCTCTTATTTTCTATTGTTTGGTCTCCCATCCTTCTCTCAAGCACCCTTATGTGTATGTTTTAACAATTCAATTGTGTTGATTTGCTGGTGTGCTCATATTGTAGTTTCCCAAAATAGGAGACCTCTGACAGAAGTGAACTGTAGTACAGCACAAAGAAATTATGCAGCCTTTCAAGAGTCAAATGTGACCTGGTTTCAGTAAAGTGTTGAAGGCTAAGAGCTACTATATAAACTATCATGAATAGAAATTTGTATCCTCAGAAAGTCTCTACCTACATACTCCACATATACAATTCAATTTCTTATTTTTATTAGTACTTCTCCCAAAGGATAGGAAATACACTCATAAGATGTACTATTAATGGTAAGATGAATAGCAGTATCAGTATGATCTGAATTGTGAAATAGAAGTGGGCAAATAAAAGCAATTTGGCAAAATTTTTAAACATTCTTTCTGAGGGGTTATAAAATATTGGAGTCTTGAGTATTGCCCACACTTTGTTCCCCTTTCTATAGCAGTTCAAACAAACATTTAGATTTTGGTGTATTTAGTAGAAGGTCTCATTTTCCACTGTAATTAAAATTAAGGATTATTTTTGTCTCCCTAAAATCAATAGTCCTGTGAAAAATTTTTTGAGACAAGTGGAAAACTAAACACCTATTATTAAAAAAAAATCCTGAAGTTCTTAAAGTTGAGCCTGTTTTGCCTAGGAACATAATTGCTAATCCACCCTTGTCTTTATCTCGACCCATGGAATCGTGGGGAGGAGTCAGGGAGCAGCTTCCTTGCCAGCTGGGTTTAAATCACACACCAAACTTCACACAGTATTCTAATGTTGTAGAGTGGTTAAACACAGGTAAGATTCCCTGTAATAGCTCACTTGGGCTTCTGTAAAGGTTGAATTGTTTAACTCTTAAGGGAATTATAGGATCTTATGTATAAACAGATGAGGTTGTTTTTTTGTTTTTTTTTTTTCAAATGTGTCAGCTACGTGCTTAAATGTAAGGTTGAGCTGAGAATAGTGAAGATTGTTCTCCACAACCCTTTCTGTTAGTGCTGGCAATTGCTCTGGTGTCCTTGCTTATTAATTGTGTCAATACTGGGAAATAAAATGAACCAAGAATTTTATGAAGGGTCACAGATTGCATTTGTATGGCTAACTTCTTTTTTCCAAATGCCCTGTCTCCAAAAGAGAAAGCCTCATCCATGATAATTACTGGTAAAAATCCCTTTCCCTTTCTATTTTGAAAACTGGTTGTGCACTGGCTGGAAAAACACTAACTGGCACAGGATAAAACCATACTGGTATGGTAATAATTTGTAGTTTACATCACTGAAACATGAACAGATTTTTGCCAATAGATTCATGGGTATAAAAACATTAATTTGGGAAACAGGCATTAAATAGATTATGCTGGAAAAATTAACACATATTTAGTCCTTCACTCAAGTCTCAGTGGCGCTGTCATTACTTGGTATCAGTGGGGATTCACCCCTACATTTTCAAATAATGTTAACTAGATCTGGGTGAACATCCCATTCCTCTTCCTTCCACTCTGAACAGATATGGTCATGCTGAGAGTTATATATTTAAATATGCTTTAATCGACACAGAGGGTGTTTTTGTTTCTTCATGTTTAATTTGAGCATCCTTGAAAGGTAAATTTAAAAGCTGTTTGAATACCTTCAGGGTTGTGTAGAGGTCGTATTTTCCAGGTTTCCAAAAGCACCTGAACTCCCACAAATTCCATAGTCTTGGTCATTTATTCATTTTTCTTAGCCTACTTTTAAATTTCTAGGTCCCTTCATATTGCCATGATTTGACAATATGCAATGTTTAAATTTGTTTTGCATGACTAATAACCTGCAGGCAGTAGCTTTGCACCTAACAAATGATTCTGTCAAAGAGGGGCTTGGACAAATTAGACTCTTCTGGTGATATTCATTCCCTGTTAAAAAGAATTACACAACAAAGAGACATTTATTCCACATGTAACTGCCTATTCATATAGTTCAACAGACTGTCAGATTAACTCTAATAGTGCCTTCTGGTGACTTTGAATAATACAACAGTTTATAGCTCACACATCTGTTTTTTTACCTGTTTCTGTTTATGTGGATGTATTAAATGTACAGGTTCAGGTTTTGGAAGTGGGAAGCTGCAGGAGTGGTCTCTGTTAGAAGATGTTGAGAAGTTGTAGCCAAATCTATTTTAAATAGCAATAAATTAATAAGCAATAAATTGAATTAATTTTATGCAAGTTGAGACTGTTTTGCCTGTGATAATTGATGGTAAGTAGTCTCCTTACCTTTATCTCAATTCCTGATCTTTCTTATTCCATTTTTTACCCTGCCCACTGAAGAGAGGGAGGGAATAGCCAGAAGGTCTTCTGGGTGTTTGCCAAGGCTAATCCACCACAATAGAGTTAAGGGACAGCACCTGAAAGCAGAATGAATGCCTTTCCCTGATACAGAGATGTAAATTTAGTCCATTTCAATTTAGATTTAAATTTGTCCAGGTAAGCTTTAAGACTCCCTGAAACTCAAATTCCCTGACTATTCAAGTGGAAAAATAAGCAGAGGTATGTCCTGTAAAGATACATATAACTGTACACTATGTGCACATTTAATACATTTGCATGTTATATATTTTACTTTTCAAGCACAACAGGAGTTATCTTTATAGAACTTCTAGATAGAAAATGTAATTTTGACTCTACCATTAAACAATTTAAAAGCAAAAAGTAACAGTCTACATAGGCAAAGAAAAGGTTATAGAATCCTCTACTGAATAACAGGAACGTACAAAGCAGCAAAGTTAACAACGAATCCAACCAACTCAGCTGTTCCCTGGATTGTTCTTCTAAGAAAAGCTTGCCCTCAGGCTTCTAGTAATTACAATGCATGTAATTTGGCAAGTGGCACTTTTTCTTTAACTGAAAGCCAGAGAAAGCAAGGGTTTCACCACACAGTCCCCCAGAGTAAAGCAAGGGTGATGGACAAAGGCAAAGGAAAACAGGATTTATTTTCTAAGCCCCATCAGCCGGCGATGTTCTGCAACTTCCCAGGAAATAGATCTTCAGTAAGTAGTACAAGAAAATCTTATCTTTTATACATAATCAAAATAAGAGTCCATTATTAACTTTGCAAGATACAAGTTTCAGAAGAACACAGATGATTTAGTAGCTAGAAGTCTTATAAGCTTTAAATTAGATCTAAGTGAAGGTCTTACGAGTTGACACATGTCTTATCAACCTGTACATCCAGATTACCTGAAACCATTTGTGAATTCAAGACAATTTCAGCTAAATCTCTGAAACAGGGAGGAAAAAGAGTAGTTCTTCATTGATAATTCCAAATGTATCAAAAATAGCCTAACTTAGAATACTGTATAATTACTAATGTTACCTCATACTTAAAAAAAGAAAATTAAAGATTTTTAGAGTAATCGTAACAATTTTCATATGATATATGTTTGGCATTGTACACTTGCATTCTCTCTCTGAGGACTGTTGGAAAACTCATATTTGTTTACAAAAGTTTTTCTCATGTTTTATTTCATTTTCACACTATAACCATACATGACAACACAAATGAAATTTCAATCTCAGTGAAAAGTGCGATCAAATTTTTCAGATTTGGGAGCTTCTTGCACTTTTATTTTCTAGTGCATTTATGAAAAGACATATAAATGTAAGACAGTTAAATAGACGTCAATTTCTCAGTGATATGTAAATACATTCATTTCAATTAAAAGTCAGTCATCATTTCCTTTGCCTTGGAATGAAATAATTTGGAACATTAATTCCAGTGGTGTAAATCATCATTGTTCTATTAAAGTGAGTGGAGCACCCCTAACTTCAACAGAGTAATGCTGATCAGTTGCAAAGAGAACTCCAGAATTTGGTTTCAAAGTCAAGAGTGATAGGCTCCTGTAGAAAAAAGATGATTTCCTTGCCTGTTGCAGATATGGAATCTTACACATACATAAAACATTAAAATACATACTAGTGTGCCAACAGGTTTTTAATTATTTATCACACTCGGGACACAGAGTGTGATAACCTTCCTGAAGTTGCTTTTGCATTTGTTATAGCAGGTTTGCTTAATGAATGTTCAGCTTTTGTTTGCTAAGCATGAATGTAAAATGGAGCAGAATAAGATCCTTGTCAAGGACCATTTAAATGGTAATGCCATGGTTGAAAAAGGCAATAATATGTTTCCCTTCTAGGCAACTTATTCCTACTTTCCCTGCATAGTCTGCTTGCAAAACTGATGGATTTAGTACTTGTGAGTTTGAACTAAGATTTTTCTAAATGTCTGTATATTATAAGATATATATCTATTAAACATGTATTTGCATCATAATATGCATGTATGAAATTTATAATTTATGATCTCTTTGGAGCTTTGCTTCTTCCTTTTCTATAAGGTGACTTCAGTAATTTTATTTACATTTATAGCATAATACTCAAAGTTTTTAAACCCCACTGAGCGTGACATTCAGAAAACTATGTGGAGACAGATTTATATTGGCACCAAGTGTCTATGCTATCCCTCAAGGCCTGTTCTGAAAATTAGATAGATAAAATTTTCTTGTTCAATACAAATACAAAATGAGATCCAAAATCCAAGTGTATTTATTGCCTACTTAAGCTATAAAGTTACATCTATCAAAGAGTGAATTTTTAGACGTCTACATTTTTATGATCTACATTTTTACATGTCTATATATAAAAATAACTTGATTAAACTTACACTTGGTTGAAATCCCAGTGTATCCAAGTGTATATCTATATTGATACTCATTTTGTCAATGACTTTTCCAATGTGCCTCAGCTGTGGATCCCTTAGTTATTCACTGTTGTGCACAGATGTATCAACTGCAGTGATTATTGGGTGGTTTATATCAACTGGATCTTTGAAATTATCATGGGGAAAAGAAAAAATCTTGTGAGACTCTGTGGTATGAAATAATTATTTTAAAGTAATGATTGTTACTTAAACAAGAGAATCATGAAACTACATTCTGACTAATTATTAACAAAGATCCTTGGGAAATCATTGATAGTTTTGAATCCTTCTCGACTAATGAAAACCCATCTGTCCTTCTTCTGGTAAAAGATCATTTTGTGACAGAGGAGAGACTTGGTAACCTCTTCTGTTACCTCTTCTGTTTACCTCTATTACTGCTAGAGTTTTCAATCCTGCTAGTTATATCAGCTCAGTAATTTAATTTTTATTCCAAAAATCTTTTCATTTTAATATTCTCTTCTTAAAAAAATTTCTTGTGTTAGATCTAGATGGCCATCTAACCTACCAAAGGAAACAGTGAGAACTTGAGCTAGAGACTCTGGGGATCAAAATGTTGATGCACAAAAATATTTCCTGTTAGTAATCAAGTTGCTTATGTCTGATTCGTCTCATTTAATTTTTCCTATCTAAAAGGGAGGTACTTAACATAAGTTAGCCTTTATTAGAGTTCTCAGCACAGCAAACAGAGAGCAGTATTATTTTCTAGAGAGAAAAGTATTCCTTTCTACTATGTCTAGACAACAGCATGACATATCTTCTAGAACTATTTCTCTAGTGACTAGATGGTTTAAACTAAGCAACTAGCTTTAGATGCCAAGTGAATTTATTCCTTAACTTTAGCATATTTTTTTTAGTTTGTAGTGTATTTCTAAACCAAAGGATACTAAAGCTCATGTCTAAGCCTCACCATGAGTACTGAAAATACTGCTTTTCAAATCAGCTCTATTTGTCCTCTGAACTTTTACCAATGCTCGAAATTCTTTCCACATTTTCACTTTAGTCAAATGGATTACTCAGTGTTCATTTACAAAAGTTTTGATCCTGATGTTTGTAGATATGAGATGTAACCTGGATCTTGTATTCAAAACACAGATGTTTTCAAACAAAATTTTTTCACAAGACATGTAAAAGTTTTTATGCGAAAGTATGTTATAGGAGGAAAGATTCCTAGATCTAGGATAAAACTACTCTTCTGAAAGACAGATCTATCTATCCCAGGTTAGTCTTTTATTTTGGATACAGGACATTTATATTCTCAGAGTTTCTTTTCAGTTTAATGCTGATTTTCAGTTTAGTTACAGCTCTATTCCCTTGACTTTGTCATTGAACTTTCATTGCTGATTGTAGTTGCTCTTTTCCACCTTGCATTTGGGAAGTTCTCCATTTTAGCTTTTAGGAACTATTTTAGCTTGGTTTTTCAAACTAATGTCATAGCTATGGTTGGCCCAAGTACAGACAAAGTCATTGAATCCATCATCTAATCCCAAGGTGACCAGCACCACTATAGTGTATTGTCTATAGTATCTGTTCCCCATTAACTCTGTTTTCCATGTAAGTCTACTCCTAAATTCAATGTTTTCTTTAGAGGTTAATTTTCATGAAGTACATTCTCAGATTCTGTTTGAATGCTGTAAACAATCCAAAATTATTTCTTTCTCTTTCTCATGTTGAGGATATTCCAGTACTGATGATCAGTACGTAGATCTTGCATTTATGTATAGGAAATCTATTAAAAGCACAAGAGGGGAAAATAATATCTCAGGAGCAGCACGTTTTTATTTTTTAAAATTTTTTTGCCATTCCAATATTGCTTCTTGAGAGTGCTCTTGATAGTGTACTGTGGCTGGCAACTCAAGTGGAGTAGAAAGGGATGTTGGTTCTATGTAGCACATGAAAATTACAAAGTGACAAGTAGCTTTCTTTTGCAAGAGATGAGATGGAGATTCTCCGGATATATCAAGATTGCTCTGCACTTATCATTCCTTTGTATTTCTGGAGTACATGCTTTTTCACTTTTTCAGGACACAAATAGCAGTACAGGTAACAATAGTTCTCTATTTTTCTGCTCTCACCATATTTCAGAGTCATAGCTCCATTTCTACTTTGTGGTTTTAAAATTGGAAATGAATTAACTGTAAATATTTTGATTATAGTTTTCCTTTCTGCTTTTATGCAACCTTTGACTTGACTGTGATGAATGCTTTTCCATGTTTGCCTTATATATCTAAAGGAGAGAAATAATAGATCTTAATTTACTATATAGTTCATATTTTTTCTACTCAAACAAGATTATCAGTAGATATTATTCCTAGTTGCTTTTATGTTATCTAATTTTAGAAGTCTCTAGTGGAGAGGCATTACTGACTCCTAGGTAGTTTTTGCCAAAGTTTTCTAAAAATTACCTTGTTATGATTTCTGACACTATGAATAAATCATTTCTTTCATTTTTCCAGCATTCTCTATGTAGTTGAAATTTCTTATCAGCTGTTTCTGCTGTTCCTCTTCCAGTAAAACAACTGCAATCTGTTCTCTCCTCTTAGCAAATGTTTTCTGAAATGCTTATTTTCCTCTTCACTCCTTTCAATTGTTCAACATTTCTTTTGAAATTCAATGTCCCAAAGTGGATGTGCTTACTTCTCCTTCATCTCTTCCTTTCTTCCCAGTCTTAGATATTTCCAAGCAAGAGGTGACACTGAAGTAAACAAACTTTGCTGGGTCTGAGGCTGAAAACCTGTTTACAATACAAAAGACTGCTTATACACTTTTGAAATTTTATTTTCCTTTATGGCGGTAAAGGATGACTTGTGATTCACATTTGCAGTTCCATGAGCAACAAGTTCCTAACATAGCTCTCCCCTCTATGAATATAGCATTTTGTCTAATATTAGAAAATTGTACGATACTTTCTAATTACCTTGGAGCTCAAGAGGGACAGAGAACTGCTGGAGAGAGTCCTGTGCAGGGCCACCAAGATGATCAGGGGACTGGACCATCTTCCTTACAAGGAACGGCTCTGGGACCTGGAATTGTTCAGTCTCGAGAATAGGAGAATGAAGGGGGATCTCATTAGTAGTTATAAGTACCTAATTGGTGGGTGGCAGGAGGTCAGGACATCCCTTCTTTCTGTCACATCTAGCAAGAGGAAAAGGGGTAAT
>WBNH01012328.1:220140-259799 GCA_013401255.1 Urocolius indicus | reverse complement strand
ACAGAAGTATACAGAAGTATAGATAAACACAGATTTCCAAGAAGAAAACCAGAGAGTATCATAAATTCTTCAGGCTATTCTGCAAAAGTGACACTCATTCTTTTGTATGGAATATGCAACAGCAGGAATTAGAGCAGGCAAACAAGAACATTTATGAATCTTTTGCATTAGTAGGTTGAGCACTCATCTGTGACTGAGGGCAGTGTGGTTTAATTCCTCTGCTAGGAATTTTTTAAAAGTATTTTATACCAAACTGTCACTGAATAAAGAACACAATAGGTGGGGTACAGATAGAATCCTGTACTTTTCCTCTCACGGGGTAGTTTTAAATATTAGGCACTAAATTTAAACACATGATGGTAGATTTCTTTTCTCTTCCTCTCAAGGAATCTTTTTTCTTTTTCCTTTTCAAAGGTGTATAGCTATAAGAAAGCAAAACTGCAATTCAATTTATCTCTCACACTTCATAGGGAAGGTCCAAACATATTGCTTAAAAGAGTTACTTTTCTACGTTCCTGTCAAATAACAAACTTGCTATTAGATGTCTACTTCAGGATACAGTTGAAGGCACTGAAAACTTAGCTGGAAAAAGTTACCATCCTCCTAGGGCAAGATTTAGAGTATGTTTCAGTCTTTACAATTACGCATTTACATTCTCAGTGTTTTTTTCTGATCAGTACAAGCTGTGAGGGTATTATTTTTTTTTTCAATTTCACTCTAAAGGGACAAGCTTTGAAAGGATTGCTTAAAAATCAAATACTCAATACCTAACCTAAAGACTTTAGATGGATCTAGCCAATGCTTTTAGAGAAGAATTCCACTTTTGGGGAAGAAGGAAAATATTTTACAATTAGGCTTCTTATTTGGAAAACTCATAATTTCAGGCCTTCTAAAACAAGCTCAGAGGTACCTTTTCATTAAACTGTTTCACCTACCTTCTAAACATTTAATCATACACCCATGTTTTACTCATGTTGAAAGCCTCACTGATTGTAATAAACCAAATGTAAGTAAAGGTATGCATCATTTCAATAGCTGAAGTAGAAAAAGGAATTAAAATACTTAAACCCAGATTGACAGACAATAATAGTAACAATAAAAAATGTTTCACAAGCAAATTTGAACTGAAAATTATTGCAGCAGCATGGGAAATAGGCAAATGGACACAAAAAATAAAACAGAAACCAAGCACAACTGTATGCACTTGAGTTTCTATGAACTAATCAGTGGATCCACCGTCTTTATTAAATTCTTCTGGCTGAGACTATTGTTATGGCTTATTAAGCACCGTCATTGCTATTTACAGACTGCAGACACCTGTCCAATGAGAACTGGACTGAGACCAGCTGGAAGAGTTATCCTCACACAAATGAAGCTCCATATGTTCAAAGGGCTACAGGAATGAACCCTGGCTAATAATTCCTCACAATATCACCCTCAATTTGGAACATCATCATCTTGGGGTCACTGTAGAGCGGAGGGACGAGAGGGCCACATAATGACATTCCTCACAAGGAGAAAAAATAATGCCAAGGATAAGGAATTGATAACCTTGCAGTTGTTCCTTTAAATTTCGATGGCCAAAAAACAGACTTCTGGTCAGTCAGGAAAATATATGCATTACCTATCTCCATAGCATTTGTTGTGATTCTAGAAATGATCATTACTTCATTATTCTGAAGAAACTTCCAGATTTTCATAGCCGCTAATATAGCTTAAATAACCTTTTTTTCCCCCTCCTAAAAAAAAAAATGCCTGTAGCTTTCCCCTTTCGTATTTTCAGTTATAGTCATAGAGATAAGTACAGAATCTACTCAGTATAGAAGTGATTGATATTTGTTCATTCCTTTTTTTTAAATGCTAAGCAAGTATGACAGTATCAGGTGTTTTAATCAGCCTAAATCCTTCCTGTCTCATGGGAACAACCTACAGATAATGATAAGGACAAGCAAAGAAAGAAGCTGATCAGCATAGGATATACACCTGTTTCTTATAATTTTTAAATACCATATTTTAAAATCTCAAGGACTTAATCAACATAAGGAGAGTTTCTGAAGGAAAAGATTTTTCTCCTCTATGAAAAAAAAAAAAAAAACCCATAATAAAAATACTATTAGGTGTACACTTGACAGATCCAGAAAAGGAATAGTGTATGGGAAGTTTACCAGTAACTTAGAAAAGTTGTGTCTTCCTTCCACAAGGACAAGGCTACATTTAGAATTACAGGACAGTGATCTGAACATACATGTGATGATAAGCCAGTGTGCCAAAGCTCCGAAGCTGCACATGCCTACTCTGCATACTCTAGGTGGACCTGCTTTAGCAGAGGGATTGGATCATCTCTAAAGATCCCTTCCAACCACTACCATTCTGTGATTCTGTGATGCCAACAACTCACAGCCATCGTGACAGAATTAGTAGTGACATAAATGAGAAATGACCGAGCAGCAAGTGAAAAGTATGTTACAGCAGTGTAACAGAGCATTAGAAACAGCTAAAAAGCTAAAAATCTGCTCAATAAAAGACAAAGTTTGCAAGCTTGTACTGAAGAAGAGTTGATTCTGCCCTGCATTCTTTATTGTCATTGGGGCTGGTTTAACACTTGACCCCCAGTTCAACATAAGGCTACTCCTATTTCAGAAGTAAGTTTTACAACATTTTGCTTTCATTCAGTGCTGTTGTACTGCAAGGACAGACAATTCATGGATTAGACCTTTCAAAATGCAGTAATCTAACACAAACTCTCAGTGTCACCAAGGAGTGTGACAGTAATCCAGTGTGTGATAACAAAGAAAAAAGACTCTATCAGATCCTACAAAACAGTCTGGCTTCATCGTTAGGTGCTGTAATAAAACAGTAAACCACAGGAGACAGAGCAAAGTTGCTCTGAGCTCAGCCTCTAATAAAGTTCTTGCAAATTTATTCATTAGAAACTACATATATGTACATGACACTTAAGGAAGGTACTTGGTTTTCAGATATGATGGGAAGCAAAACTTCTAATCATATAAGCCAAAGAAAAACAGCCTACATTTATTTACATTTAAATGTTATTATGACATTAAATAACACAGTGACTGAAAAAATTAGTCCAACAGCCTTACTCAAACATAACTTTGTCTAACAAATTGAAATATATAAACATTTCTATACGAAATATCTGTAACTAGAAAATTCTAAAGCCCCACTCCAAAGAATCCCAGATCTTAAAAACTTTCCTGGATTGTCATCAGGATTGTTACTTTCTTCCTAGGAGTATTGTTAGGTTTTTGCAGCATACATGTGAACTTTATAGAGTCATTCCATATGTGGAGATTACTCATTACCCTTGAGCACTTACAAATAATTTAAGGTCACATAAGATGTATTATTGCCAACTTTAGAGTAAACATATACTACCAAATAAAATGAACACTCATAAACAAACCTACAAGTGTTTTAGAATTATCTTACTACAAAAAAAGCAACCAACCAACCAAAAAAAAACCCAAAAGAAAACCAAACAGGAAAAACCCTTCACAGAGCTAAAAACAAGGCTGAAAAGCTACCTAGGTTGTTCTTCCCATACTGTATCTGTGAAGCTGATCCCTGCTATTTTGAAGGTGTCACCTTTCATTTGTCATTATTGAAAACTGTAAATTTTTCAGATTTTTTTTTTAAGATCATTCAAGTGTCCCTCAGGGGACAAATATATGTGTGACAGTATATGTTAGTCTGGTTTTAGGACACGTACTGTCAAAAAATACTTATTCATTTAGTCATAATGGACAATCTAAGTTACTGTAAGAAAGCAGTAGATTCACAAGAAAAAAAACATGAAGCTGGCTTAAAAGGAAGTGAGTAGTATACATCAAATATTCATTGTGTTCCTAATTAGTATTCATTTCTAGTTTCTTCTGAGTACCAAAGGACTATGCCAAATGGAAAAAAAAAAATTACAGGAACAGCAATATTTAAAATATAGATGTCACTTAGCTCACCAAACTCATTATTTTCTTTCTTTTTCCTAGGCTATAAACAGCGTGCCAAGAAAAATAGTTCCTATGTGAGGCCATGCCTATGCATTAATATGTTTTATAATTTTCTGAGGAACCATTTCAATCCAATGCAACAAATGCTAGAGGCAACAGTAGGCTATTTATGATTTTTTTCCAACTGAATAGCTTTAGTATACGATTCTAATAACTTCCAGTTCTATCTAATAGCAGAACTTTTTCATTTATGAAATGGAGCTTATTCCATTAATCTAGTAATGTTCTAGACCACCTCTTAGTGTTACAGTTTAGCTTTCCCCCACAGCTAATTATGAAACATCTAATAGGGAACAGTAAATCAAACGTACTCCACTCTTAACTCTAAGTCTGGAAATAACTGAATCCACTAGTTACTTTATGGAGACATTTCAAATGGTTGGCATTTCCTTAAAACCAGGCTACTAAGATGACTTACAAAGTTCCATGGAGTAATTTTACTAAGACTTATTCAGAAGTGAAGACCTGTCTCATGTCACCCTGTGCCAATGCACTTTTGCATTCTGTGTGGCCTCCTCTCCTCAGTACTGCAGCTTTATCAGTCATCAGGAGAAGGAGAAAAAAAATGAGGAAGATGATCAGAAATGTAGTAGAAAATCGCTGGTAAAAGGTACTGGTGTTCTGCCTACAAACAGAATATCACACCTCTTGAGGAACCCTGATCTACATATTTTGACCTCACAGAGTTGTTTTAATTTTTCAGTATGGTACATTGCTTCAGTTACTTCCAGGCTTCTGTTTCCTCCAACTCAGCTGGTGTTGAAGCTGTTCAGTGAAGAGCCAGCACAAATTTTAGGATAGCAGTCTACTTTGTCTATATTTTTGGCCTTAAGCCATGTTTACATTACAAGGTTTTGTTTGCATACCTAGATGAACAATGACCTGAAGGATTGAGAGTTTCTAACATGGATGTAAGAACAATTAAGTTGTTGCAGTTCTTTCAAGAAAATTCACATTGCTGACACAAAATATATGCTTAGTGGATTCAGAATATGCTTTTTGGGAAAAGGATGGCCTTGACTACAGTAATTGCTAGGAATACTTTCCAAATCTAGTGTATCTGCACTTGATAACTAGCTTGCTTTCTTTTGCCTCTACTTAAGATTCCTGTTTCTGCAGGTATGTGAGCACAGAAAATGTATGGCTGCAAATTTTGTATGATATTAATAAGGAAATTTTAAATGTGTTAAGAATGATCTACTTCACAGCAAAGCTATATGCAAGTTTTAGTGAGAAAAAGGAAAACAAAATCAAAGACAATATGCTTGTTAATTTAAAATATTTAACTGCTAATTAGGATTGTTAGTAAGCACAAGGTTAAGTAGAGTTGATGATATAATCATAACACCACGGACAGAAACTTGATTTGTTAATCAAACCAGACTCAAGAATTAGACACAATAGTTAAGTACAGAGTTGGTAGAAGAAATATATAACTAATTAAAACAATATATGCAAACTATAAAGGTTATAAATAGGTGGGTGGATCTGTCCCTGACTTGGTATCAGCTATTCTTGAATATAGTTGAGAAGCATGTATGATGGAAGACTTCCTTTCCTCTCACCTGCCAGTGAGTCAGCAACCTTCATTATCCCAAAGCAAGCACTGTCTGACTGTCCCCTTTGGCTGTTGTGTGGCTGCCCAGGAGGAATTAGTTGGGATAGTTTTGACTCCTGAACATATGTCAGGCCATCTGGCCAGGAAGCTAAGTTCCTAAGAGGGAAAGAAGGAACTTGGGAGTGTGTAAACAAAAAAAATGAAGATCCTATAGTCATTTCTATATATATATATCTCAAAGCATATCCCCAGCTGTCTNAATAGGTGGGTGGATCTGTCCCTGACTTGGTATCAGCTATTCTTGAATATAGTTGAGAAGCATGTATGATGGAAGACTTCCTTTCCTCTCACCTGCCAGTGAGTCAGCAACCTTCATTATCCCAAAGCAAGCACTGTCTGACTGTCCCCTTTGGCTGTTGTGTGGCTGCCCAGGAGGAATTAGTTGGGATAGTTTTGACTCCTGAACATATGTCAGGCCATCTGGCCAGGAAGCTAAGTTCCTAAGAGGGAAAGAAGGAACTTGGGAGCGTGTAAACAAAAAAATGAAGATCCTATAGTCATTTCTATATATATATCTCAAAGCATATCCCCAGCTGTCTGACACAATGGCAAACTATTGCCACTTCTACTGACATCCTCCATCCCTGCTTGATTCTTGCTTTCATTAATGCACGACAACTTGTGATTTCCTTGCTTAAGCTGGTATGTTATGGGGTGAAGGGAAATCTATACCAGTGATTATAAGATCATCTACTATTATGAAAGTCTTTGACAGGTCTTTTCATGTTAAAGGCAAAGGGGTTACCTCTGGAACTGGTACAATCATTCAAAGCAGTGGAAGTCTCAAGCTAGCTGTCAAATGGTTTGGTGTAAACACAAAAGACAGACAGTTTTAATTGGAAAAGCTAGATTCTCCACACAGGTTTGAACAATGTACCTCTCAAGGCGGGGGAAGGGGGGATTGGTGGAGAGTGTAGGAAAGCTTGTTTGTAAAACTGTTATACAAGTTTAGGATGGTACAAATCCAACAGTACTTCCACAGACTTCATTCAATTTGGCTTTGATTTAGCTAATCGCTACAAAAGCCTCAAAACTCAAATATACAAGCTATAGAAATGACTAAATAGTTGAAACCTTACAAAAGTCTGACATGTCAATCAGCATCTATTTTGTCAAGTTAGTCAATCATCTTGATTTTTTCAGTCAAAACAAAGGAGATAACTTCTAATAATATTTGATTCTGCTTCTATCTCTAACATGCTTCGGTGTTTCAGACTTTCATAGATCAATTTTGAATTATCACTGTGCTCTGGCATACTTCAGAATATGTGCATGTATATGTACAGTCCAGTATATAATAAGATTTCAGGCAACAACACTCACAACTCTTTCTTCTTTCACATACTTTGTTATTGAAGCTCATTGCTGCAAGAGAGGGAATAAATCTTTATCAGATTCGGACATTAGTTACTACTGAAAAGGAAAGATTCCCCTTGCAAACTACTCTCCTGCAGATTATAATGAGAGTTGAAAGTATTAGGTACACACTGATGTTTCAAACTCACAATATTCACTTATTTGAAGGATCACTGATTAAGGGACTACATATTTACTATCGTGAAAAATGGCAAAGAGCCATACAAAAGAAAAGGAAAGGAAAAAAAAAAAAAGAAGAAAAGAAAGCCCATAACACTATGTTTTAAATACCTGTATAGGCTTTGGCAAAAATACATCTTCAAAAAGAGAAACAGCAATCGAATTTTCCTCCTTCAGCTTGGAAGTATATTAGCAAAATCACACACAATCCACATGCATACAGGTTTAATCTCTCATGTAAGAATTATATGTTATGGGAAAATACACGTTTTCTGCTTCTGTAGGTAGCAATAAAATGCCAGTGGGCTTGAAAAATCCCCCATTTTAATTACATTTTTAAACTGCAATAGAACCAGTCCTGTCACTCCATCATTAGTCACATGTGACCTTTCCATGCAATGCAACATCAGCTCAAACAATTCATAAGGTTTGCTTAGCTGTAACTAAAAAAAAAAAAAACTACAGTTGGTAGACAGAAAGGGTTCTTTATTTTTTTATAATCTCTCAAACAGTAATCTATGTGCCTGGGAGCTAGCACATGAAGCGATTAATGGGTCTGAAATGACATAGCATTTCTCCCTATTAATTTCTCTTTAATCCTCAGATACATACCTCCCTGGATTATTAGACTGATACAGTACACTAGTAAAAAAGTATTGACAACTGTATGTAGAGAGTGAAGGAAGTTTTCATTTGCAACACACACAAACAATTAACCAGCAGAAATTAATAGAATTTCAAGTGTGCAGCTAATGTGCAATACCTTCTCTATAAATAATTAACAGTAACAGTTGTAATTGTCCATATAGCAGCCAAAATGCACTGCAAATGGATCATTAATAGTTTAAAAAGAAAGATCAGGGAAAGTTAAATGAGATGGATGCTAAAAATAGTTTTGTCAGCTCTAGTGGCTTCCACATGTCAACTCAGAAGATTCTTCTCCATGCAAAAATAAAGCAAAAGGCATGCTTTCAGAAATTCACATTTAGAAAATCTTTACATGTGAACTAACTCTACGACAAACCTTATCTCTAGCTCTTCTCGCTGTCTTAAACCTGTGATTCCAACAAAGTTTCTAGGGAAGATTTCAATGTGAATCAAACAACCCTGATGCAGCATCCCAAATTCACGGACCTTTTCTTCCAGATCTAATTGATGCTGTAATATATGAAGTGTAAAATGACATTGTCATTGGCAGAGATGCCTCCTTTTGATCATAGACCTGTGTTTTATGTATTTTCAATTTGTTTGGTGTGACAGTCACTCTGCTTACACTGTTTTCTGTTTCTGTTAAGAGAAAAATTTTAACTTATGGCCAAAAAAAATACATCAGAACTCATCATGCTCTGAACAGTGTGATCAATACAAGCTATCCTTTCCTTGTGAAAAATTAGAGAGGTAACCATGATTGACCCAAGTGAACACAATACAATGGATCATGAACTGAGACCGGAATCATCATAGCTCATTTCCAGAGCTTTCAATAAGAGATTCGTCCATAGCCCAGCTCTTTTCTCAAATTTTCAATAATTTTTGGAAGGTCTCAAAAAAACTTAAGTAGCTCATATTGAAATGGTAACAACGAAGCTAAGAGACACAGCCTTACAGATTTTCTGCAAGCAAGCAACATTATTTGTAATTTTCTTCACCAAAATGAAGTCCTAAATAACCACACGACTGGTGAACTTTAACACTGACAGACAAAAGGAACATAATTGAGAAAAATATACTTGGGAAGCATGGTAACGGAACCCAGAAAATATTATAATCATTAACTATCCAGATGGTGCACTTGTTGCTTAGTTTTGGATGATGAATTAAGCACTAAATAATATAATTCTTCATGATCTGCATTTTCAACAGGAGTTTGTCTTTTCCAGATGACCCTAATATGAACCCAAAATAATAATGGACAAAGATGTATTCTTTTATTTCTTGTTTGGTTTTCTTTTTTTCCTGTTGAATCTCTGTTTCTTCAAACTCAGACTTCAGTATTTGCTTTCAGGTTTTCTACTTGTAGAAATGATCTATTTATACAGCTGGTGTGCTAGCGGCAATTAGTAAAAACAAGAAGAAAAGCTGCTAAATTTTGCTGTATAGCTCTTCAAAATGTAAATGCTTTTCACAGCTGCCTGATAGCCACAAACACTACAAGCAAGACAGGTGGACATAAAACCACCTGTGATTGAGCAAGCTGCATACAGCATATAGCAACAGCAGCGTAAGCCATTTAGCCAAAGCTATGGGATTTAAAGTTTTTTAAGGTAAGGTTCAGCCCTGGATGTAGCAGAAAGCTGTAGCCAGAAAATGGCTAAAAATCCTTTGTAAAAATCAGTCTATCAAGAAAAGAGGGAAAGAACCTGTTTCTAAGCTGTTAAGCTTACAAATCTCACACAAAATCCTCAAAAGGATACCAGAAAAAGCAGCACAAGAAAGACATTCAGTCCCATGAAGAATGCCCAAAAGACACATCTGCTTTTATGCTTGGTTCAGTCATCTAAGCATAATGTACAACTAAACCTCTTATTTTAATGTTCCATCTGTTTAGGCATATTCTGTAACTATTCTTGTCTGATTATGCTGACACACAGACACTGCATCCAGAAAAATCTTAAGACTCATCATAAAACACTATTATTTTTCATAAATAAAATGGCAGTAAATTGAATGATATAGACAGGTATCACAGTGAAAAAGAACCCTGCACTGTAATCGATATCCAAGATGTTCGGTCATTATTTGCTTATCAGATGTTTGTCTTTCTACTACTGATTTTAACCTCAGATATATTCAAAATTCATATCTAAAAAGCTCCCTTTTCTTTAAAGGAACCCAACTGGAAACATTTACAGCTTCTTGCAAGGTACTCATTTACTTTTCTGAGTATATCTGCTACAATGCAATATATCTTACTATTAGTAAGATATGTCTGTTTATAAGTCTCATATCCCTCTTGCCTCTGCCTTGAAAACTAAAAGAAAACTGGACTGTTTTCTATAAACTGTGTTCTATAGGGCATAACATCTAAATGATCATGAAACAGCACTCAGAAAATTTTACCAAAATTTTGGCAACAGAATAGTGAAAATATTTTTGTTTGTCTCTACTCGATAACAGAGACTGTTCAGAAGATACTTTAAAAGGTTTGGATATATTTTAGTTAAAATTAATGGAAAATTTTAGCTGTATATCTTCAGCAGATGTATCTACATAACATACTCCCTTGTGGGAGCAGGGTTTACACCCTGCTTATCAGCCTGTCACTTAGCTTAGGGGAAGAATACCACCCAATTCAGCTTCGTTTTGCATCACAGGTGACAGATGAGAAAAATTAAAACACATAATTTTTACACAGATATATGTCTAAAACTAGTGCATTAATAAATATATTTATAAAAATCAGGATTGATATGCTGAAAACTCATAAAGAAAACATTTGCAAAACATTTACTACACAGTAATTAAAAGAAAATATTATCAAGTTATTTTATTCCACCTCTATGTGGACATAGGAATCATTACTGTAATTTTCTAGAGCACTTGGGTTGTAACTGAGCAATCCAATTTGTTCTGCAATCACATGTATCCCACATTTGCAGCATCCAGAAGGCTATGCAGATACTTTTCCACATTTTTCCAAAACCTTTCTGACAACTTCCTAGGTTTTCACTGTGGAAATTTCTCTCTCCTCTTTATTACTCTCCAAAACCATGGAAAAAACTTTTCTTCAAAAAGCAACAGTTACCAAACATGTTGATTCAGATATTCTTTTTCTGATCAGTTATTACAAAGCTGATTAATAGAAAATGTTTCTATGTGCACTACTATACATTTAATGTTTCAATACATTTCTATCACCATAAATTGCCCATTAAAGGCAATTGAAGACAGGTTCAAGGAGGAAGCAAAAAAAAAAAGTAGTGAAGGAAGTAGAAGTCCTGTGAATATGCTAGTAAAACATTATCAGATATTTTTCCAATTAATATTTGGAGGTTATTCAGTCAGAAAGACTTTTGTACAAAGTCTAATTAGCTGATCCAATGTGCTTTAATTCACATAACAATGGTAACCCATGAGACCTACTATACACCAATTAAATCTCTCAGTAGAAATGACCTGCAGAATTCTTTTGCTTTCCTCTACTGAAAAGAGAGACTACTTTGTCCTTCACTAAACTTTTCCATTGGCCATAAAAAGCCATCTCCTTGAGTTTCAAAGAGGTTAAAAGAAATACTAAATATATACCAAACGGACATATAAAATAGCTTTTCTGGTAATAAATTAATTGATAGATCATTTAAGGCTTATATTTTAGAAGACTATAAGAATAACATTAATTAAAATATTCTATATGATAAAGAAGTCATCTTTCTGCCTTTCTAGCTTGCTGATGTGGGTTGTAACAAACTTAAAACGATAAATAACAATAAATGCTTATTAGCTCAGTGGCCAATTTTTATAGCTAACATGTTAAAGTTTTTGGGATCATGAAGAACAGTTTATTAGGTACCCTGGACAACATATCCAAAATAAGGGAAGGATATGCAACAGCAACAACTGTGTAAGATGAAAGTTAGTTCAGGATTCTAATTTCTTGATCTGTTGTACGCTGAAGCTGTTTTACTGAACATATGGCTTACTTAATTGAGGGTTTGGATCAGTACCAAAATTAAAAAATGCATATGCACATTGAAAATGCTAAAACTATATATATAATTACAGGAAACTAAAAATAGGGGATGAGACTCATGGATCATGGAAGGAAAAGAAAGTATTAATTACTAAGGAAAAGAGAATTAAAATCATGAGCCTGCAATCAGAGCTAGAAAAAAATAAAACTGAAATCTCAGCAACTCTTCCATGCTCTGATTCATACCCAAACAATTACAAACTCAGCTGTGTGATGGAAATATGTTGAATTTGCCTCCTCTTTCAGGCACTCTTTCCACGTTAAAGAAGATGCACATCTAAGCAATTATAGAAGTGACTGTACAGCATTCTCTATGAAGCATGTAAAAGCCAGTGAAATGCATACATTAGCTTTGTAGATGCAACCTTCATGTGGCTCATGCTGGAAGAACTGCATTGCAGTATTCAGATTTTTAGTGCAGCCAAAGGAAGTGAACTACAGTATGTACAGTATCTGTAACCTCTTGGAACAAACTGCTCTTTAAAGGTGTAGGACATGGCCCTGTAAAGTCACAATAAATGTAGCTTCTTATGATGTGGAATTACATTATAGGTTTGGAACCACATACAATGCATTATTACAACTTCACCAACACTGGTATTTGTGGTTCAGATATGATGTGTATTGAAACATGGCTGAATTTATGATCAGAGGCATGAAGAACAGCTGTAGGCCAGTCACAAGTGATGTATAATAGGGGTTGATACTGGGAGTCTACTGCTATCTGTTATCTTCATTAATGGTCTGTATAATGGGACACAGTGCAGACTCAGCTTGTGGATAACACAAAATTGGGAGGAGTGAGTGATACACCAGGTGGTTGTGTTACTATTCAGAGGGACCTCAATAATCTGGAGCAAGAGGCAGATGGGAACTTTAAAATGTCAACAGTGAGAAATGTGAAGTCTAGCACCTGGTGAAGAATAACCCTATACACCAGTCCATACTGGGAGATAACCAATTGGAAAGTACACATTGAACGTCAGTACATTTTTGCCAGTGTCCCCTGGCAAAAAAAGAAAGGCAACAGCCACCTGGGTTGCCTTAGGAAGAATTTTGCCACTGAGTGAGCTGGAATACTAAACAAAGAAGTTAAAAATGTTTACTGTTATTTGTTATGCTTCATTGTTATATTTTTTTGGAAAGTGAGGAAAAAAATCTACCAAAGATATTTGCATAAACAGGATCACAGACTGGAAATAGCTCAGAATCAATCATTATTTCATGTTTACTGACAGATATCAGCTGTAAAAGCAATAGATGTTTACATAAACAGCCTGATCTGAAACACATTAGTGCCAGTAACAGTGGTAAATTGATATGTTGTTGGTTTTTCTTTACTAAAGAAATAAAATTTCCTTTCAGGTTATTCAACCTGTTTTTTAATCATTAAATTTTAACTCAACAGTAAATAAAAAATCTTTTCACAAATAGAATTAAAAATGTTTTTACTTTCTCTACTCCCTTTCTGGGTTTTGTCAGGTTTGGGTTTTTTGCTTGCAGGGTTTTTTTAGTACATTTTTTGTTTGATTTTTGTTTTTTTGTTTTTTGCTAAAACTTTCAATGCATTATTGATAACTGGCAATTCATGAAGCTTCTAAAATTGCTTTTACCTGGAATATGTAACTACCTCTTTTTACTACTTGTAATAGACAAAAGAAAAAACTGATTGTGTTTAAAATGTCAATTTTCATGTAATCCACAACCTATAGGTGACAAACCTAATAAGAATTTTTATGCCATACAATCATTTTTCTCATATAGAACAGTTACATGGAAAGAAATACAGTAGCATGTCATACTGCTGCTTTTCTGTAACAATGCATTCTTGTGTGGTTGAGGAGAGTAAAGCTCTTTCTGTTCCCATATGGTACTCTCTTGTAAAATAATCAGATATTTAAGATAGAATTTAAGATAATCAATAGATACATTATGCATAAGTTTAAGTCATGAAGCAGAATCACAGGACAATCTGACATGAGATCGGAAAAAAACCAAAATGTTTGTAGGAAGTCTTAATCCAGGTCAAGTCACTATACCAGGACCAGAAGAATAGATTATTGAAACAAGTTGTTTAACAAGTATTCATGCTGTCTCTGTGTCCAATAAAATCATTCCTTGAATAGATTTGCTTTCTCTTGTTTCCAGGCAAAACTAGAGTGTGCTTCTAAAAGGCTGATTGTGCACTCAGGTTATTTTAAAAAGAAAAACATAACTACTTTGATTTACCAGATCTCTAAGTAAAGAATTCACATATAATTGAAGAGAAAATTTTTTAAGTGCTCAAATTTCATTTTCTTCTTCAATTCAAATGGCTTCCTTGCATCATGGCAGAAGCAAGTCAGCAAAAATAAGAGTCTGACTTTTGTGAATGGAAACAGATCTGAGCATACTTAGCAATGGGTGAGAGACTTTGTTATTCCTCTATCTACAAGGAAGAAAAGCAGCTCATTTGGTTGAACCTCCTTGTGAAGGTATAGAGAAGGGAAAGTCAATAAGGTGGGAACAGTCTGAAGGAGAAGAAAAGAAAGTCTTAAAGATGAGAGTTTAACCAAGTCAATTCAGGAAAAAGGAATAGTCAAACAAAAACAAACAAAAAGCTTGGACTGTGGAACTTCAGTGTTACAAGACCTGATAAAAAAGCAAATATCAAAGAATAGGTTTGGTAGCAGCATTATACTTTTGACAGAGTGAAAGAACCCCTCCCTACCCTGAACACCCTGATAAAAAAAAACATAGTGATTGTGGTTTTGAAAAGCACTATTACTGCAAGAGATAAACAAGACTTTTATAAATTCCTGGACTAGATAAGCATCACTTATCTACACTCTTAGTATTTTTTTGTCATTTAAAATCTCTTCTTTGATAGCTGATAATATGCTTCCTGACTTTATCAATGAAAGTCATGTTTTAGAAATGGCATATAAAGAAAAACTGTTTTACTGGGACACAGCTAAGCTTTCTTTTTTCTTTCTTTTCTGAAGACAAATTGACCCTAGAAAAGTGAAGCACATTCAGCTGACAATGCTGTAGAAAACATAGGAATCATACCAGCAAACATGTACTTAACCACCTTTCTCTTTAGACATCAAGGGTCATCACTATAGCAAAAGACAATAAATCATTACAAAGAAGGTATATACTATAAATATTTACAGCTTACCCTATAATTTACAGAATGAAATGTAAGAAAGTAGAGGAAGTCAACAATCTGTCTCAAAATGTCCTGGAAGGAGCTGGTTATCTTTAGGGAGGATAATTACCTCTGGTTATATCCATACTGCCTTCTGCAGGAATAGCAACGTGTTCCATAGTGTCAGGTAGACGGTCCATAATCTCCAAGCTTCAGTCTTACTGAGATAACCAAGTCGAGGAAGCAGAAGAATGTGTTGTGGAGAGAAGCTGTTCATGAGAAGCTGGGTTAAAGAGAGTTATAATAAATTTGAATATATTTTTATTCAAAAGGATTTAGCTTTTGTACTGATATGTGCATAGGACTAGTTATTTTAGCTCTTAATTGAAACTACTTGCTACAACAGAACATGCCATGTGACCAAGTATCCTTGTGAATCATCACATTGCTGTTGCTTTCTACAGTGTGGGCATCTGCCTGACAGAGAGGTAACACTGGAAATCATTCTAAAGCCTCTTTAGCTATTCCCTCTACTTCATTGTGGTGAGACTCCGCCTGCAGTACTATTGTCCAGCTCTGAAGTCTTCAGTACAGGAAAGACATGGATCTGTTGGAGCAGTTCCAGAGGACAGTCACAATTGGATGGAGAGATGGAACATCTCTACTGCGAGGACCAACTGGTAGAGCTGCGAGTTCAGATTGGAGGCGAAGGCTCTGGGGAAACCTAATTGCAGCCCTTCAATACTTAAAAGGGTCTTATACGATGAAGACAGATTTTTTTGTAGTCCTTGTAGTGATAGGATGAGGGGCAACAGTTTAAAAGAAGGTTGTTTCATACTAGTTAGAAGGAAGATTTAGACATAGCCCTCATTTTATAATGAGAGTGGTAAAACACTGGAACAGGTTGCCTGGACAGGCGGTAGATGTCCCATCCCTGGAAACATTCAAAGTTAGGTTAGACAGGGGTCTGCGCAATCTATCTAGTTGACAATGTCCCTGTTCATTGTAGGGGGGTTGGACTACATGATCTTCAAAGGTCTCTTCCAACCCAAACCATTCTGTTTCTAAAGAGCATCACAGAATGAGCGAATAGTTCAGGTTGGAAGAGACCTCGGGAGGTCATCCTATCCAAATCTCCTGCTCAAGCAAGGTCACCTAGAGCAGATTTCACATGAGTAAATATTACCTCTTTCTGTGAGCATGAATTTCTAGGAGGTATGTTATAAAAGAGTTACCTTCTGATAGAATATTCATAAGAGAGACAAATGGAATATTCATAGGATGGACAAAGAGATGAAAATTGTGTATAACTAACACTCAACATTTTGGTTATGCAAGAGCTAGGAATGACTACAGAAACCACAGGATGCAAGCAAGCTTTTTCTTGAACTTGTCTTTCCCTTGAGAGGCTGTGTAGACACACACTACTTATGAACACTCCATATTGTTCAATCAAAAAAAACCATTTTTGAAACTGAAAAAGATATGATAAATGAGAGTATCTCCTCTTGAGTCTTTGAAAGGATCTCAGAAACTGGGCTAATGGTATAATAAAAATTTAAATAGACACTGATTTATTCAAGAGCATATTCTTTAAGAGATAGTTTATTAAAGAAAGAGAGTTTTCTCTCTAAAATAAACATATAAACTTCTTGAAGAGATCATTCAGCCTTCTAAATAAACAATGCTGAATGCACTCATTTACGAGTGATTATACATTTCTGTACTGGACTGATTGAAATATTTCTCTGAAACTTTGAGTCGTGACATTAACACTTGGCTGAATGCACAACTTAAAAATTGTTCATGCTTCTTAATTTGAATGCTAGTAACGTTTATGTAAAATTATAGGATACTTTGTTGATTATAGAATTTATATATTGAAAATATATTTAATTTTCTTGAGAGAATAGATTTGTATTAAAAATATTTAGACACTAAACATTTTTTATAAATCTAATAACTGGCTGATCAAATGTAAGACTTGCTAGAGCAGCATAGAAATCAGCATATTTGTAAAGGGTCTCTGAAGATGATACTAGAGCAGATTTTGAATGCTACCAAGAAGGATGTTGCAAGGTTATGAGCTGGAAACAATACTGCTTTGAGATAATTTCTTTTACAGTCACTTGTATTCTCCAGTTTTGGAAATAAAAAAGCAAGATACTGCTGACCTCTGCAGTTTCACAACATTTTGCATGGTAGCATTCCTAAGTATGTTGTATTCATAAAGTAAATTTCGTTTTCTAATTTTTTTTTGCTACACCAGTGATATTCCCAGCTGTTCTTTCAGCCTTGGTATTCTAAATTTCCCTTACTAGCTCCTACTTCTATTGCATTCTAACTTGTTCTTATTTTGTTCGTTAAGAAAATTTAAACAAACTGCCCAACTAGAATTCTATAACTAGAAATGTTGCTGGTTATTATTAAAACAATATGCTGTCACATCATCGAACCGAAAGAGCGTATTAAAGGAGAGAAGTTAATACTTTAGTTAAAAAAGGAAACAGTTTTACATCCCAGATAAGTGGTCATTCATGTTCCAAATAACACTCTCTGAGTGTCATGTCTAGGTAATTTTAATTAAAATTGGTCTAAGAATGAAGTGTACTTTTTGAGATTAAACTTCATCAACTCTTACTATCAAAATACAGTCACTTTTATAATACCGAGTAAAAAAAAAGAACAGAAAACTGATGTGTTAAAGTTATCTTCTATGCCCTACTGTCTTTTAAATAGTGAAAGTTAACTGCTGAGCACAGCAGTGAGTGAAGGACTCGTGCAGTGAGCAGCTGTCTACTTTGGAATAACATGTGTTTAAAAATACTGTTACAGGTAATTTTTTCTTTAAATTCCAAATAAAGCCTCAGCTGCTCTCAAGGACAAAGCTCATGGTACCTAGCTGTTTGAAACATGATTTCCTCTCAATAGAGACATTTTCTTTCTCTAATTTAAAAATCTCTGACAATAAAAATAGACACATGTGGGTTAGCGACTACAAAGCAAGCACATAATTCTGTTAAAAACACAAGTTATACTCAATTCTTTCTCAAGCCATTCAAATCTAAGGTGCTCTACAGTGCAAGGAAGTGCTCAGGAAGCCACAAACACCTAAAGTTCACATAATAAAGACAACTTTCATCACTATTAAAGGTCAAATCCATCAACATATTAAGCTTTCTATGTACAGTTCCTACAACATAAGCTGCATTTCGAGCTAATGCAAACTGTTGTTTATGATATTACTGGCACGAGAAATACTCAGTTTACGTAGAAACAGCATATGGCTCCTAGCCCTAAATTCAGGTCAGAGACTTAGCAGAGACAAAGAATGCTGCTCTTCCATAAGCACAAACAATGGTTTGATGGGGCTTGTTGCAATCAGGTACAGCTTAGACTAACTATGAAGATTGTTTAATCTTCAGAGTATCTTATTTGTTGGGGAATTTTGGCCCAAAGTTGGGTATTAAATGGTATTGCTCATTTTGCCAGACCAAAAAAGCTCACCTTGTACATTTAGGACTAAACAAGATGTTTTCAGCTCAAAACCTTCAAAATTACTTTATGTCTTAGCAGCTTAAACCCCATCTGATCTCTCTCCTCATACACATTTTTTCTAGTCTTTCCTTAGTCTTCACTTTAATTACAGAAGACATTAACAGCTTAATTGTATTAAAAGAAATAAGCAGATTTACACTGGATTTTCTACCTACAAAATTAGGAATAAAATTATGAAAAATATTTTATGAGATATACAAATAGAGGTTTTTCTTTTTCCATGTGTATGAGTACAGACAAATGATGTTTTTTATGTTTTCCTCCTTAAAAAATTAAATCGCTCTGTGCAGAGAAGCCTTCACATGTTATCCACTTGCAATTTTGCTAAATATTTCCGTTATGAAGAATATCCCTAAATTATACTTCCTGTTCAGACTTCTTGTTTCCTTAGTCATCCAAGTTGTTCTGTAAGGCTATTTTTTCTAGACTTAAGAAATCAAATTTCCATCGACTGGTAAATTTCCATCGAGCTGATGTGATTCTTAGCTGGACCCAATAGATTTGATCATTCAAATATTAATTCATAACCCAAGTCATCATTGGAAAAGATGGTTAACACTGTTTTTTTTGAGAGGACTGAATCATACTGAAATAACAAAAAGATAACTCAGGTAATAAATACCAAAAAAAAAAAAAAAAAGAAGAAAAGATTTTCTGCTTTTATTTTAATGGAAAAAGGTTTTACTCTTTCAGTTATTAAGATTCTTTAAGTAAGTATTTTTCATATAGGTGATATTAATGCAGTCAGATGACCTACTTGCATAGATAAAAATTATTCATATATCTAAACTTTTGCTATAAAGCTGCATTATTTACATTGCTTTTGTGTTGTTACATTCTTTTAAACAGGGTTCACTGTAGAACAACCGATAGATTTTTACCTCTCCTTCTCAAAAGACAGTATCACCAGTTGACTGAAGATCATGTAATAAACTTATTTTCGTGGTTCATAAAATGCTAAACAAACATGAAACCAGGATTCTTAATTATTAATTTGAGTTGGATCTAATAAGGAAATGTTAATTTAAAGTTATGGTATTCTGTTTACTTCTGTTCATAGAAACTAGAAACCTCGGGACATTTTCACCTATGAATTAAGAATATTGTGTTATCATTACTGAAAAATTCCTAGGCCTTTTTAATAGTATTTCAAGACCAAAATAACATTTTAAATTGTTAAAAAACCAACAAATTCACAATATTTTTTTCTTTTTAGGATGAAAGCAATGCGTGTTGAAACAGTATATGGAACCAGACAGTAATATAATGACACAAAATACAAGTTGGACATGAGTGCTATAGATTTTCTCAGTAACTTCTACAGTTTGGTCACCTACTTTTCCCAAATGTCATTTCATGAGCATTCATACAACATACCATAATACAGCTCAATCATGCAAAAGACATTTCTAAAAAACACCGCAGGATCCGTTTTCTTATTTTAAAGGTAAAAGATAAATACTGATGAAATACAGCACAGCATTTTTTTCCAGAAAGAAACACACTGTATATCATTATGATATTCCTTGCGTTAATGTCATGGATATAAATCTTCTGTGGTACAGCATGATTGAAAATCTCCAAAACAGTAACACAAGATTTTTATAGAGTTTCAACTCAGGAACGATTTAATTGATGGGAGCACATCTTGCTGAAAGTCACACCTCTACAGGTACTACATCAGCACACAAGAATATACACCTTATTTAGGATGGCAGGGATTGCAGATTTTAGGATCTATATCTCTATCGATACCTATACTGCAAGCCTAAAAAAGCATTAATATTGTTATTTCAAAGTGCGAGAATATAGATTAAAGGTTCTATCTCTGATAGTTGGGGACTCGACTTTTAGTAAGAGTCATAAAGTCCACAAACAGAAAATCAGAATGGAAAATTTCCTTGAGTTAGGTTATGAAAGGGAACATTAAAGACTTGACAACAGAAGATAAAATAGTTTACCTAAATCTTTCCTATTCAAAGGTGAGTAGTTTATGGCATTTGTTAATAACATTTCTAATAAAAAATATATTTCATCAAATTTTCATAATTGAAGCTTTCTAATGGTGAGTTGTACAATCATAGACTCAAAGCTGTTTCTATGGTGTGAAAAAAATTACTAAAGCTTTTTTCTGAGTGGAAGTATTTTCAGTAATAAAAAGAGAATGGAATGCAAATTATATGCTTTATGTGACAATTAAGAATAGACTCAGATTCCTAATATCATTATTATAATTCAAATTCTGAAAAGGATATTAAAAAGTCTCACACCTTGAAGAATTTTGAGATTGGTCATTAAGCATGTGCTTATGAATGCTTTGAAATATAACCTCTATTGAAAAGAATATCTTACAAATCATTATTAAGAAAGCTAAAAAATAACTCTTTTTAAAAGAAGATATAACTGACTTAAGCAAAAAAAGTAAACAACACTGTGCAAATAACTTAAACCAGTAAACAGCTCCATTGTATATGCTACTTGGTGTTCCAAATTGAAAACTGCAACTATACCCAAGCCACTACACTGAGCAGCAATTATCTTATGGTCAAAAACCAGCCTCAGCATGACTGCCGATATCTTTAGAAGTTTTGCTGAACAGGAATCTATGCATAAGTGAATTACATCTAGACCTCAGCTGCCAGGATATAAATCTGTGCATGTATATGGAAGAAACAAGTAGCTCTGAATCACAAGTGCATTGTTCCCATTTTTCTGATTAATCCTGCTTAAAACAACATAATTCCTGTAACTCATGTATGTATAATGCATACAGTTTTTGGTGTTTCTACTGCATGCAGCATTTAAAACCATTCAGCACTTTACTAAAGTAATCCTAGTGTTAATGCTGATGTTGCTTATCCTAACAAAAATTAAAGAAACATCTAATTTAGAATCTCCAATATTTAAAGCAACCTGATCTAGGTGGACTTGCTTCTGCAGGGGGGTTGGACTAGATGATCTATAAAGAGCCCTTCCAACCCCAACATTTTATGGTTCTATGAAAACCTCCTCTATTCACTTATATTCAACAGGGGGCAAACTTGATGCATTTTAAGGCATATCTCATCAAAAATTTCTTCTGTTTATTCTCTTCCTCATTTTCTCTTTTCTTTTTTTTTCTCTTCAAAATATCACACAGTATATGCTCATAGAGATAGCAGCCATTCTCATACAATCGAATTATCTGCAGCCTTTTTAGCAACTGCCATTTCAAACATTAACTAACAGAAGTTTTATTAAGGAGACTTAGTTCTCCCTGCAGCTATAAAACTGTACTGATAAGACAAGCATGAATTTTCAGTCTTTTTTTTTTTCATTCTAAGAGAAATAGATTAAGCTCTGAACAGATAATGGCTCATACAAAAAGCACAGCATTGATGAAAAAATTCTACCAAGCATATTAGGTATCATATTGACCAGCAAAAAAGCAGTGTCAATAAAAAGTAATATCGAGCATTATATGAAGGATCAACAGACTTTAAGACTTTTGCTAATATTAGGACATAGGAAGCTGTATTATTATGAAACCAATTAGATCCCAACTGGAGGCTCAGGGTGATGTGCTGTGCAGAGATTTTTTTTGCATAGAAATCTGGTTTTGGCATTGTTGTTTAATATCTTTGAATAACACTTTTTTTTCTTTTTCTTGTTCACAAGAAAGTAAACTTTTGGCAAGATCACTCTCCCCCACGTCAAAGGGAAAAGGCTTTTTTGATGTAATTTCCAGTAGGTCCCAATGCTTAAGCAATGTTATGACAATTCTAGTGTGGCTTATGCTCTAAGGGTACCCTCTGTCTTCCCACAGGAAGAGAGTTTAGCTGACTATGTTGGACTGAACTTCAACTACTCTGAATGTAAATTACTTCATTTATCTATTTTTAGTGGTGCTGCACCCAGGAACAGCAAAGTGGCAACATATAAACTATTCTTTTTTAGGCTGACAGATAATTCAGGATCTTCCCAGCTACACGCTCCTTTTCACCTTCTTGCACGGAGAACGCCGACTGTGACAAAGTATGCAAATTTAATTTAATGCTTTAATGGTTTGTGTCTTATTCATTAGGGAGCATGCTTTTTTTTTTTTTTTAATTAACTTTGCAAAAGATGACTTCTGACCACTTTGAAGTCTGACACGTGTTTGTAATTCATAAACATGCCAAATCCAACAGCCTGCTTTCTGCTGACATTTTCATACATTATTGTCCTATAGCAGATGGCTGAAGAACCTAATCAAGTGTTTTTGTACAAAGCAGCAAAAATTATAAGCTAGGAACTGTAGTTATCACAAAAAAAAAGAGTTTCAGAACTCTATGTCTAATGTACTGATGAATGTAACTCTTGCAAACCACTTAATGAGCTTGTACTATTCTATCAAAAAATCCTTCACTGTGTCAACATCTCTCTAGTCAAGAGAAGTTACCTCAGCATAAACGTCAGACAGTTTTTACTGAGCCCAGTCCCTTACACAATTAGGTGGTGATCTCTCATCACTCCCAAGTATTTCCTATCAAGCACTTCCTATTGAATACTTTTTATTGATATCACATCCTTAAGTCAGACTAGGGGCTGACCATATTCTGACCATGCATTCTCTACACTTCTACACACTACAAAGAGAGATTACATGAGAACATTGGTAGACACTCTCAAAAAATATTAAAGATTAACTCATAGCTTCATAGAAGTCAAAAGAAAACCCTATAGGAATTGAGTCACAGTTTCTTCAAGTTTGGCTTTCCTGAAAGTGTTTTTTTTTAAAAAGAAAAATGTTTTCAGCAGCTTTTAATTATTTCCAAAACAATATACAAATCTGAACTTGAAAAAACACCAGGGATTTAATTAAATATGATCTATGGTCGATTTTTTCCCCTCTATACTGAACAAAGTCAACTAACTTTCCCTGACTTGGCAATATGATTCTTGGGTTTCCAGGCTTTACTTAATTTCACAGTGCAATCACTGTGCTAATTTGCTGCTTTGATTTTTTTTTTTTTAGTCAGTTAAAATGGTTGGTCTCTTTTGTGGAATTCTTTTTACAACATCCACAGTAATTTGAATTTGGCTTTAGGGTTTAATAATTTATTTATTTTAACTTTGCATCTGAGCAAATACATCAGCACTATATGTTACTTCAAGCTGCAGTAGAACTGGATTACAAAACTGCACCACTAAGAAGCAAAGACAAGAAGATGAAAATGTAGAAAGAGACAGGACACAATGGTGGCACCATTACATATTTAACTAAGAACTCACTAAAACCAAAAACTATAGTTGGACAAGCTGCAGTTGGGCCACAGACTGATATGAAGCTTTGCAGTAAATACACACAGATTATTTTGTGAGGTTTTGGGGTGGTTAGGGGGGTAGGGGCTGTTTGTGTTTTTTATCATGAAATCTCTTTCAACAATTGAAAAGGAGAATTATTTAAACCATTTTGGCATGGATAACACATTTAAAAGTCTGATCAAATCCTTTTATTTTCCAAGTGTGCTATGATTTTTCAAGTTGGCCCTGCTGTGACTCAATCAAATCTCAGCTTTTGGATTAAAACAAAATCTAATCAAGTCATAGCTGATTTTCCTCTTGTTGCTGCAGTTTGCCTCAAGTAAACATGTTTGTTTATTGAAAGTGATATTGCTTAACTCACACACAAATAAAGAAATCTTCAGAAATGTGCCAATAAACAATATATATTAACTAAAATATGGGAACAGGTTACATGATAGGAATGAGCAGTGACTATTCACTTTTGTTTATATTCCCATAGATATCTGTTGTCCTAGAGAACCCAGGAGGAATATTTGTTTGCCCTAACTGTATGAAATGAAATTTTACTTGTATATAAGCAAGTATCTAAACATTTAAGATTAGGTAAAATTAACTCATAGCTCTTGTTCTCATGAAGTATTCACTATTTTTTCATCAGGGTTGTGTCTCCTGCTTCTAAATCAATGCACCTAGTTGTAAGAAACAAAAGCTCACTGCATTCCTCATCTCAAACACATTGAGATGGGAAAACACATTGTATCCCCTATCTGCAATACAAATATAATGCAGAGGTCCAGCTTTTCTCTTATGTTTGTTTAGGTTTTATGTTCAGGGCAAATGGAAAACTTACATGATATTTTTTACCCAAAGAGTTAACACATTGCAGTACTTTACAGAAACCAGTTGAATTATTTCCATGAAAGACAACAGGGTTTGTATTAAGGGTTGTGATAACTGAAATAAAAATAAATATAGGCATCAAACTATTTTACTTTTTCTCTATTTTTTTAAAAAGCAGTGTTAAATATTTGGGTCTTCAAATTATAGCAGTAAAACAAACAAACATTCTCATTACATATACTTCTCTTTTATCACACTTTCCTTAGCTGTACCACTTTTAAGACATACCAGCTATTGTCATTTTTACTTCTTTCAGAAGAATACAGAGGTAATCCTCTCCTTAATGTTTGTTTGCCAGGAACAAGCTTGTTTCTAACAAGGAAAAAACCTAACCAACTTTTACACTAAATGTTTTGTCAGGCAAAACATTTTTGCTGTATCTGCAATACTCTTATTAATCATCCTGAAAGAGCATAGTAATTAACAGTCAGAATAGGAGCTCTTTCAGGCTAGTTTGTACTAGATTTCTTTCAGGAACAACATTAAAATTATTTACTAATTATAATACAAAAAGCCTTGTCCAGAACTCAGCCTGGACACTCTGTCCCGTTCTCAGAGCTGCATGCTTGCAAAGCACAATGCTACATAATGTGCCTTCTTTCTCTTTTCAGTATATATACAAGCTAATATCAAAAAAGTGCACAGGATAGTTTAGTATCATAAAGACTGATACAAATAAAATATTTTGTATGATTTGTGCCAGCTTGCTAACATAAACCAATTAATGTTGGTTTTGCTTGTGCCTCACAAAGCTGTTAGGTACAGGTCAAGGCCATTTATAGAATCACAGAATGGTAGGGTTGGAAGGGACCTTTAGAGATCATCTAGTCCAACCCCCCTGCAGAAGCAGGTTCACCTAGATCAGGTGGCATAGGAACATGCCCAGGCGGGTCTTGAGGACCTCCAAAGTCTCAGTTGTTGGAATAAATACCTAATTTTTCCTATAAACCAGTACCTTACAGGTTCTTTAGACTAACAGCCCACTATCGGTTCTGAAAATCCAGTTTCCTTAATGCAGTTCATCCCTGAGCAGCACAAAGAACTTGAACACTTGATGTGCATATAAACAGCTTCATTGGCTCACAGTCTCTTTTAGAAAGTATTTTATAGTTGCAAGCATGTATCAAAATACTATTAAAATTCAGTAGAAGTTAGATGACTAATTCCTATCAGAACTTTGGAAAATTCCAATTAATGAGCTTGGGAACATTGAGGCTAGTAAGTGAAAATGTAGTTATTTTTAATTAAAAGGCACAGCACTAATAAGAACTGTGAACATCAGAAAGTGCATACAAAGCAGACATCAACCAAAGCAGAATCAGGCTACATAACTCATTTGCAGACAGAGTGGCTGTTTCCTAGAATTCTTTCCCTCCCCATTTGACTGCTTGTTTGTTCCAGCAAATTACATTTTGTTAGAAAATATAACTTTCACTCTGTGAGAATGACAAAAGATCAATAAAGTCACAAATATGGGGAATGTATAATATGTTTCTTCAGAGCTAGGAATATTGACAGTCTGTATGACAGATTGTTTCTATACTGTCGGAGAACGTTTGTGACATGCTAAATAGTATCAATTTTGCACTTTGCAGGTCTCTTTAAAAATGAGGAAAATTAGATCACTTCAGGAAAAAAAGTTAAAACTTTCATTTTGCAATTTGCAGACATCTAAGTAATTTAATAAACAGCGAATGTTCAGAAAATTCCTTACAGAACATTGGAAATGTGTCTGTCACACTTTTAGCTGTATTTTAACACAATGAATGCACATATCTAACTTTATTGGTTTTGTTTTGATTTTGCCAATCCCACAACAAAATTTTACCTCTATACCGCAGAAAATAACAGTTGAAATTCATCTAGCAAATTGAAAGAAAAATTAGATTGAGAGAGGCAAATGGAAACACCCTATTTAAGCCACTGGGAGTGTAGTTTTGAAGGTGTCTAAAGTCATGCCTCTATATCTTGAAGTTAAATGTTATGATGATCACCTACAACGAACTTCACAGGTAAACCAGATGGTTAACTGTAAAATACAGCATAAAGACATAGTACTCAAGGCAAACATCTGTCTAGAAATGAAAAGAAACCCCAGCCAAAACCCAGAAACAACTTTGATGAGACTGTGACCAGCAATGTAACAAGTCACCTAGCTATTTCTTTTTCTCGTGTTACTAAGTTAGAAACATATATTGAGAACTTGATCATTTTAATAAGTAGTAGGAAATTACCATTGTCAGATCCATATAGATGTTTTCCTATTTTCAGTTACTCTAACAGTAAGAAAGTCTCATCAACATACACTTTTGAAACATCCAGCATGCATAGACACCAACAGAAATACCACTGATTAAAATGGCAGAGCTATGGGTAAAAGACCATTTTTTAAGTCCAAGTACATTAAACAAACCATGTGAAATACACCAAATATAAAAATCTTTGTCTTTTCCATCACTGGTTTATTCAGACCTGAAGACAAGCCAGATCAAAGCTGGTGAAGAAGTGAAGTGGCACATTTTGTCCTTTTGTTTGGTTGGTTTTGTTGTTCTTCAAAAATTGACATGAGAGAAAAAGCACAAACTATCGTGTAGCTTCAATGCTGTTGTGTGACTAAAACATGGATACCTACATGATACCATCTTCATGCCTCTAATTTGTTTTAGCTACATCTGTCTCCTTTAAGGATCATTTATCCAAATTTGTGTTTTATTTATTTATCTCTGCACATACTTGTACAGAACCAAGCAAAAGCTACCAAGATACTAGGGATGTTTGCATGTACAGATTGATGCTGAGCAGAAGAATCCTTTATTGTACACATATTTATTGTCAGTACATAGCTCAAACTTCCTCCTTAGACACTAACGTCAGTTAGTTTCAACGGTAGATATTATTGCTCATGTACCATTGTGCAAGCTTACCAGTTAGGACAGCCTCTAGACACCTCAGTTGGCACATGGTCTCATGGACTCACTAGGCTGGGACAGGCAAAGCACAGAAGTAGTTCAATGCCATCTTTGCTTCCATTTTCCACACAAAGCAAGAACTGAAGACGCAGCATACCATTTGCTATGAATAACTGAACACAACAGAGCATCTGGCAATAGTCAAGCCTTATTTTTGTACTCAAAAAATGTATTTACTCAATTTACTGAAAACAAAAGATTAGTTATCCTAATAACACAAATAAAAGCTAATCCTTATCAATAATATATCGACTGTTATAAAACTAGTAGAACTGAGAGAAACAGAGGTAATGTGTATACAATAAAGCTGTACAGACCTTGCTGACCTTAGCTTTTACTAATATTTTATACTTTTAGGATCTCAACTAAAATTACTACTAATTTAATGTCTAAATCCCTTGAAATATTACAATATTTATTGTAGAACAAGCTGCTTTTAAAATATTTCCTGTGACACCTACTGCAATGTATTTTCAATGCCATAGTAACAGAAAAGCAATTAACACTAAAGAAGTGATGAAGCAGCTAGGGAAATCAGTTTTTCAATGTATTAAATGAACTGACATAATTAGCACTATTTAAAATGAAGTATTTGCATGACTCCTAGGATAAAGTCTAAATGGTGAACATTTTTAAGGGTTATTTATACAGCCCTTTCCCTCTCAGGAAAGTAAATAAATCTAGTTTATTTACAATAGATGGTTTAGAAGTCAAGCTATTTATAATACATACTACAATTATCTGAACAAATAGACTTTTGCTCTTATTGGTTACTTATTTACGTTCAACTTCAAAACTGAAATGTTTTAAGAACAACTTGGTATTATTAAATCAATTATTGCACAGAGACAGAAGACAACAATCTCATTATAATGTAAAACCACTTTTCATATCATGTTACTAAATTCAGTATCGTATGAATAGACTTGTTTGCTGAGCTTTTTCTTTTTAAAGATCAGTGACATTTATCTTCCTTCCAGAGATGTCTTATGCAACAAAAGGTAACCACAAATAACTTAGGGGAACAAATCTGTATAGATTACATATAGGTGAGTCTTTAAGTCATTCCAATAATGGCACAGAATCTACCTTGAAACAGTACACAGGACTGTTTATTGAAAAATATTTCAATATTAAGAATAAGTGAAGTTCTTTTGCTTGATCCTTTTTTTTTTGTTTGTTTTTTATTTTAAATGTTTAATACATAGTAGTCAGTGCTAGCTAATAACAGCAAGCAGAACTGTACATTGCAGCTACGTGTCTTTAATCTACAGACTTCTTCGCAAACATTAAATAATATCATCAGCATTAAATACACCTCAAGTACTACAGGTTACGATCATATTGACTGTGCAGGGATGCGTGCAAGGGGGAAATAATCTGTTTACTGTGGCTGGTGGCAAAACTGTTGAATTCAATTGGGCCACAATTTCTCAGTGGGCTGAAAAAATCGTTGTGGGTGAAGGTTCCATGTAATATAAGTTAAAGGGAGAGAGAAGTTAATATTTTTCATCACCATTTCAACAAACTGAAATAATCTTCAGCAGTTATACCCACAGTAACCTTAGCATCAACTACAACGGCTGAGCTCCTGGCCTTCTTTTGCATTTTTTTTTGTCTTTAACAGCTCTCCCAGGAAAATAATTTTGTAATAGACCATGTGGTTATGAGAAAATAATCAGACAACGGTAAAGGGAACATCAGCACTTTTTGTACTATATGCTCATTACCATATTATACTCTCTTGTGATTTATATATGTCAAATAACTATGTTCCTTTTTTAGTTCTTCGGACAAAGTGGAAGAACTACATTCAAGTCCTGGGAGTTATACCAGAGGAACATTTCAATAAACTAAAGGAAAGCCATGAATATTGTTAAAGTGTTTTCTAGGCCTTCTATGATGTTTCTTATGTACAGAGAATTTTCTAAAGGACAGTCTCTCCCCTAAAAAATTCCCAATGTCTGACACAGTACTATCAGAATATTCATATTCAAACATATTTTATCATTACAATATAAAGGTATTACATCATGCTTCTGCAGGGGGGTTGGACTAAATGATCTCTGGAGATCCCTTCCAACCCTACCGTTCTGTGATTCTATGATTACAGTCCTCACTACCTTCTTCCCATCATTCTGGTATTCTTAGATTAGCACACTAAAAATGCATATCATAGAACTATATTATATAATAATGAGGTGTATTACAGAGTGACTTCACTACCATTACATTGCAAATCAACCATGAAACTCTTAATGACAAAGTGTGCAGACTCTGGAGACAGGTGGTTGTTATCACTCACAGATGTCTCCTCAAAAGTAAAGGCTGTAAGTGGTAATTGCATGGTCCAGATAGAGAAATAAGCACCATAACCTTGCAGCTTCTATGTACAGTACAACTGTAACAACTCTAGAAAAGGAAATTTCAATGAAAATGTAGGACTAATAGATGGCAATAATTAGGGCTTATGACAGTTTGGGAATATTTGCTGTCTAGGAAGAATAATTTACTAAATTATGTTCAGAGCACCTAATAGAAGAGGAGGAAAATTGTATTTTTGCACTTTTTTTTTAATCTACAGGAGGTCATATGCTAGTGATTACTCCTAAAGGGAACAGAGTGTACTACAGAATGGGAATTATCAAGTGACACATTTCAATCTTCCAGAGGTACAGGCAATCTGTAAGTTAGTTATCCACATACTTTCATATCTACTAGGGTCTCTAGATGGCACTATAGCACATTAACTGTATGACTGTACTCCTGTTTTCTGCATAAAGAAAACTACTATCACTGTCCTGGAGCAGAGGCAAGACTAAAGGAATCACATGCTCTGCACCACTGTCGAATTTGATATGTTGTTCCATCAGGTTTCATAGGATTCTTCAAGATCGCCTGGACATGTTCGCATACGACCTGATCTAGGTGGATCTGCTTCAGCAGCAGGGTTGGACTAGATAATCTCTAAAGGTCCCTTCCAACCCTACCATTCTATGATTCTATGATTTTATGTGATTGGGAGAGGTTATTCCTGAAGGTAAAGGACAGTGGGTTTACTAACAAAACAGCTGCATAGAAGATCTCTCTTCTTAGGTTAAAAATCTGAGCACCACAGATGGAGAAGATGTCAAGCAAGCCAGTGACTCTGGAGATTCTGTAAGACTGTGCTGAAGGCAGCTCTGCTGAAGAAGAGGGAGTCACAGTGACTCTCCTGGATAATTCAGAAATTCCTAGCACAAATTTCTGAATGGAAAAAGATTTTTAGTATTTTAAACCCTAATGCTCCCAATCAGTCTAAATAACTAGCAATCACAGTTTGAAACATTTGGGATAACTTGTAATTATGAATCGAAAAGTGCTGATAAAACATGGTGAAAAAAACACACCACAGACCACAAATACCCTCACAGCTGGTGGCTTTCACAAACAGTATTTGTTAAGTACAACTGACACATGCTCTTGAACTGCTGCCATTCTTCCATTTTTGCCTTTTTTTTCTACGTAGGAAGATGCAGATGGTAAGGAGGAAGGGCTGGCTGTTGCTGCTACAGTTAGTTGCAGTGAAATTGAGGCAGTAATGATAGTTTGTGCTGGAAATAGAACAGCTAGAACTCCAACTACCACCTTCCCAAAGAATCAAATCATTTCCAAGCTTTGGGAAACACGACAAGAAAGACTGAGAAGAGTGTGGCCAGCTTAGTTCTTGTTTGGGACACAGAACTGACAAGTGGCTCAAAAGATAGTGCTTGGAAACTAACTTGAGAGGAATTTTTCTTCAGCAGTGACCCATGTTTTTATAAAATCACAGTTCTAATTTATTAGATGGTTTTAATAGTAACCATACTCTTGATGTCATTTGAGGAAGTGGCACTACAGAAACAATCACAAAAGACACTGTGAAAAAGGTTACATGGAAGATGTTAAAAGTAACATGCTAAAAGTAACATTCAAGACCCACAAATGAACATACCCTACCTTCTTCCTCTAGCACTACTTCAGAGACTTTGCATAAGCAGATGAAACTATTCCACATGCTGACATTCAGGAGAGAAGTATTAACCTTAAACTGCTGTACATAGTCCTAAATGACATATATTACTCCTGAAATATAGGCAGACTTTTTTTCGTATTGTCTTCGTTTCAAAAGGCAGACTCAGATATGTTATTTGTGATAGTTATTCAGTAGAAAAACTAGAAAATGCATCAGTTCTATTCAAGTCACATCTGTGTCACTGCAGAAGCAACTGATATATACAACAGTCAATATCTTTCATCAATGATAAATCCTGAGGTACTTCACTTGCATGAGTATATAGAGCATATCTATTAGTAAGGTATCTCACAAGCTTAGTATATAGTTCCGTATTTGCTGTCATTATCCTTACAACAGAGCTGGACTTCTTCCACTGAATTTTAGTCACTGTGTGGAATCTTAACAGCTCGGCTGTCCTGCCTATGTGCTGCTCTCCTTTGACCTTACGGCACTGCTCCCAGTACACAACAAGCCTTGGCATGAGCCAGGTCAGCCAAAGCCTGAGTAGGGGTTGAGTGAGCAGTCACAAAAGCTCAGTATTTCATATGACAAAACCCATAAGAATTGTAATACTTACTAGAACAGTTGTATTTATTATTTTAAGAGAACAACAATTATTTTCTGACATTTAAATTCTACTACTTGGATACTTTAAAGGTCTCATTTTAAAAAAGAAAAAAAAATCTGATTTACTGAGTTTTTTTCCAAAGACCTTTACTATAGTTCTCCAGTTTATAAGCATAATTGTCAAAGATGTAGCGCACTTAATATTATAAATGCAAGAGTTTTTATAATATTTATTATATTGTTATTGAAATCATGATTCGTAGCAGTGATATTTTGTTTATTTACCTGTATTTTTTTCAACATGTTGATTAGAAGAGAACTAAATTAGCTTCACAAACAGCAGTGAATTAATATGTATCCTGGACAGAAAAAAAGAATTGTTCCATCAATCTTTTCACCTTCAAAATACAGAAATACATAAAATGTTATATTTGTGGTGTTTTTGTCAACTGCAATTAAAATAAAAGACACCCCAAAAATACTGCCATTTCTCCCACACAGCTATGCCTTAGAAGTAATTAAAGGCAATGGGACATGGGGACAAACTGTGCACGTGTAAATGTTAGACTCATTAATTGACAACTGAAAGTATTATGGTGGCTCTTCAATTTTTCTGTCAGTAGTATTTGGCAAAACAATACTCTTCAGTATAAGGAAATCTTAATAAGAAGTTTATATAGTAACAGAGCACTAACTGTATTACTATCCCAAACAGGAAGAAATATTGTGAAGTAATAACAGAGATGGAAAGTAGCAAGAAATTTTGTTGGAAGGAAGTTTCTAATATAAAAAAGTTTCCATGAGTATTTAAGTCACATAACCAGGTGTTTCTTGTTCCTGCTTAGCTGAGCTTGAGAATGAAATGATAAAAAGTATGAAATATTTGGGGAGAGGTACAAATTACTTATTTCACTTCTAAAGCATATAAATCTAAATTTAACCAGGAAAGAGAGTTAGATAGAAATTTTAATGAATCATAAATAAATATTTGCTTTTCTTTTACATGTTTTCTTTACACTGTGTATGACTTTCCTTCATCACCCTCACTGAAAAGTTGCATCTTGTAAGGTAGATTATAATAAGTAGATTTAAAGGGAAATTAGGGAAAAAGTAGGAAAAAAAATACTTTTGCTTTATACCTCTTAAAGACTAAAGCAAAACAACAAATACAAAATAAACCCCTACCAAACAACCCTCCCCAAAAGCAGAAGTAATGTCTTCATTTCAGCAGAGGCTCAAACTCCAAAGGAACCTTCAGTTGATCCACTACCAAGATGCTGACTTTATGATTTCTCAGTACAGTGCACAACAGCGACAACATTCTGGCTTTCTCCCAAGTACAGTAATGTGAGGATGGAATCCCAGAAGCATTGGCACATCTTTAAGAGTGACCTGACAGAAAGCCAAGTAAAAAATGAACTTCTAACTCTATCTATCCACAATGAAATCTCCAAGCAAAAAAAGTTGTTTCCATATTTGTTTTAAACAGATCATTAGGGCATATAACACAATGTTGCAACGTTGTTTCCTAGATAGACAAAACTCCCACATATCAACAGGAAAATGCATTTGGCATATGGTATCAGCCAGATATTTGTATAGTCTCATGTCTTCAAATATCCAAGTCACCATGCCATCCTGGTTTACTTTGGTCTTAGAGAAACAGGTTTCTTGTCACATGCTGTGGTGCAGTAATAGTTATTTTGCAACTCCTCCTACAGCCACACACTTCCAAACCAAACAATGATTAGGATTCCCCCATTAAGTTATTTTAGAATTGATGTTGCTTTTCTGTATTTTCTAAGAAATTATTAATACTTACTGCATCCATGAAGAAATGCCTGCATCCACTGTTACCTGCTCCTCATTCTGCTGTATAGCACTTGACCACTTGACCTTCCTTCCAAATCTTATGACCTCTCTCACAGAAGTAATCTATCATACTGTGTATATACCTGGGATTAAAATGTTCTGATATCAACTCTATTTAGTCTCCACATTGTCAATTTGGTCTTAAGTCAGGACAAGCATCAATGTTCCCTTTCACAGCTAGTCTCCTGGGTAACTCCAAGGAGCTAACCAGACAGTTTCCACAACTTACATTTCAGCTCTAGAGTTCTGAACAGATATATCATTCTGTACAGTGTAAATAGGTTAGAAAGAGCTAAGTATTATAAGATCAGATTTAATCACTTCATTAATCCTATGGAATAAAAAAATAATTCTCTTGGTACTAGTTATGCTATCATTCATGTATGGAAAGCTCTTCAACAAACAGAACTGAGCCAACTCAGTTTCTGGCCTGAGGTGTAACACCACTCATTAAGCAAATCACAACTCTTAATTTGAAAAGCCTAAAAATGATAAAGAAACTTCAGTGCCTATGATTTTAGATAAACTACAGCAACATCAACATCTGCAATACATGCGTGCTCCTATTCATTCTGACAATTTTCAAAAGAGCTATTTATTCACTATATAGTCCTTAATCATTATTCTCATTTGGATTCTGTGCTAGCACATATTAGAGTTCAGGTAAGTTATAAACCTGAAGGAATATAATGACAATTCAGATCATATCTAGCAAAAATCATCTGCACTCAGACCAAAAAAGACACATTCATGCTGGACACAGTAAATTGTAATTTAGGAAGCTGGCAACACGACAGTAGCATTGGCAAAACTGTAATTTTTTTAAAAGACTTTCTGACTACATTTATTAGCCACAAACAACCCCAAAATATTTATTATTACAAATTATGAACTAGACTACATTTTGTTTGCTTGTTAGTAGGTTGTTTGGGTTTACCTTATTTACCCTTTAATTATATTAAAACTATTATCTGTGGAGTGTGATATGTTCACATGCACAATATTGAGCTGATAAACGTTATTTTAAAAACCGCTGAAAAGATACATTTGTTTGCCTTTAAAAAGCACACCACAATTAGACAACAGACCAGATCATTGTTTGTGCATTTAGTTTTCAATCCAGAGCAATTCTAACACAATCATGGCAACTTCTGAGAGTTCACATCACAGTAAGTGAAACCAGAATCTGGCTTGGTTTTTCAACTACAAAACGGTTGTTTGTTCAGCTGGTCACACATTTGCAAACCATTTCCAGTGGTTTATAATAACGTCAGATCTACCCATATCTCTTTCTTGCTTTTCACAAAATAAAAAGTTCTTGGAAAATGTCTTATCCTGCACTTCCTCTTTATTTTCAGATAGAATTACCTGTACCATTCTTGTAACATTTGAGCACATTTCTTCGGAGTTTGCCTTTAATTAACTGATATTTCCAGCGGCTATCTTGATTTGAAATTAGGAGACAAAACACAAAGGAGCAATCTGAAATGGAACTTATTCAGAAGTGACTGTTCCTCCAACTGAATACACTAAGGTTGATTGCTTACACTAAACTATAGTATTCTCTTTACTAGCTTAACTATTATGATAAAATTTATTGGCAGCCTTAAAATACATTTTGATAACCATAACTATCACACCAGGTAGAAGCCCCTAAAACATCCTACAGTCTGTTTCTGGTTATACTGGCTCAATACTAATACTCTCATCCAAAAGCACCAATGACTGTTTTGCTCGAAGAATTTTTATTACTATATATTATTCATTTGAGGTTATTGCCTGTGATCTGATTTTATTGTCATTGTTACAGAGACATAAAGATATTGTAAAATTGATAAATTTTACCATAAGCATGAAATTTTCAGAATCCACTTACAGTGGCCCATGAAAAAATCCTGTGGAAGCAATGATTTGTATTACTCCAGTATTTGCTACTCCTTCTCTGAAATATACCTCTTCTAATTAACTTCACCAATTAACTTTGTGTAAAACAATGAAGTAATACCACAGACAATCATTCCAACAGATAAAAGAAATTGAAAAGTCTATTTTTATTCACAGTGGGTGGTCAGAAAAACATGAATATCTGAGAGCTCAGGTTGAGAACAGTATGAAAACTGCAAAAACTCAGAGTGATTCAAAAGAAGGGCTTTGAAGTCAATGAACTGCCGAGTCAGGATCCTTTTCAGCAAGACACAGTAATATATGCCTAACTTCAAATATACAAGTAGGCCAGCTCGACTTCTTTGCATTATGGCACCTTTATATAAAAAATGTAAAGGAGAATCAGATACATCTACTTCAAAGAGTCTGCTCCTCAAATTGTAGTATGAAACATCGTTAAGTACATAACTGAATTCCACAGACACTTACTGTCCATATGAAGCATTAGATAGGTACTGCCTCATACTCAAGTTCCAAACATGCTTATTTTGTGTTATTTCTTATGACTATTTCATTTGCACATTTCTGGACCTCTCAAAATCATAGGCTTCCATATTGCTGATGAATAAGCCCATGTTACAGATAATATTATGTTTCCAGAGCTCAGAAAAAAAAGAGCTACCAATAATCAGTATTTGCATCCATTTCACATTAAATTTTGGAAAGGAGAAGATCAGAAAGAAATATTTCCATTTTTTAATTTTCAAAACTTTGTAACTAAAACCATTACAAAATTGAGATTTTATTTTCTTTCTTTTGTTACTTGTGAGCAAACTAGGTTTTATTTGGCAATTAGGGGCCGGGGGAAGGAATTTTCTCCTTTTCACAGGAAATCTGGAACCATGTACAGCACGATGGAGCTCTATGATATTTTATTCTTTTAAATGACAATCTCTAATTCAGACAAATTTGATAATCTCAGTGATCCTTATCAGAATAACTCATGATGCTATTTGAATGCAATACTGCCATTTTAGAAAATTTGCCTAGCAGGTATGTATATCATTTCAACATTTAGTGTTTTGCAAATAGAAAACACTAAAGCTCTACTCCTGTATCATCATATATTTCTGTGTGCTGAGAAAGTATAACTGCTTGCCTCAACAGTAATCACACGTAGTTATTTACCAATCCCTCTTCCTCTCTCATTTCATTTGCACGGTTGTTCTAAGTGCTATTTTCTTCAGTCATCTAATGCGCCTTTTTGATCTCAATCTTTTTCACCTGTTTATATTGCTCTCCAGTATTCATCTTTGCTGCTTTATTTTTTTTTCTTGCAATGATGTTTAGACATCTATCAAATCCCATTCTTCTGTAACATTGCTTTGTATAGGGACAAAATTTGTGCAGCTTGTAGAATAGAGGACAAGTTCTACTCTGAAGGCTGACTCACATTCACAGATTTAATACCTGGAGTCATAAAAGGTATTATTGATTCTAGCTCAGCATTGTCATTTTATCCAGTTCTGCAAATTAGAATATGCTTTTTCATGTTCTGCAGAGGTATGTGCTTTCAACGACAGTGTGCATTACTATGCTAAATGGAAACAGACAAGCTCAGATACAGGCATTAATGCTTTCATCTGGCTCTTTTATCACAGCAGTAACCCTAACAAAGAGGCAGACTGGGCACCTGTAACCTCCTGAATTCAGACTTAGCCATAGCAACAAGCACCCTAGGATTAAGGAACACTAAGACAATAAAGTCAGCCAAGAAACAAACTGATGTGAGTGACAGAGACAGGAAAAGCTGGCCCAAACTCTATTTTCTACTGCCTTATCTACCTGTACAGAACAGATTATTGAACACATTTATGTTTGCTGCAACCCAGGGTCTCAGCATATTAGTGCCATATTCCCAGGAAATTTAAAAGCTACTGTTCAGAGTTGTCATTCAGCAATAAAACTCTATCAGCTAGATCTATCTTTTCATATCACCTCCTTATGATAAAGTTTGTTTTTAAATACCCCATGGATTGTATGAAACATGTCCACAGAGCATATTTGGAAATGGTGAATTTCCTTCATTACCACCAAGAAGGCACTACTGCAATGCAGTCCCCTTGCAACAAGAGCACTGTCAATGAATTGAAGCAAAATCTTCCTCTTTAACAATTTGTATTGTGTAAGTACTGTAAATGCAGCCTTGAGACTTCGGTCGGACTGTTGTGAACATGCCTGAGCTTCATTAAGGCTTGCAAAGTGCTGCTGCAGTGGTGTATTACTAATTCAAAGCTGGCAATAGTGGATCTGTCACTTAAAGTTGCAGAGAAAAGGGACTGGTTCAGACTTCTGCTGAAATGAAACAGCACTGCTCAATCTTACAGCACTTGCCATGAACTGAGAAGGTACTTCTGAAATTAGACTGTGTTTGTTCTGCAGACTTAAAACCTCAGCTCCTGCTACATACTTAAAGGTTGAACTGAAACTGTGCACAGCTAAAATACAAATCCGAAGACTATAACGACCAAAAGAGAAACTAGAGAGACAGAGCACATAGGATAATGCAGAAGATCATCCTGTTGAGATGGTATTGCAGTAGCATAAACTTTATTTCCACGATCATTTCATAAGCGTTTGTCAAAAGCTTTGATGCATCAGGATGAAAACATTTATCAAACGTTGATAACTGCTGTTATCAACCTACACTTAGCCTATATTCCAAATGGAACAATGTCAAGGGATGACAGATCTAACTCAGATATCAGATTTGCACATAAAACAATCTGAAGTTAAAGGTAAATATAGAAAATAAAGAAGTGAAGGCTAAAAGACACACAGGCACAGAGAGTAAAAGAACAAAGAAGGTCTTGGAAAAACAGAAGTAAACCGCAGATGACATAGGTTGTAGATAAAATGTTATTTTTAGCATGAAATAATAATAAACAGAATACTAGTAGCTCTAATGTAGAATGTACATGGTAAGTGCACAGCTGACAAGTTCTTCCCATTACGTTTGATTTCAAGAAGAATGCTAAAGGTAAATCTTGCAAGATAAACTGTGGCAATTGGCACTTCCCGACTTTTTTTCTCAAAAGCATAAACTAAAGCTTTAGGTACCCACACTATAAAGTTGTGGTTATTACATATGATTTACTGGTGATTCTTTCTTTCTACATCTTGGAACAAAAGGAAGTTAGAACAGCCCCATCATAAAGGTTGCTTATCAAAAAGCAGCTTGAAAGCTCTAGTGATGCTCTGTGTTCACCCAAATCATTTGGTAAGTTATCGTTGAACCAACATAGAAAACAAAGAACATAATCAATGTCAAGAGCTGGCTGAGACCTTTTTCTTCCTGGATACTCCTTCAGTAATTACAATCAAACAGCACTTTGATTCTCCCCTCCATCCCCCAACTTCTCTTTCTCTCCTTAAAATGCACTGTCAATCTCTGACTCAGCAATAAGCTTACATGCATTAGCATTTTCTGCCTGAAAGAGATATTCTTCCTAAAACAAAACTCCTGTACCTGGCAGGAGTAGTCAAGGTATAGAAGCAAAGTACATTACTGTAATGCATAATGGTTTGTTTCACACA